>VZRW01006929.1:0-38859 GCA_013398125.1 Aegotheles bennettii
CCCTGGAACTCGAGCTCTGTTCATCTCTCCTGGCTCTGAAAACTCTGAAACTAACTTTAATTAAAAAATTAACTTCTGTAACAGAATACTCTTAAGTAATGGATATTACTACAATTACTTAATTTTAAAACACCTTTTAATTTGTAAGGTAGTGAAAGCTACATAGCTAAAATACCATTTGTTTTGATCAAAGGTGACACTAATTTTGTTTCTTGTTAGCTATGTGCTCCAGTCATTCATATTAGAGAAAAATAACCTGGCAGTGGCACAAGGTATATTCCAGCATGAATTTATAAAACATGATCAGTGCATAGTTTTGGCTTCTACCTGCAGCATTCCCAAAACATTGCTGGCAAAGGCCTTTCAAAGGATAAAATGCATCAGCATATAACCAACTACCTGAACCAAGCCAAATCAAAGCAGCAGGCACTGAAGTGCTGACAATTTGATTTATACAGTGTATTGAAATGTAGTATCTTTGAATTTTAATGAAGCAAGTGGAAGTATGCAGTGCCATCATCTCTCGAGCAGAGGAAAATTTTTAAGGAGCCTTTTTTCTACCATTTCTACAAGTCTAAGCTTCTCTGAAAAGCTTTTTGGCAGAAACTAAAGGAGAGTGAAGGAGGAATTCAGACTCCAGCTAATATTTCATAATGTGCTAAAAATACTTCAGCTGATATTAGAGCCGAGTTGTATAGATTCTTCATTTTTGAGCTGTTAATTTTAAATGCTCTCTATATTATGTGATTATGTTTAGTTTGTAGAAGAAATAATGACAGGCTCCCTATCATATCCTGCATAAATAAAATGCAAGAATTTTTTATGTTGATTACTGCATAGAGGCAGATTTATACTGGCTACACAATATATTTCTTTAAATAACACACAGGACAATTATACATACAAAGCTAATCCCAAATAGAAGTTAAATACATGATTGAACTGGTCTTGTTACTACAGAATTACAGCCCAGGTGATGCTCCAAGCTTTACAGAGTCAAATAGAAGATATTTTGCTATAAAATGTAGTCCATGTATTGGATACACTGCACTCACCATAAGATTAATGAATCTATAGAAAACAGGAGCATTACTTCAGAGAATGCCAAAGACATATATCATAGAAAAAGATACTACATGTACTCGAGATGCTAAGAGAACAAAGGTCTGTGATGCAGAAACCTTATTTCAGCATTTGGACATTAAATCAACACAATGATGTTCTGGAGAGTAAGACATGAGTGTTATGACAGTGACTTTTCATACTGTAGTTGTCACACCAATAACGAGGAACATCCTATTGTAATGTTATTGTAGCACAAATTTTCATCATTAATTAAATTGAACTAAAGTCTTGTCAACATGCTCATTCACTCATTTTTAAGTAAAATTTCTCTATCATAAAACAAAAACTGTGATGAGTGAGGAAGAGAGACAGAACAGAGAACTTGTCTCCAATGTTGTAAATATGGTTTCTTAAAATGCTAAAGTCTTCACTAAAATATACTTCTAAAAAAATAAAGCAACAACAAAAGAGAGTGTAAAAACATAAAAGCTCTAAATACTCATAAAATGAGATACTATTTTAGTGCAGTCATAATCAGCATATGACTCAAGTGTTGGAATAAATATACTGAAAGGAAACATGACACAAAAATACATTCTGAATGCAAGACATGCTCAAAGAACACAGAGCAACCATAATAAACTGCACATGCACTCTGACTTTCTCTAATAGCACATTGACTTATCTGATAGTTGCTTGTACTGACTAGAAAATATGACACTAAATTGCATCGATGCAAAGGTCCAAGAAAAAACATAGACATTCTCATCTCTGTTAAGACAACCTACCATTATTTTAGTGAAGCCCACATCAGAGCATACTTATCTAAAAAATATTTTATTAGCTTAGATGACATTATAGAAGACTTGACAAGATATTTGTAGTATGTCTGACTTGTCCCTATACCCAGTGCTTTTCAATAAACATACTAAAAAAAAAAAGGAAACACACTGAAGTAAGATCAATGTAAAAGTAAGATTCTTCTTTGTCTGTCCATTTTAAGTCAACATCCATTTCAGTAGGACAGTGTATGAAATATTCAAATGTGTACAGCAGCTCACCACTATTGAAATACCTTGTACAACATCCTACTTGTGCTACAATCCAATCGTGACTACAGGCTATAAACTTTCAGGAGTATTGGTAGTATCACAGATCAGCCTGTAGCCTTAATGAGGCCTGGGAAAAATGCCTAAAGTTTGAGAGCTGTCACACTGGTTTTGATGATATCACGATTCTGAGCGCCTGCCTAGCTTAGTGTGTGTGGGCATGCTAAGGATGTAAAATCTCTAGTGTTATGAAAGGAGACAAACAGGCAGCATCTCATCCACACTGTCCACATACAATACCAAAACTATTCCAAAACTACACTTGAGTTCTATCTCAGAGAGAATTAGTCCGTTCACTCCAGAAGACAGCTCAGAAAGGAAGTAATACAGGTACAGTGTGGACAATCAGAAAAACTGGTTTGCTAAGTTAATTGACAGAACACACTCATTTTTGATAGCAATTGCTCAGAGGGTCTCTACTTCTAGCGATTGTCTCTCCCACTGGAATGAAAACCAGATGGGCAATTTATTATTCCTATTCCAAAAACTATTAGTAACACACATTTTCTAGTAAGCAAGCATGCAATTCTCTATCATGCATTCACTATCACAAAATATTACTTACATCTGTTGAGAAGACTGAACTATATTCAGTATTTCAGGTTTTTCATGGCCCTTCTTTGAGCACACTAATATTTGGAATACCCTAATTAGTTTCTCTTTCAAACTACATTCCTGCTTTCCAAATCAAAGGCTAACTTGCTTCTTTGATTGATAGGTTAATTTATTTTATTTCTTTGCCTTTTTGAACAACCTAGTTAATGTATTTTTCCTGGGGAGAAATAGGAATGGTTTGGGTTTGATTTTGGTTTTTTTCACTTGCTCTGAGAAGGTAAAAAATTTTATTTATCTTCAGCATAACTTTTTGCTACTAAAAGGAAAGAAATGCCCCCCAAAGCCTATAACTTTATGCTTTTTAGTTTAGTGATACAAACATCTTCTGAAGCATAGATGTGTAAACTCATTAGTAGCATTCCAGTTCTCCCTGCTGCAGAAGCCTGGAGGAAAGAAACCTTGATAGAAAATATCTGATTCTAGCACTGAAATATACATCTTAAACCAAATTATAACATCTAATTTTATGCAATCTTTATATCTCAAGTTAGGATTTCTCTCCATTCTGAAAGAGGCTTGATCTTAATTGGCTTTATGCCTTTCCACTTCTGTCATGACTTATTTTTGCTTTAAAAGTTGAGAGGCTGGAAAGTGGTATTTCAAGGTAGGTTTGGAGAACATAAACAAGTCTATGTGAATGTACTAAATATATTTAATAGGAAAGGTATCTATGAGCAATATAATAAAGGAGTATCCTAATGTAGATAAAGCTAATCTATTTATGCAAACATAAATTAAAATTACATATTCAAATAACAAACCTAATTAGCTTCCCCTAATAGTCATAAGCAATCCATCATGGAGCAGAAAAAACAGCTAGGCTATGGATATATTACAAAATCATTTGACTGAAGAATTTTAGGGTTTATATTTCTTTTAGGTTTCAGATACACAGGATTTCTAGGAGTAGTAAATAGACAGTTACAATGCTACAGCAGGACACTACAATACCAAATGTGTCCCTGTTTAACGATGTGCTATATTATTATATAACAATTTGTTATTTGTGAAAAATGCATTAATTATGCAGCACACATATTGTAGAAAAAGAAACCAAATTACAAGAAATGGAGTGCATGGATTAACTAAAGTAGATGTATACATGGAGAGCCATTGAAGTTCTACCAATAAACCCCCTCTAAATTGCTGCAACACATAAGTCATAAAAAATCATGTGAATAAGCTTATCTATTTACAGAAACCCACATGAAGCCAAAAATATATATCATCCATAGATCAGATGTGAGTTTGTCTGAAAGAAGATTACAGAAGAGTTTATCTGAAAAAGAAATTCTGCTCTGTACATAATGTCTGGTCAATTCCCATTAGACCTATGAGTAAATCCCTCTTGGATTCCATTTAATGTCTTAAAGGAAGGACAGATAGATCCATTACAAAACAAATGAAAGATAAAGAAACCTTTGTTTGGAACACCATCTCCCACAACCACTGCAGCAAAATGGATGTTTTTTCTACTCGAATTCTCACTTTATCTGATTTACACTTATCTTTTGCTTTAATCACTCCTTAAAGCATTTTAAAACACAGTTAAAAATAAACTACCTCAGCAAATATTCAGCTAAAATTTGACATAACATCATAGTAACTGCAAAAACATCTACAATATTTATGATCTCTGGCAAGAATCTTTCCAACCCTTTAACACTTAGTAAAGTGACTGGGCACTGCAGTATATCTTCAATATCAATAAATGATTCAGAAACAGATGGTATAAGTTCCATAAACATTTCACACAAAAAAAGCCAAGCCAATGCTTTTCCTTTTAAGGTAAAGCCAGCCTTAGGCAACCCTGGATGTTAACTTTAGCAGCATTATTTTGGAGAAAAACAATCTTTAAGAAAAGACTTGCAAATGCCTGTACATCCCATCAGAATACTTAGCAAACTGTGACCTTCATGATCTTCTTTTCCCTCCTCTCCCATCACTTTCCCCCATCTGGCTGCATGAGAAGTGGGAACAGCAGGAACACTTCTCCATTCCATTGTTAATTCAGAATCCTAGACATTGTTTTTTACTCAGCAAAAACTCAAGCACTTTCTATAAATTGTGTGGAAATATGCACCATGAGGGTAGGACGATATAAATGAAACCTGAACTGTGAAGACAGGCAAAAGAAGAGCTAAGGAAGTCAGGAGTGCTGTGAAGATGAGAACCTCCCAGGACAGGTTTCTGCCAGAACTCCAGAAGTCACCATACCAGTTAGGACTTGCTTGGAGCCACATGAGCCCATCCGTGCAAAGTGGTGAGGGGTAAGCGTTATGTCTAACATGTCTACTCCTAAATAGAGCTTTGGAAGACCATGGCCTTCCTCCCAAGACTGCGGAAAGCTTCTAACGCCATTTGTAGCCTTGATGCTTAAGGCTAGAACCTGCATAGACAGATAAGCAGTACACAAATCCGCATGGATAAGAACTGACAATGCTTTTGGGCACAAGTTAAAAGGAAAACAGTCTCATGCATTCCTTCTAGCCTTCACAAGCCAATTCCCACTTCTGCATCTATTCCCCCTCTCCCAGAGGGTCAGAGGTCACGTTTTTGCTAAGAAAGGCCATGATTAAACCAACAAAACATTTCCACAGGTAGGTAGTCACTACTTTTCTACTGCTATTCCCCTGCTTATGCTTTGACTTAAACTCCTGATGCAGCCTGCAACCCTGTCTCCTCCCACACCAGGTCCTGTACACTCATCCATGCAGCTATGAGTTGCGACAGAAGTGGAACACAAAAGGCCTCACCAGTCCCTACACTCAAAGGGCACTGCGCTTCCTAAATTCCAAGTAAAATGTTATAACAAAATATATTCAAATATGCCCTTAAAAAAGGTCACTTTGGCAAAAAACCTCAAAGCTTCTAGCAGTCCAGAAAGTCAAACAAAAGACATTTCAGCCACAAGCATATACATGGAGATCATTACAGCCAGAGACAAGAGAGGAAGCACAACTTGTCATAGCATGTGGCAAGACTTCTGGGGCAACAGCACAGCCAGCTTGACCCTTCTCTGCTATGAGGCCTGAAGCCAAATTCCAGAAGACAAGAGCTTCTGGTCTTGCTCCAGTTCTTCCTTTCTTTCCATAATCCCCAGCTTAACTTCCAGGGCTCACTGACAAGGAGTGGTTCATGAACACCAAGAATTGATTACAAAGAAGCACTCAGGAGAAGTCTAGAGGTGCATGGATGGCTCACAATTCTACCTCTCTACTTCAGGTAAAATTCAGGTAACAATACTGAATTCTGATCTACAGATAACAGAAGATATTTATGAAAATAAGTGTTCTAGAGTAAAACACACATTCAATAAGCTTTTTCTGCACACCATTTATATACAATATGGCAACTGCTAGACATATATGAAAAAACATTTCATGTGTTAAGAACATGTAATATTTTATATCAATAATATTATTAAATTCTAATTAAAATGCAAATCTTCTAATAGATCCACTTACTGGATGCTTGGCTGAAAGTCTGCCAGTCACAGTTCCTGTCTGATTCCATGTAGAGGAAATAAATCCCTGTAGTCGAGTAAAGTAAAATCCCAAAAAAGAAAAGGATGAAGACATACATCTAAAATTTATTTAATGGAAGTATTACTAATAAAAAACCACTGCAATCAGGATTACAAAATCAAATATAAATACTTCAGAATTTCTTTATATGAGTTCTTAAGCTGTAAATACATCTTAGTTCTTAAGATGTAAATAATTTCATATTCTTTTACGATTTATTTTAAATACCATGTATTACAGGCTACTTTTTATATATCTACCTTTCTCATGCATGTTCGTAGTCCATCCACATAAGTTGATTTCATCTTATGAACCTAAATTACATAAAACTTTAGATTAATACTTATTTATAAAATAAAAATGCTTATTTAAAGTAAGAAATCTTTCAAATTAGAGGTCTTAATTTCCAGATGCATATTAACTTGTTTCATAGACTTTTCTAAAAGATAGTTTCGTCTTAGTAAGTAATGGATGTATAATCCCTAATAGCTTGACCCATTAACATAGGTTAGGTAAGTGCTGAGTTATACCCTGAAGCCAGGCCTTCACAGAGACTAGTAAACAAAGTATTGGAATTTATTCTTTTATATCTTATATTCCCAGGTCAATAAATCACACAAAAATGCCATACAAAAAACTCCCTGATTTTTCTTTTTTTTTTTGTCTTAAAGTCATTCACTGAAAACCCAAAAATTAAGTGTGAGTGCAGACTAACTAGGCCATTTTGGTTTTTCAGAAGGCTCATTATCTAAAAAAACCCAGTAACTAGATATCTCCTTCACTTTCCTCACAACCCAAAAATTCAACATTTTGCCCTGAGTGTGTGTTATAGTGGTAGACACATTCAACAGTGAAATTTTCCAACTGTTTTTGCAACAGTTGTTTGCTAGTTATAATCGAACACAGTGCAAACCAGATGTAAAAACATTAAATTTAAAAACTCCTAAGAATACCTACAACTTCAAAATGTAAATGCATATTTGAATGAACTTATATTAGACCAACTTTTAATAAATCTAATTAGCTGTGAGTATGCTATATTTCTTGCTAATTTTGCCCAGTACAACTACATTATGTGAAAAATATCTGCTCACCTGCCGGTATTCTAAGATTATCTTGGGCAAAGGATGAAGATCTTGCAACTTATTTAGCTGTAAAATAAAGAATGTGAATTACTCATATTTTTCTGTTAAGTTGTATTAGTTAACAATCTTAACAGAGAAAGCTTTGGAGGAAGAAATTCTATCGTCAAGCTGAATGGACACTAAAATACTGGCTAAAGAGTCCTGTCCTTCTTAGGTCTGAGGAAGCCTTGATTCTTTCCTGCCTTCAGCAGGAGGGCTGGAGGTTACCCCCTTCACATTTCATTTCCCTTCATGCCCCTGAGAGAGACAAAAAGACATGCAGACAAAACTTTTTCACAACTTTGAAAACATGAAGGCATGGGTGAGATTACTTACGGTCCTATGCATATTTTTTGTGCTAGACAGCATCAAAGCAAGAGAGAATATGATAACAGTGCAGAAAATAATACACACATACATATTTATACACACAGACATACAAAATCCAATAGGAGAATTTCTCCTGTTCATCTCATAATACAAGTCCCAGAAGACTTTCACGAAAATAGAAATTGTAAAATCCAAAAGCAATAAAACAAAACATATTTCTGATTATTTTGAAGCTAAATTGCCATAAAATTTTAATAAAATTAATGAAATTATTCAAATTGAATATTGAACAATGAACATATCTGGAACTACAACAGTTCAGGGTGAAAATCAGATGCAACTGTACCAGAATGGAGACTTAAAAGGATAAGGTTTTTCTGTTACTACCAGGGAAAGACAACGTATTAATTATGCAGTATTTATCTACTGGAAGGTTTCAGCCTACCTTTCTCTAAATAACCAAGTCTCAGCAATTGCTGGAAAGAGTGTGCTGGACTAGATAAAAGCATTGCTTTGATTACTGCAACAAATCTTACCTTCCCACAAAAAGATGACATGCCTTCTAGTTCACTGATTCTTCCCATCTCCCAAGGCTCTCTGTCACTCTCCAAGATTACATATTTGATCTATTAAACCTCCTCCTCCTCCTCGAGTAGTGTGTGGTTTTTATGGTTATACTGTTGACGTTACCTCAGAGATCACATCTGATAGTTCAGACACTCAGCCCAAAATTTGAATTTCCTCTTTCAGACAGAAGAAACAAATCCTACCTTCCTACATTCCACAGGGGTGTTCATTCTCAGCAATGAGTTGTGCAGTTTAATTTGACTCCCATGTAAACTAAAGCAACACAATTGCAGTACCAAATCAGAAACAGGGGCAGCTACTCAGATGCTTTTGTAAGAAGGAATTCCATCACTATTATTATCTTAACAAAAGGAAGGAGCACCCACATTTGTCTCAAGTTACCAAGAAGTCTGCAGATTGGTCTTGACTTCATCACTTTTAGACAAATGTTTTTGGCAGGTTTCTGCACTTGTGTGGGATCACACATGAACATCTGCACCTCTGAAAATAATCTGCTAACAGAAGAATGAACTGGAGAAGCTTCATATAAGTAATATTTATTGCACTGAATATTTATTGCACCGAATTTGATCTCCTGTTCAGATGTATCAAAATATCTGAACTGTTTGGTCATCATTGCTCTAAAGGAACATGATTCTATCATGATCCCACCAATCTGACTCCAAATATAACCACTCTTATTGAAGACAAGCATCTCCACAGAGGAAAAAACAAACAAACAAACAAACCAAATCCTGAGGAACATTCACACACACAGCAAGTAAAACATTGGACCATACAAAAAAGTGACAACTCCCAATTCAAACCACAGGTATCAAATAATTTTCTACAGATCTCCTCGCCTAGCATGAACCAGTGAGTTAGTGATCATCAAAAGATAACAAAATGGCCTTAGACCAAATCTCCTGACAGCAAAGAGAAAGTCTGGGTTGCTGTTTCCTTCACCGGCAGATTTTACATTAATGTTCTCTTCTTTCACAAACAGTCTCTTTCACCCAACCAGTCAGTCTTACTAAGCTGCCAGTAAGAAAGCCTCCCTCCTTTAAAGAAGATGGTCATAATGCATGCTGGTACTGAACTTTTTAACCCTGGTTTATAGCTAAACTTTAGCTGCAAAAGCTAGTTTGTTTTATCCCATCACGGAGTGCAGCTTTCATTTCTGGCATGAGTAAACAAAGTGTTATTAGTACAATACAAAAATAAATCAAACTTTAGACAAATGACAATTTCACTGGAACATAACTTAGAAGTTTTGCTAAACCATGCAGATGGTTTTAAAACCCCTCCCCTCTCACCATAACTTCTGAGGTGGATGCAAGTTGTTGTATTTCAGTTTTGTGAACTTTCTCACACAGTGCATGCAGCTTTAACTTCCCAAATAGTACCTACAGTATGAAAAAACACGTAAGATAAATGTTTCTGTGTTTCAAGTGCGGAAACAGAAAGAAAATTATTTGGTGCCTCAACTTGAGTCTAGAAAACAGATTTCAAGAAAAATAGAGCTTACTGTAGCAAAGAGAACTAACGCAGAATTGAGAAGATCAAATATATATTTTTCAGCTATTGATAAAGTAGCGTATTTACCAAAATCAAATGCATAATTTATGTAAATATATTCAAAACCAGATTATTCAGCATTGCTAGATTTATGAAAAAGTGACATCCTCTGTTAAAATCAGACAGTAAGACAATTATTCTCAAAGAAAAAGAATTCTGAAGTTGTAAGGACCATTTTATATGCTTTATAATTCTTCCCTATCAACAATTTACAGAACTGACAATTTAGATAATGCTAGTAGTATAAACATTACCTCTCTGAGTTGGCTACTGCTGGTCAAAAGGAATTGTTCTCCAGCAACTTGATGAGCTTCCTCTTCAAGTTCTTTGAGTCGCAACTATAAATTAGTACATCAGAACTATTCTGTTTACATTATTGTTTTCTTCAATATTCTGCTGCTTCCTAGGTTAGCGAGTATATTTTACTTCTATTTAAAAATAAGGTACTCGATAATGTGTAATCATTGCTGGCTATCAGCATTTGGTTTAGTAGATTGCTTACATACTCATTAATCTATATTTCTTCAGGAAGGGAAGGCTTCAGGGAGACCTTAGACTTTTTACAAGGGCATGTAGCCATAGGATGAGTGGTAAAGGTTTCAAACTGAAAGAGGGTACATTTAGATCGGATATTAGGAAGAAATTCTTCACTGTGAGGGTGGTGAGGGTTGTGGCTGCCCCCTCCCTGGCAGTGTTCAAGACCAGGTTGGATGGGGCTTGGAGCAACCTGGTCTAGTGGAAGGTGTCCCTGCCCATGGCAGGGAGTTGGGACTGGATGAGCTTTAAGGTCCCTTGAATCCGAAACAAAAATAACTGCAAGAGAATCCTATCAATAGGGAAACGGCAACTTTAGAACTCTCAGAACATATAAGTTGTAAAGAGTGTTTTAATTACAAAGAGAGAGAGAGAAATATCTATCACTTCTCAGGAAGATGGTTACTGATAACTGTAGGTTCAGAAAGAGTCATTATAATTTTCACTATATAACACAAGGACCTGTACATTTTGCAAAGCAATCTCAGTTCTGGGGCAAGGCTAATGAAGCAGATGTCTCTCTCCTGCTTGCCTGAATAAACATGAAAGTATCCCAAAATGCAAATATCATTATTTATATTTATAATAATAAAAATACTAGAAATCCCAAACTGTCATATAAAACATGACAAAAAGATTCCTCCTCTTTTTAGTCAGTTGTACTCAGTAAAATCATAAAGATGATGCCATACAATTTCCAAAAGAAAAAAAGACAAAATTTACCCCCAGAATCTCTGATGTTTTTTTCAGTTCTTGTTTGTCCACATGTATTTTGTGTGTTTCCATCACTGTAAATAAAATTATATACTGAGAACACTTACAACTGACAATTTTGATCATACATGCTTCTTAAACTGTAAAATGGAATCTCAAACTCAAACAGTTTTTAAGAGGTGAAGATAACATTTAGTACTCTCAGGTATAACATTTATTTGAGCACAGACAACAGCTGTGTGAAAATGGTGAAGATTTATATTTTGAACTGAACTTTCATACCTGCCAGAATTTTGATAAGTGGAAGCTCTAATGTGCAAAATAATTTCCACAAACCTTGAACCTATAAAGCAAGACACAAATAAATTCCTCAGTATCAGGCAATTTTAATCTTAAAACTTACAGTAGTATCATTATGTGGCTCTACTTTCCAGTAAGCAATATTTCACTTTCTGTATAATCTCTTTTTACATGACAACATTGTTTCTGGAATTAAATACTACTTAGTGTGAATTATAGTATCTAAATACTGTAGTCCATTATCACTTCATTTTGCAGGCAACACTAATGAGTTTTGTACTACTACTACTACTACTACTACTAATAATAATAATAATTTTGTACCGGAATAGTAAATACACATACCTTATTTTTCTAAACAGTTTATTTTTAGAGCAAGCTCTACTATAACAGGACATACCATTATCCCTTTTTTTTTTTATTCCCTTGAACAATTACGCAATGATTTAGAATTCATAACTCTTTCATCAGAAAGAAAAAAAAAGATGATGGGGTCATGCACTCAATTTAGTTACAAAGAATAGGAAGCCAGGTTTTGCCCCTAACCACTGAAGCAATCCGTCTGCAACACTTGTCTAAAAACTTTTGTAGACTGATTCTCAGTATCCCTCTGCCTTTGGTGTTTCCCTGTTGCCTTCCTTCATAGATTGTTTCATCGTACTGCTGGGCCACTCAAATACCCATGTTAATATGGCTCCATTAACTAATGCTCTAAGCCCTGCACTTGATATCATCAATTTCAAGGAAAGCCCCTAGGATTTTATGATGTACTTTCTACCAGAACCTGAGCATGTCCCTAAATTCTGACATTTTCCAGGGAGAAAAGACACACATAAAAATCCCCCAAAACCTAAAAGACTTCTTTGAGATATATTCTGAACTGCAATAAGGGCTAAAATAGAATAAAATAGTTCATGTGGGAAGAGACCTACAATGATCATCTTGTCCAACTGCCTGATCAATTCAGGGCTGACCAAAAGCTAAAGCATGTTGTTAAAGGCGTTGTCCAAATACCGCTCAAACACTGATAGGTTTGGGGTATCGATCACCTCTCTGGGAAGCTCGTTCCAGTGCTTGACCATTATTTGGCTAATACAACCTACAGCAATAGATATGCTGAGTTTTTGTACCCAAGGAATACATTGAAAAAAATCCAGGTACACTCTGTTTTAACTCTGTTAACACTTTTTAGACTGTTTTATACAACTTTAAAATACCAAAAGAAAAATCACAATATTCTGAACATTTCCCGTTCTTAGAATCTTCACTTAAATATTTAGTTAACTGTTGCAGAGGAAAAGTTTTTTCTAAAGATTAACCTTGAGACTAAACATTTCCTCCTTCTGGAAAGAATGGGGAATTTGATGGATAACTTTATTTTGAATGTTGACCAGCACTGTAAACCAGTAAGGCTTGAAGCCCCCTATTTAACGCAAGCAGAGTTTCTGATTTGAATGAGAAGCACATCACTAACTCTCTTTAATTCATGATAATACCTCAGAAGTTAACTGAAGTAACTACTTTTCACATCTTACCTGTAAGTCGTGAGAAAGGTCCATCATTATATTATAAAGATTCTCCAAGTTCACACCTAAGTTTTGATACTGTTATAAATAAATAATTAAAAAATAAATCAAGATTTTTAATGCTAACATTATAAATACTTAGAATGCTATTTTAAAAGAGACTAAATTATATAATATTTTTCTGTATGTCTCCTTTTATATTTAACATTTTAGTAATGTTCTTAGACCTCTAACAAACATAACTCATGAACAGAGCAGTACAGACCATGTATATTCAAGATTTTACCTGTTCCTTTATTTATATTTTGCACAGACTGAGAATGGAGAAATAGCATCACTGCACCACCTTTGACATTGAAATCAGAATTCTACTACTACTGATAAAATGAGGAAAAATCCCTTGTAATTTTCTTTCTCCTATCAGTATTCTTCTGTGCCTGAACTACTCACTTCATTCCCTTCTGTTCCAAAGGTGTTACCACGGAGCCATGCCACCTTATTCAAAGAGCAAAAGCCAGCTGTAAATCAACATGTTAACATAATCCATTCTCCAAACAGGGTATAAAAATCTGCCTTGTACACAAAGCTCACAATTTTAGCCTACTGTTTGCAAAACAGCCCCATTATTTGAAGAAAAACAGAAGTCTGGAACAAAAGCATTACAGCAGATGCAGACTGGCAAGAGCAATGCTCCATCCATTATTTGATCCAAACAGAATGCAGAAGGAATCCAAATTACTTGCTGCTGCACAAACACAATAGAACCAGAACTGACTGAAAATTAGTTTATATTAGGACAAATTATAACACATTATTGCTAAAGAGGCATGCATTCTGGTACACAGCTGGGGAAGAACCATCATGGGAACTTTATCATATCAGTTCAACTAATTTTTAAAAGATGAGAAGTGCTAAGCATCACGGAAGCGTGGAAAACACCTATTAGTTTCAAGAAGTTATGTTTCATGCTAAAAACCAGAATTACCCGAGTTCTGGAGTAATCTTTGCTGAAGACACATTTTTCTACCACATACCTTAAAACAAAGGGGCACTAGTGTTACAGGCATTCAGAACATGCTTAAGACTGGACCACAGATGTTTTTATCTTGAAAAGACCATATGACTTCAGGTAACAGCAAATAAAACTAAACAGGTTCTACATAAGCTGATGTCTTTTAGTGGGAAGCATGACCCAGCAAAACCCCAGCAGGAGAGAGTTAAAATTAGGTAATGAATTCCACTGACAACCCTTGCAAGTTCTCCATCTGCTCAAGGGCTATTAGTCTACACAACTTCAACATTGTGTTGGTCATTTGAGTAGACAACATGGACACCTAGTGCACAGGCTGCCCCTCTGCCTACAGCAGACTTGGACACTGCAAGGCTGAGAAATGGCAGGCCCTTGAAGGTAAGATGCAGAAGACTCTCTTCAAAGCTGAATTATCTAGGTCCACCAGTGGTCATCCTTGTTTCATAAGTCTAGTCCTGTCAGTGAGGAGTTCACTCTATCCCAGACAGATTAATTTAAGCAGGTCCATACTCCAGTGAAAAGCCATCAATCCAAGAAACCTTGTCCACATCCACTGGTTCTGGCACAAATGAGCTCTGAAATACTGTGCTTTCAGCAGCAGACAGTTTGCTTGATCCCATTCTGGAGGTGGAAGTAAGCCCAGTGACAGGCTTCAATTGACACTGTGATTCTTCATCAGCAAATGCAGCAACTCTATAGTGGGCTACAGAATAAAATAGGAGTCACTCCAGGTACTATCCCAGGTGGAGAAGGCTAGCACAATACAAAATAAGCTTAACTGAAGCAGTGGGGCACAAGACATGATGTATCACCTGTCCTGGACCCCTCTGGGAGTACAGGCAACTGTTAGGAACCTACCCGCAAAGTCACATCAAGAAGGCTGAAGAGATAAATCTGACAAAGAGCTAGGATTCACAAGAGCAGCTGTGGCTCACTGAGCAAATAGAGAAGCCAAAAAGAAGGTGGAAGAGTCTAGAGAACAAATTAATTGGAATAAGAATGGTGTGGGGGGAATAATCACAGGATGTTAGAGGGAAGCATGGACTGGGACTTGGGTGAACAAGTCAACATAAAGGCACTGGAGATAGACGGGGCAAGGAAACAAACGAGACCTGAAGTAGGGCAGGAAGGAAATAAGACTTCAGTATTTAACTCAGAGCTGGGAATCAGGATGACAAAGTTGAGAAATGATAACTAAGAATAGATGTGATATATGAAGAACAAAAGACTGAGTCAAGCTAAGGAAAGAGACAAGATTACGGATGCTGACTCACGGGAGGGGCATCACATACAAAAATAACCAGCAAGTTTATAGCTTCTGCCTGTTTGCCTGTCCATTTGCTACGCTAACTGCTTAATCAATCAAGTAGCTTCTGAGCAATCACAGTATACAGCTAGTGTTTTAAAGTAAACTGGCTCTGGTTTTCTCAGAAATTTCTATACTGATGCTTATGTGCTGATACAACCGACCCATCCATGCTCTAAGCCCACTTAGTATCTGTGGATTTGTAACCTAGAAGCCCTGTAATTAGGTTACAATACTTGTATCTGAACAAGCAAGGTCTCTGAAAAGTGAAAGGTTTCAAAAAAACCCTATAATTTAGGTTGCTGCACACCTATTTTTATCATTCAAACAACATCTGAAGGCTAATCTGTCTAGAGTAGACCACCATGGCCCAAAATACAAATACTAAAATTTTATAACATTCAGTAAGTTTCCACAGACAGTGAGACATTCCTGTAGTGCTTGGAATAACTTCTCCAAAAGTTCATCATGCATTCTCTCTTATTGAGAATAAAATTTCAGATTTTTCATACACATGCTTGAAGGTTCACATTTCACTCCTTACTGTTCCTCAGCCTGTGATGTGGTGTCTTTACCAGCTGAAATTCAGCAAAATTGTTAAGAACAATTAACTAAATACAGGCTACAAATTCACAGGAATGAGAGAACAAGGCGTTAGACATTTTGGAAAGGAAAGCTGGAAATCAGTTTGCAGGAAGGTAGCAAGAAAAACAGATCAGATTATATATTAATTTTGTTACTGAACTTTATGGTTTTGAAGCAGAATTTTACAGCTGTTCCTGGAGAATATGATCCCATGTTGATAAAATGCAGTGAACTCTTCCCCGTTCCCCTTTCTTTAAAATTTTATTTCTATGTGGTATTAATATAATAATTTTCTTCCATCAGAAAAGCATCATCTATCATTTTTTGCAATATCTTGTAAGTGAAAGCAATTCTTTCATAATTTCCTTCCCCTTCTAACCCAACCACAAACAATTTAAAACAAACTACTTACTGATGTATTTCTTGAAGTGCCTGTATCTGTATTTACTGTTCCCATAGAAAAAGGCTTTTCAAAATACTTCTGTATTAAACATTCAAAAGAGGGAACTGTGTCGCTGGGGTTTATCAGCCATGCTGCAATCCTTGGATCTAACACGACGCTATCAGCAACTACAAAAATAAGTTATTTCTGACAATCAAAATATTTAAGTTACCTCCCACACTGAGAAATACCTCCAAAGTTTTGCCCATCTTTCCTGTAGATGCACATCATAAATAGACAAGCAATTTACACTGTGAAAATGTTAAACATTGAATTTTCAGTTGTCACAAACAGTATCATGACTACGTAGGAGTGAGCTCAATATGGAATAGTTGAATTTTTGAAGGGGGTTGTTTTGTGGGTTTGTTTTTTGCTGGTTTTGTCTTTTTTTTAAAAAAAAAGTTTTAAAATATAAGCAAAGCTTTGGTTCTTAAGATTGACAGTAAAAGCCTCTCTTTCTTATAACTGAAAAATTTCAAACTGAAGTCTTTTTCCCTCTGGTAGTTTTGTTGTTGCCGTTAACTCGTTTGATATCCACAAAATTGCTATTGGATGTCAGGGGAGGGAAGATTTACTTCAAATCAGACTTCAGAGATCTTTAATATATATATAAATTCACATATGGGTTGCACAATGCAATGTTCAAGAATCAAACCCCCTATCCATCCACCCCAACTAAAATTTTCACCAAAGGGGAGGGTAGCAGTAATAAGTTACAGCCACCAATTCAGTCCTGGACAAAAGAATGACACCTTCAGTGTGGAGACAGCACATGGAACTGAGACAGAACAAAGCTGAAAGGAGTGAAACGAAACCAGGATCAAGCTGGGATAACATGAAGAGTCTTGCTGATAAAAGCATACGTTCCTCAAGATTGTGTGATGGTACTCAAGTCGTGTCCTACTCTGAAACATTAGTGAACTCCAATGGCAAAGCATGCCATGTGTTACTAGTTAGGCTCATATATCTGTATGCATTCCACTGGTTAGTACACTGCTTTGGGAATGAGTGCAATGATTCAAGTGATTGCAGTCAGTATCACATACACAGGAATTTCAGTGTTTGCTTACAATGATGCAATTTTACACCTCAAAAAAGGCAGGAGTTGTGTTGGGGTTTTTGAGTTTGTTTTTTGTTTTTGTTTTTTTTACCATAGTAGAAAAAATGGGTGAGGAAGCAACAACTTCCAAAGTTTAAAGAAAACAAGACAAGAATTCTTTTGGATACTAGAAACTTCAGATCCAAATCCTATGCATCAGACAGAATCTAACTTAAATCTAGTATTTCCTGCGTGTACAGATTATAAAACTGTCACTAGTGCCAGTACCATCGTGACATTTCTTCTCCCCCTTCCCATTCCCAGGACTAAGTGTCTTTTGTGTAGTTCTTCACAGCAGATTCTAAATCACCATCAGGTTACTGTGATTTACTGATGAAACTTTTCAGATATTGAACACAAGCTGAAGATTCTCTCTCCATAGAGGTGGTCCTTTCTAAAAGGTCACCCTCATTTTCGAAATTCACTCAGCAGTAACCCAATACATAGAACCAAGAAAAAAATAAACATTATATTTACATCTTATATCTTTTGTTTGTAGTTGCTTTTAAATGCATACAAAAAGAATTTTATTTATTCCAACCAAAAAACAAGGACCCATTCAAGTGATGCCTAATTCTGACAGCTCTGAGCACCTCTGGAATTTATTTTGGCCTTTCCTCTTGAGCAGAGAGTTTTTCTAGGGAACATGAAACATGAAGCAGTTTGATCTTTTCAGCTACAGTCAGGACTGTGTTGAGAGGTGTTTTTTTTCCATTAGAAGCTATTCTTAAATGAGTCAATGATTTGATCCCTCTTCTGAAAAGAAATACACCATCCTGACATGCCAAGCCTCTGGTCACAACCCACCCTAGAAGGGTGTTTTTTTCTATGGTGCTAAACCTCTGTTTTCTAATACATTACTTAACCACCAATCCAGCTACTTCTATACCTAGTAATTTTAACAGAAACATCAAAACCACAGAGATCACAGGATTAGATCATAGATTAGATAGTTACCTTGTTTCCAGCTAATTTCATTACCATAAACTTGAAGAAGAGTCCTCAGGAAATCTTTTGCATTGAAGCAAATAATTGGAACTTTGCAATGCAGCATTTTAAACAACACTTGCCTGCACAGAAGTAGTTCATTAGCTAGTAGTTAGTTCATTAACATACTCTGTATCTCTACTAGAATTAGTGAAACTATTTACTTTATACATTTAATTAGCACCCAATACTAAACAGTTAACATAAAGCATTTCTTTATTCCTATAAGAACAGAATATTATATTTTAATATTAAATTCTCAATAAAATCTGAAGCTTAACTCTATAATAAATTAAACATCCTAGCAGATATGCCTTATCACGCATTCATAAAGTACACAAGTCCTTAACTGACACTCAAAAGTTAATGCAATCTCAATCCAAAACAGCAACTGGCATCCTTGTAATATTTTAACATACCAAGTAAGATCACAGAGGCTTCTGACTGAGTTAATGTAGTATTATAAATTCATGATATTAAAATTACTAGACAATCTGAATTGCCACAATTGCCCAGTGTTAATATACTATTTAAATCTAGCATGTTTCATCTTACATCACATTTTTTCCATTTCTTTTGAAATGTCTATAGCTCCCACATCCATAATATTTGAAATAGATTTTATGAATTACATATATTAGTATATAGATTTTACTAATTATTTGTGTCGCTAGTTTTTAATAAGCTCTCTTTTTGGCAAAATATTAAGATTTTTTTTATAGAGCTTTCAAGTTTGCTTATCTTTGGTGGTATAAAACCACAGTATCTAGTTTTTGGACATATTAGAAACTGTAGATCATAAAGTATTATTGTATACAGTGTAGATTCACTACTAAACTGCACCTTTCTTACAAAATGTAATTACCATTTAGATGAAACCTATAGGTAATACACTCAAACAATTTGTTTATTCTTGAATTTTTACTGTTCACATGTACTCACTTTATTGGCATGTTATTCTCAATTCAGCACAACCTATTTTCAAACTAAGAAGTTATTAAACTAGTTATCATATAATTCAAATATTACAGCTGGAGAAGTACAGGTAAGTGAAGTGATTTGCTTAAAGTCCTAGTGGAGCAGTGGCAGAGGTGCAATTAACAACCAAGTTCAACATCTTGAAAATTTGTTTTATCACTTAATAACCCAAATTCAGCAGTTTACCATAAAGCAATTATTACTGAAAGCTAGAAAATATTATGAAGTTTTAACGTGAATATTATACCTAAGAATCAGATTCAGTTCTCATTCCTCCCTTTACGGGATACTATTTCAAAGTTAATAGTAAGGAATTAAAATTATTTTGGTTATGCTATCTGAAATTTAAAATATAATCCAAAATATAGTCCAACTATTAAGCAGATACATAGAGCATTTCCTTACAAATAATTTTTAAATGTTGGTGTAACATTATTACTGAATGTTAGGAAACCTCATTAGGGATCTCAAAAGCCATTAAAAAAGCTCAGAAAAAAGCACTCAGAAATTAAAAATATTAGCAGAGCTCAAAAAGAATGTTTACCATAATAGCATCCATCAAAAACATACTAGGCAAGAAATGCAGTTCAGCAAATGGAAGATACACAAAAGATAAATCTGGAAGAATCGTATTGTGTGGTGCCACATAGCTGTAAGTTGCTTATAAAGGATTTCTAGGTGAATGTAAACATCTACCAGAATCCCAACCTAGTTCTGCAGGGCTACAGTTACTGATATGCTGAACCCAAAGGAAGAGTCTATTACTCTTTGGTTTATATTAGCCCAGGCTTGACACAGAACTAATACAGCTCATATGAAATTCAATGAGCTTCATGTGTAAGTAGATTAAACCTGCGCCATGTAACCAACATCACTGTTGCTAAAAGCAGACGTAAAGCAAAACAGTAATTTTTTTTTCTACATACTCTCACCAAGCAAATTTCTTGTCAGCCTGCTGATCTTGATCCCAAAGAGATGGCCATTCAGTTTTTAAATAAATTAGTTTATAATTTTCATTAGCAGCATTCCAAGTACAGTCAGCTGAAGAGTAACTGGGAGGGCAAGGGTGGTCAGTCTGATTCTTCACTAACACAACAACTCCTTTCACTGATGAGGTTAAGACCTGTTAAGTATAACAACAGTGTTTCCTCTGACAGATTTTATGCAATCCTCTAAAGAAAATTTTTAAAATATTTTACAATATGAAACCTGTTAGGTACACTAGAATTATTGCATACACCATTGACACAGTAGAGGAGCATGCAAGTGTTTCACTTTGAGACAAAAATCCACAATGACAGACATAGAGCAAAGCAGGAAAAAATACTCTAATCCAAGCAGTCTCACTAAGTATACAAATGGCTGTATAGCCCAAGCAGTTTCATTTTCCTGAAGTTTTACTTGGTAATTAAAATGTAGTCAGAAATATTAAGGTTTACGTCATTTTACTTTTATATTTTGGTAAGCAATACTACACAAAACTGGTCCAGACTCCCAGTCTCCCAATGAACACAGTTTTGTGTTTATCAGCCATATGCACAGTTCAGATAGTTCTACAAAACTGACTCTAAGCAAACACATCATTCACAAACCTGCTCCGAGTTGAGCTGTGAAGAACCATCTTGAAATACCATAGTAGTTACAAAAGCCACTGCCTGTTCTATAGTTGCAAGCAATTCTCTTTTTTCTTCACATCCCAAACTCCTGACATCACAAGGATGATTTTCAGAAGACTCTGTTTGTCCATAAGTACAGTTGTATCTTCTTTCATGTGAAGAGGTGTAGGTCTTTACAGGTAATAATCTTGCTTTCTTTGAACATGTAGGCACATCTTGCTTCCTTTTAAGGGAAGCAGCTGTACTCTTTTCAATATCCTTCAAGTTTTTTGCTTCTACTGAAAGGTTTCTTTCTCTATATCCCCATGTTGGCAAGCCTAAATCCTGGCAATAGCTCACTATTTTGGTATCTTGACAGCAAAGCATTTCATTGGTATGTACTGTCCTGATTATCTGACCAGCAGTACTTTTTTCAGGGCTGGCAGATGTTTTTAATACAGCAGAAGCAGAATCATGAATCTCCTGAAAAAATTGAAAATTTTTTAGTGGACCAACTATTCAACTTATAAGGTCAAATAAAAATAAATGTACATGAGTTAATTTAGATAAGCTTTGAAGGAAGTAATATTCTATGAAAAAAATGTTGATACTAACAAAACAGTCAGTTTAGGGGAATCACATTACATAAAATAAAATTCAAGTATTTATCAGTATAAATTATTTTGTTGATTTATATTGTTTACATCCAAAATCACCACTTTTTAGTCTACTATAAGTCCAACACTAAAAATGGCAAATTAACAACTGTAAGGTGCATCTAGTCCAGTACCCTGTCTTCCACAGTAACTAGATTATTAGTGACTTTTTTCTGAAAAGAGAAGCAACTATTCATTTACATCTTTAGCTTCAATATTCAGAGCTTTTTTCATGACAACTTAGTTTGTTAAGGAACTTTTAGCAAGGGACAATGACTGCTTTGGAAATTCAAGTACACTGAGTCAACTGGATCTCCACTAATTTCTTCAAACGACTTACAAGATTGGAAGATGTAACACAAATACATATATATATATATATGAAAGTTGCACTGAAGAAGTACTATGAGGTGTATGTGTAAGTATTATATTCTGTTCTGTTTAATTCACTATGCCCAGAACAGCTTTCCCACTCCAGATAGTTCCTGGATCCCTTTACAGCAGCACACTGTTAAATAGCATCAAGCAATTGCATGGAAATGTTATGATTCTATTCCATCCTTGATTTCTTTCAGAAATTTCCTTTGTATGCTACTGGCCCTAGTATTTTCTTACCAATTGTAGTTTATTCTACAATTTCTTCAGCCAAGATAGATCCTCTGTCTTGATTTCATAAACAAGGACCCTGGAATGGCAACCAACAACCTTTCCAAGATCCCCCAGTGTAAATATGTGTTCAACTATTTACAGACATACAGAGTTGTATTTACCCTCAGTGCTTCTCTTACACCTTGATCATCAACAGGTCTTACAGGAGCTGGCAAGCTCTCCTGAGGCATTTGAAAAAATGTAATGTTAGTGATGTATTTGCAAGCTGTTTCTCAAAGTCTACTTGGACTACTCTATTGTGTATTTACATTTAATTTCCTCAAATGAGACAACTGTAGAAGAATACAAATTCTGAGAAGTTCAGTTTTTTGCTTGGTAACATTTTTATTAGTCTCTTTTATATTGTCACTTAGCCATACTTCTTTCTCCTGGACAGATTTTAGTATTCATTTTCAAATCTCCTGTGTTCTGTTTTGAATAAATCTCTATACTATCTACATATGTTGTGGTTTTGGAGGGGAAATTTCATATATTTTCTTTTAAAAGCTCCTTCATTTTGATGTGATTTCCATTTTTGAAATGAAGCATTCCTGAGTGACTTACCTATCTTTTAATACCTCGGAAAGATTACAGGCCCTTTGAGAGCATCCTTTAGCAGGAAGATCTCGAACTCGACCTCACACAGAAATAAAAACTATGAGTTCTCTAACTGCTTCACATAGCAGTTGTCTCCTAATTTTTAGTCTCAGCATCATGCATAAGCATAATATTCACCCACTCCATTGAAAAGTTACTGAAGTCTCATAGTTACTATATTTTCTGCTCTTGTAGCACAACCAGTCTTCTTCAGTACCCCTGCAGCTGTTACCATTCCAAAACCCAAGGCCTTCTCACTTCAAAAGAACAAGTTACTGCCGTGCAGGCTGCCATCCATTCCCCAAAACAACAATTTTCACTCATCAAAGGATATTGTCCATCTCTATTCAATCTGTATTGATTGAGCAAGTCAGAATGACAAAGCCAATAATCTTTTTTCCCGGTTCTGCAGTATTCCTCAACTCAGTTCCCGTATTCACAAACCTCAGAACTACAGAGCCAAAAAGGCTCAGACTGCTTGAGATACTTCACAGGATCAACTCTACAGCAAAAGTACAATTAACAGTTCTAAGTAAACAGAAAATGGGAGCTAATTAAGCTTTTGCTACTACCAAAATGAAGAGTAGTTGTTCTGAACGAAGACAAATTAATTGGACTTAGGCAATGCTAATCAAAGTTACTGTAAGTGGAAAAACAGTATCACAGAAGGGCCAAATGGTTAAGAGCCATAGAAAGACAACTAATTCACTCAAGTGTAATCTCCAGTCAAACCGCAAATAATTTTATTGTTTAACACAGTAGAATTTTAATTAGGACACTCAAGTAATTATAGAATCAGGAATAATAAGCAATTCTTTTCTAAAAGGTTCAAAAATAAAAACAAAGTAATTTAATTATCAAGTCAGAATAATACAGCTGGAACTACAATTAACGACAGAGAGAAGCAGTGGCTTCCAGGAAGAACTGATCTTCTACCAGAAATAATGACATGGCTGGAAGCAGAGAAGACAACTCCCAGGAGGTAGTTTCATAATTTATGTGGATGTAGGAAAATTTTACTAGATGCAGTAAGTCAAAATCATCACCTCAACATCACAAAAAGGAGTTTCACTACTACTCATGTGCACCTACAGCTGCATGTCTATGAACCAATTTGTAGGAAACTATCCCATCCCACAAAAGAACCCAGTTTTCTGCACCTTGAGCAACCTGAAAGGATTTGCTGAAGTGTGCAACATGCATCAGAGTCAGAATAAGGAAGGGTGTGCAACTTACAGCTGGGACGGGAGTTGCAGTATCTGCAACTCCTCGATCCACAAGGCCAAGTGCTGGGTACCACACTTTGGTCACTACAACCCCATGCAAAGTACAGGGTTGGGAGAAGAGTGGCTGGAGAGCTGCCTGACAGAAAAGGACCTGGGAGTGCTTGTAGACAGCTGGCTGAACATGAGTCAGCAGTGTGCCCAGGTAGCTAAGAAGGCCAACAGCATCCTGGCCTGTATCAGAAACAGTGTGGCCAGCAAGACCAGGGAGGCGATTGTCCCCCTGTATTGGGCACTGGTGAGGCTGCTCCCGGAATCCTGCGTTCAAGTTCTGGGCCCCTCACTACAAGAGGGACATTGAGGGGCTGGAATGAGTCCAGAGAAGGGCAACCAAGCTGCTGAAGTGCCTGAAGCACAGGGCTTACGAGGAGCAGCTGAGGGAGCTGGGGTTTAGTCTGAAGAAGGCTCAGGGGAGACTTTATCACTCTCCACAACTCCCTGAAAGGAGGTTGGACTGAGTGGGTGGCCAGTCTCTTCTACCAAGTGACAGATGATAGAACAAGAGGGAATGGCCTCAAGTTGTACCAGGGGAAGTTCAGGCTGGATATTAGGAAATTTATTTTTTTTAGAGAAAGGGTGGTCAGGCATTGGAACAGGCTGCCGAGGGAAGGGGTGGAGTCACCATCCCTGGAGGTGTTCAAAAAAACGTTTGGATGTGGCCCTTGGGGACATGGTTTAGTGGCGGACGTGGCAGTCCTGGGTTGATGGCTGGACTCGATGACCTTGGTCTTTCCCAACCAGAGTAATTCTATGATTCAATGGATCTTGCAATCACAGCCTGAGTTGGGGCTGCTGCACTTATCCATTCCCACTCTTGTACTGGCACTCACTCACATACACATTAAACCAAATTCAGAGATGATTAAACCAAAAATTAAACTCCCTAATAAAAAGTAATTTTTCATATGAATCAGCTCACTTTATGATTATGTACTAGAGATTGTTCAGTGACAGAGGCTTAAGAACATTTTTAAACCATCTAAATGTGGCAATCTCATTTACTTCTGATCAATCTGTCACAAAAGACTAACTTCTATAAAAAGGATAACAGAAGGTAAATAGATGCCAAGTGAAAAATAAGACAAGAAAGTGATCTGAACTATGAGCGTATGCAAAACATTGGCTGTTTCATAACAAGCTTTTTCACAATCTACAACAACTTCAAACCTGCTATAAAAAGACTGTTTTTAGTGGTCTTCAATCTTAGAATATGCTTGCCTTTTCATTTTTCAGATGTGCATCCTTATCACCTAGTTTATTTTCCTTTGTCTTCTCTATACCTTTAAAAAAATGAATAGGAAACATTTTACAATACGAATGTATCCGTGAGCAGTGCATATAACTTAGGTTACATACAGTGTTACATTCCTGACACTTTTACCAAACCCAAAATAATGGCAATAAAATTTTCCACGCCAACCATTTTCCTCAAATTAATCATTCATGCTTAAAAGGGCCCTGCAGGTTTCTAAATATGCATATGCAAAAGCATGCTCTGTCCCCATTAAGAAAAAACTAATTCAAATTTGCTACAAAGCAGAGAAACATTTTCCATGGTATTCAGAAGAGGCATTACTATAATACCATAAATATGTATATTCCCTTCTTTCAAGAAAATACCATCTTGGTCAAAGTAAAGCTGGGGGCATGGGCAAGAAGGAAAAAAAAAACAACCCCACAACAAACCTCACTCTACAGACTTCATCACAATTTAACTGTCTTCTTGGAATTAGGCAGTATTATTTCACAATAATTTTATTTGCATATGTATCTCCAGCGTATCGTGCCCTACAGATTACTGACCATGTTTCATCTGCACAGGATAATTTCTTCACATTGTTCATCCCCACGATAGAACAGGTATTGTAAGACCAGACAAGAACAAAGAGCAAGAATTCAGACATCCAGTTGACAGAAAAGTAAGGCAATGGCTGGCACAAGAAGCAGTGCTGGGTCTACAATAGAGACCTGTGCCACAGCACAGCTGTTAGCCTGGGCCCTCCACTGAACTAGCAGTGATATTTAGCCAACAGCTCTGAATGCAGACAGATTCCTCAGCTTATGGAACACTTTGCAAATCCACTTCAGGACTCTGCACCATGCTAAATGAAACAGGACATGCCTTCTCTTTTCTGCCCTCAACACTGCCTAGCAGTCCCAAGAAGAAAAGCAAGTGAGGACTGGAATAAAAGAACAAGGATCAACAGGCTAGCAGTAATTACAAACTCCGTAGGTACAGGAAGAACATGAGTCTCTTCCGAGTTTGCAATTAGTTAGGGTTCCTTTATCTCCTCACTCTTTTACTGCCCAGGCAAAAGACACCTCATGGTCAAAATATGTATTTTGTTCCCTTCTAACTCCCGGTCTATACTGAGTACAACACTCCCCTGATGCTTTCAGCTACAAAATTTGCATTACAGCAACAAGACACTTTCTCAATCTAATGCACTGATGACCCAGTGTCAAACAAAGCACAAGCTGATCTACTTCTACTTACTGAAACTGTTTTTTAAACGAAATAAATTGTCTAGGCAAATCAGGACCCTGTACTTAAAATACTAAAAAAAGCATTTTCAAAGACTAACAAGCTTAGTTTCCAGAAGAAACAAAACTTACTACTTTACAGTATCACGTGCAGGTTCATGTTGGTGTATGTGTATTATCAGTTATTTATCTCCAGCTCAGACTTCTAACCTGAGCTGTTAGAATAGAAAATATGGCATATTGGTATTTGAAGCCTCAAACGTTTTAGGTTTGGTTTTCTTGATACTTCCTACAACAATAAAATTATAATTTAAGAATGATAGTAACTGAGTTATCATAGCTAGATGCTTTCTCTTGACAAATTCACCTTCCAGCAAAGATGATGAGTATTACATTTCTCTCCTTCAGGCACCGTATTCAGTATGAAAGGTATCTAAAGAATTACGCAGCCTGAAATTTCTGGTTTATGAAAAAGTATCACCAGATGGCAGTAGAAACCCATCCTTGCCTTCAAACTCCTCGAAGTCGAATGGAACCATTACAGCTCTATTGCTAAGATAATCACAGAATTTCACCGCTAGTTCAACATGACAGACACCTGTCCTATTTGAACTCAGCATTTACCTTCTAAAGACAAACGGTTTTTCCAGTAAATTGAATTTAGTCTTAAGTCCTATCAATAAAATACAGTTCAATACAGTTTGAAACAGATCAGCTAACGTGACAGGTTTTGGTTTGTTTCAGGGAGGCAAACTTTTTCTTCTCTCCAGATCCACACTAATCCGCTAAAGCCCTATATACAGGCAATTTCCTAAAAGCAAATCAAATAAATTTGTTCTTAAGCCTGTACACTAGAAACAATTGTGAGTAATTACTACATGGAAAACAAGAGCAAGAAAAGCCAGTCATGTGACCTGCCACCACTAAATGCTTATTCTGTTCTGTCACTCCCCTGCGAATAAGGATTTAGCAGCACTACAAAGACAACAGCAAGTTCATTTGGCTAAAGATACCAGACACCTTCATGATGTTTTTTTAAAAAAAAGAATCTGTAATTTTACATCTTGACAGTGAATGGATCAAAAGAGGGCAACATAAGACAATACAGATACCACACAGCAGAGAGTTCCCCAGTCCAAGACAAAAAACGTTACACTGGGAAATTAAGGAAGGGAAAATGACAAGATTGCAAGTAGAACAACAATTAAACTGAGGCAGAAGAGAGATCTGATGTTCTTTAAAATAATCTGGGGTTTGGTCCAAATGTACCATTTAAAAATAAACATGTCCCATATTTCTTCAAATGTGTATCACTGATTCACACAGCAATGAACTACCACCCTTTTCTCTGCTACACCAGCTCCACTCACCAATCCAATAGCTCACTACCGAAAGAAGAGCACGAACTGTTATTTACATAAAACAGGCTGCAGCGAGCACAAGAACAAATGTTAAATTTAAATCCCATTGACCATGTAACATTCCAGGATCTAGTTTTCAGTAGAAGACAACTGAAACTGAGCAAAACTCTAGTTTTCTATCAACTTCTTTCCAGAGCTACAAGACTGGCAGACTTATGAAACGCACAGAATTGAGAGTAAAATTTCATCTTGCAAAACCTCCTTGGTATCCGCAACATTCTGAGTAAAATTTGCTCAAGAGTCAAAGATCTGCTGAGGCAGATTTTAAATTGCTCACTCTCCGTCCCAGAATTTCACAAGGAGCAAGTTGCTAATGAACATGTGTTTGGAGGACAGGCATGAGCCTGGGAAGTTCCCAGGCCTTCTGGCAAGTTCCCAGTACCTCTAGTGATCTTTAAAGATCTAGTTCAGAGTCAAGTTATGTACACATTTAATTTACACTATTAGTTAATTAAGTGTTGGGAATTCTCATCCACTTCTATACCACATAGCAGGAATGTAAAAAAAAACACAACTAAATTGAGTGCGCTGGTAGTCTCAGCAAATCCTACAGTTATAGATTAATTCCTTTTCCAAACCTGGAAACCTAAACGGTCACCTTCTTTTTCTTTTTAAATAGGGACTATAGGTTTCATATTGTTTTGTTTGTTTGTGTTTCAGTTTTTCAACTGAAAACAGAAGCATTTAAATAGGGTAAGATTTACTCACTCTGGTTATTTTTTCTGCTAGTCTGAACTTCTCCTACAGGAATAGACTGCAAAGCTGTCATAATCCTCTGAGCAATATCAGATAAAGGCACTTTAGAAGTCTCACATCCTATGTATGAGCTGTGCCATTCCATTTTTAAGATTAAACCTAAATACAAACACAAAAATTATGCATATCAGGGCCACAAAACAATCTGCACTTACATTCTGTCAAAATTAAAGACAAAATATAGTGAACAAGTTCAGTTATTCATTCTCTATAGAAAGTGACATTTTCTCCCTGAGATGCCTATCAGTTTCTAAATATTGTAAATAAAAATTAGCGAATTGTAATAATTTACAAAAACTCCTAAGTGAAACATCTCTGAAATAGTGTTTTAATACACAGATAAAAAAATAAGCAGTCCTACTAAGTAAAGGTAACCTCTAATAAGAGAAATCTGACAAATAAAACAAGAATTATCATTTATGTCTGAAATACTTCCCCCCTCCTCAACATCTTTAAGTTAGTCTACACCTAGCATATGCACACATTTACTGTTACCGGTGGTCAGATTTTATCAAGAAAAAAAAACTTTTCAAGTAACTGCCAAAATAGAGCCAACACAAGATGAAAAAAAGCAAGTATTACTATAATGATTTACAAACATTAGTGATGTGTTGTATGATAGGTTATGAAACAGCAAGTTTCTGTTCCTTAAACTTTGTATAATTGATGTACCCAAGTACTACTAAATACTAGTGACATGAAAATAGTTACTATAGTTTGTCAATATAAGAAACGGGTCAGCAACATCTGAAGTCTGTACAAGCTTTGACTGCAGCTATTGCTGTTGTAAATTTTATTCTTTTTTGAATGCAGTTGCTTTTCCAGTTGACCTGTAGTCATATAAAACGCACAAAATACTTAAGAGCCCCTAGATACAACACATATGGGAGAATTAGAAACAGTGTCCATACTGACAACTTTGTTGACTTTATATAGTTAAGACCAGAACAATGCATAAAATTTAATATAAATACAAGACTAATACCAAACATTTTCAAAATACTTAAAGGTTCAAGCTGTACAAGCCAATTGCTTTACCAAAACCTGCCTGCTGCTAAGTAAATTATTCCTATAAAAGTTAATAACTGGAGTTCTGTTACTCTGGTCTTCTCCCACTAAATCCAGAGCAGGAGTAGACTTTCAAGTCAAGTTTAACCATTAAGAAAACAGTGTTTACTCTGCTTACATGGAAACATTTTTCTCAGCTGAAGTCCATGGGCAGGTTGCAAGTTTGAATGCTTACAAGTAGAACCATTTGTATCCAGGATTGAAGAGGAACATTCATCATCTGCATGAGCATTGGCTATACTTACCTAGCTCAAATTTGATAATAAGCATGTGAAAGGAAGAGAGGGGCAGTTACTTTCTTTTCCCTGACATTCTAGGACTCAGAAGTATAACCTTTCCCCACACACAACTCCTCCTAACTTTTATAATTAAGAGCAACACTTCTTTCCTACACAGAATAAAAACACTCCCTGACTTCTCAGGGTGGGAAGCAGCAGTCCTAAGGCCTCAGGAGCATATGGAAATGAGAACCTAGCAGAATACATATAAACAAGACACTCCATGAGAATACGCCTAAAACCAACACACAGATTCACCATAAATATTGACAACACTGAACTGAATGTATAGTGTTTGGCATTTAATAATAAACACAGTGTATAGAATTAAGCAGCATGAAATCTATATAGACATCCAACCAGTAAGTTTTTAAAAAAATATAAATGTTTAAAAATAAGTTATGCTCGCATAAAAGGTAAAAGTCTGCCATCAAAATAGTTTTAAGACTACTGCTACTGAAGTTAAGAGCTAATTTACTAATCTTCATCAGCACGTACAATGCTTGAAAGCAAGCACAGCTGATCCCATCAAAATATAAAAGACTGGAAGTTATCACACTATAAAAGTCTATTTAGTTCCATTGGTATGTATTAGGAAACTGCATAAAAATTTGATAAAACAGTCTAACAAAGCACATGAAAGCAGAAGTATGAAGGCATCAGGACTCTGAATTGAAATGCAGAGTAAACTCAGAAGTCCAAAAGGTAAATTTAAAATTACTTTTCTTTGAAGAGCCCAGTATGAGTATGGACTGGTTTCAATGGAGAAGACAGGCCATAAGTTAAACTAAGAGATATCTGAATGTTCTTGAAACAGATGGTCTGGGTCCTTGAAACAGATTCTGATACATATTCCAACATATTTCTAACAAAAACAAATCTTCTTAGGAGACCCGTAAGGGAAACAATCACAGAGTATCTGCCTTGGAGAAATCTCTTCAGAAGGAGCACATTATATTCAAGTTCCAAAATCCGGAATGCCTTCTCCACATTTATTTTTCAGTTTACATATCAAAGGTTCTTAGCATGCAAGAAAACTTATCTTAAGGATATGTAATGTCCCTTTTTGTGCTATGCTGTGTGCAGTGGAAATCAACATATAGGCTGGCAGAACAGCAGTTTGAATGTAATTCATTCAAATAACCAATGTTCACATCAAAGAACTTCATATCAAAGAACTTCGACAAATCTGAGATTTGAATTCGATGGGCAGATGCCAAAAGCCATAAAGCAGCATACAATCCAAACTTGGTAACTGTTGCAGTTAAATATACATTGCAATGATAGACAAATGTTAGCCTTGATAAGCTAATACTTATCATTCCATAAACCTGTAGACAGTTTACATTAACATGCTTTCCTTTCTTAAGAGTACATTGAAGTTTAAACATTAGGAACTCCACTGGTGGTAGAATTCTCATCTTGCAGAGCACTGGCTTTAGCCTCAGACTGCTGCTCCAGCTTCTCCACCATCTCTTTCAACTGGTCTTCATCATTGAAAAAATACACATACAAGTTTCTTTCCATCTGATGCAGCTTATTCGACTCTATAAAGTTTTTCTTTGACTTCACATCAGCCGTCACATCCATAAGCAGTTGATTCAATTTATTTAAATCAACTCCCAATTGATGAAACTGCTCAGTAAGTTCCTAAAAAAAATAAGATTAAAAATTATTACATTTATATTGTTAATACACTAGCTGAACTAGAAATATAGAAGGTTTTTTTGCTTTTGGGAACCATTTTTGTTTGCAAGTGAAACGTCATCGCAAAAAATATAAACACAGATAAGGGATTCCATTCAATTTATGTAACTTTGGAGCTCCTTCTAACAGTACTCACATCAAGTTATGAAAATGTAATTTCATTTACTTGTTTACTAAACCAGACAAGCTAAGACCATAAGAATCTGGCCCTCGACTAGATAGATAAATGCTTGAATACATTTTCAATCAATTACAAGTCTTCATACCCAGTCAAATCTTAAAAGGGAACAAAAAAAAAGCCCGACAACAAAAAGGCCAATTCAATTTTAAATTATTAGTTATCGGCTACAATTTTCCCAACTGTCATTCTTATGGTAGTTCTGGGTAAGCAGGCTAGTCATCTACTTGCACATTATTTCCTCATTAAAGGAATGACTTTTCTTGAGAAACTGTAACCATAGAGATGTCACTATGTTTTAAGAGGTAACTTGAATCAATAGAAAGGTATTTGATTGATTTAATAATGTGTAATACCTAAATATGTTTTGCTCCAATTACAAAGACTCATTTCTAATAAAAACTGTTCTATATGTTGCAAATTCACTTGTCGGATGGAAGTGTTAAATATATTTTAATGTATTTAACCAAGGAATTATTATGTAACAGAAGACTTCCCTCAACCCACTTCTGAGATATCTACAATTATTGAAAAGCTGTAACAAGTTGCATTTAAAAGAGGCTCTAAGCCCAACACCTGGGAGCTCTCTATCAAGGCTGTCTTGCTACAACTGTCCTTAAAAATTCTGATATTCTTATTTTGTCCAAAATAGGTGGCTACCTATGGCCGGGCTTTTTAAGAGGCCAAATCATACTTTTCACCTGATACAGGTGATACAGGTAACAGGGAGGAAAAAAGCCCCTCTGAAATAAAGAGAAATTCAAACAAATTTTCCAGTGACACCATATCCAGACGACGTATTTCCCACACCACAGACTTACTAGTAATACATGACTGTATATGTCTTTGAAAGAAATTAAAAGTTAGGTGCAATAATTTGGTCAGAAACTAAAAATTATTTCCTGACAACATCTACAAAAATCTAACATTGGCTAAGAACAATGTAAATACTGAGCCCATCATCATTATGCTAATAAACTTGTTGATGACATGTAGGAGCCAGTTTGTGTGTCTACAGCCTTCATACTACATTTTTCTCAGTAAAAGAACATGACACACATGAATGTAATAATATTAACAACTAGATAAAGGCTTACCGGACTACTGAGTTGTATCTGGTTTCCCCCATGATACAGAGCATCACGAAGGGTATCTACATCACTTTCTAGCGTGGACAAAAGGAGAGACTGTTCTTGAGAAGAGGCTGCTAGCTGATCTTGTACTTTAGCACAATCCTGCTTTAACTTCTGAGCCATCTGCTCCAGGCCTTCGTACGTTTTAAACAATTTCTGTTTTTTATTTTCTCCTTCCAGAAGCTGATATAGCCTGTAAAAATGAAGTTAGGCACACAAGCATTTTTAAGTTTCCTAAGAACTCCTGGCATTATTAGTCAAAAGAAGATTTTCATGTTGAGAAGTCAGAGAACTAATAAAGGACAGTACTGCTCAGGGTACTCTTACTACACTGCTGCTTCTCTCACTGATTTCATTATTCTATTCACGTATAGTTAGAACATAATTAATAGGACTCAGAAATATGTCAATATTAACAGCAATGAAATGCCAGACAGTTAATAAGTACACAATGAATGCTAACAGAAGTTGACAAAGAACTTTTGCCAACTATTTCCCAGCACTTCAAGGACAGCAAAATAAGATCCAACTTCTTCAAGTGCCGAAAACCAGCAGATTTCAAAGGCCAATCAGAAATAAGAGAAGTCTGTATACCATTTTCAAACTTACTGGAGTTTTTCCCATTTTCTATCTATGAAAAGTCCGCTAAGAAATTCTCCTATTAGTTACGAGTCACACAAAAGACAGCAGTACCTGCCATAGCAAACTGTACTCTTACACTGCATCAGGAAGAATCTAACACAATTACAGATAGCTTTGCTCGGTTGCTACTACCACCTCTGCATATTAAAATCTTCAGGAGTCGAGCCCCAGTATAGAATCAGATTAGCTTTAATAAGAGCAGGAGCTGTATTACAAAAGTAACTGAGTTTCTTTCGGGTACTTTCTGCTTAGAAAACCTTTAGGGTCTGTAACTGTCAACTTCCCTTCACAATCATGAATACTAAGACATGCCTTTTTTTAAAAAGAAGTGAAAAAGTAGCCAGACATTTTGATTCAGTGATTTGGAGACTTAATAATGAGCAAAAATGTTACAAGTTGCCAATGCAAACACACAATGGGAGCAAAATTAATGCTGCCTAATTCTTGCAGTTATTCACTGTACAAGACCTCAACTATCACTTAACAAGTAATAAAAAACACCATTTTAAAGAAGGAGAGAAAGTCTGACATCAGCAAACCTATCATTATACAATAAACCTCATCAAAATGTTTAGAGTCTTGAAGTGACAGCAACATAGCACACATTCCTACTGTATCACCTGAGCTACAAGGAGACTTACGTGGTGAAAAAACAGACTCCTACATGGGTGACAGGACACTGAAGCCACATGGTAAATCAAGCAGTAAAAATGAGCTAAACACATTTCATGTATTCAAGGAGTTGTTCCTCTCCTCTACCACATGGGGGTTTTTGCAGGATAAGCTGATGAGGCCATACATACGATCTGGGAAATCACTAACAGCTCTCTACATCTGTACTTCTAGAATAACTTCCAAGAGCTCCTGGATCAGGACATCATCTAAGACAGGTTTGGCTTTAAACGTTCTTTATATTCTGGATATTGCTTTGGAATGCTTCAGCGATATTAACAAGATAGGTAACTGAATAACTTTTCAGACAAACTTGAAAAGAATTTTAAATGATAAGCAAGAGTCAAATCTCATATCTTGAAGGCTTCAGTTCTGGAGAACTCAACACACTAACTAGCTACAGCAAGTAACTAGGAACTTAGCAATAGAAAAGGCTTAGTTTGCCTAAGCATTTATCTCCCCAGTATTATTTCAAATGCTTACCTGCAAGAGAAACCATCCTCTGGACTAATAACATTTCTTTGCTTTGCACGCTGAGTTTGCTCAGTTATCGCCTGTAGTCTCTCCTGCAACTCATTACTGCTCTGTTTCAGAGACTCCACCAAATTCTCAACTTGACAACAGAGCTCCTTATGTTTCTTCAACTCCATTTTTAAGGCTAGCTCAAGAAGTTCAAATGATGCTTTCTGTCTAACCAAATGCCTGCATATTTCATCTTGTCTTGAAGCATAATACTCCTGCTGAGCAATTTGATGATCCAAGTATGCTTTCACCACTGGCGCACTCAAACGCTGTGCATTCTCTTTCAGAAGAGGAAGCAGCTCTTCATTGTTTATCTGAGCTATATCTTGTCTAATCTTTGAAATTTCATCATTTAAACTAGCTATTTTGGCATGGAGGTTTTCTTGCTTGCCAATATCCTGCATAAAGCAAAGTATTTGTCAGTTTCCTCATGGTTCCCCCCAAGCCACTGCCCTAATGCTTTTTTTCAGTTCACACAAGATTCATGTACTTATGTTACATTAAAGTCACTGCATGTTTTCCATCTACAAAATTAAATAAAAACTCCACAAGCAATTTTACAGAATTTTACAACATAAAGCAAAAACACATTTACAAAGTAGATATCAAATGAATGTATTTCAATAAATTGTAATTTCACTCCATTGCAGGACCAGGAAACAGTTCATTGTGAAAAAAATAGAAGAGCTGTAATTTTACTTAGTACCCAGATTTCAAGCACCCCTAGCTGAAATCTCACATGCAAACATAATTTTTTATATTCAGTCAGATGATTATCAACACTGCTATCAGAACCAGTCCTTTTCAAATTCCTCCAATCAATCGAGCCCTATATGCTAGTCATCCATAAATGAAAATATACAAACTGACATGATGCCTCAGGTTAGTCCATGACTGGCATGAGCTAGTTTTTTTCCTTCTGTTACAATTCCTTTACATTCTTAAATTCCAGTAGTCATATCTGCCTGTCACTCTCTTGCTGAGAGATTTCTGGGGCTGCAACTATTGAAGTAATTTATTTGGTACTTTAGACATGTCACCATATTACAAATACCTCAGCTTCAAAAGAGTCAGCGAACTAAAACTTTTCAAGTTTATGCTATGCAATATAAAGACACCATATCCATACTAGCTCCTCAATACTACAGAATTTCAACCAAAGTTAAGCTTTTCTTTGTTGTACAAACAACTGAGAGCCAGTTATAATTTGAAATTTCAAAGTTAAACTAAACTGGAAAGGTACTACTAAATTCTAGGGTTTTTTTAAGGTAATAATTCTGGGAAGTAGAATTAAAGGTACTCTTCCATACCGAAGAATTTCCAACTGTAGAAACTGGAGCTATTTCACTTCATAAAAGTCCAATTTCACTATGTAAAAATAGTTGAAATAACAATAACCCAGAAATTCCTTTTCTTAGATCCCAGCTGACCACACCTGCCTGTCTAAAACTCCACCACCTTCTATCACCTTTTGCGTCTTACCTGGTTGTCCAAGGACTGCAGCATGCTCTCTGCGCATGCTATAGCTGAATTCATGCTCTCCTCTTTAGCTTGCATCTGAATCAGCTGATGTTGAGCACAAATGTATGCTGTCTGGAGCCTGGCTACCTCTTGACTCTCTTCACAAACTTCTTTAATCTCATCACAAGTGACTTGTTTGCTTGTGTCCCCAAGCTGAAAGCTGTCTTCATGTGAATTTTCAACCCATTCAGACATACCTTGATAAAAATGGTCTTGTTTTTTCATGCGTGCGGTAAGTGCTGCAGTGTTTTGTTCCTCCTGAGACAAATACTTGTCCAAAGACAGCTGGGAAAAAAAAACTGGATGCTGACCTGGCCCTTGTTCTGAATCTGAAGCAGTGAAGAACAAGGACAGTTTCTTAGCCGCATCCGTAAGAGACATCAGTTCATTACTAAGCTTATTATTTGCTGCAGTAAACACTTCCAGTCCTTCTTTCAAATATTTTTGTGTTTCACCCTCTTTGTTTTTTAATGTTTGTAACTTTTGGCTGTTTGCAGCATTCATCACTTGAAGCTTATTATGCCGATGAATTTGAAGCTTTTTTAACTTCTGAAGACTTTGAAGCTCATCCTCTAATTTCTTCCGTTCCTCCTCATCTACTTCCTCCTCTTGGCTACTGTTCTTTGAATCTACAGGCTCCAAAGATTTTAGGACTTCATCCAGAGCATCTCCTTCCAAAATGGGCTTACCAGACTCAAGAAGACTATCGAAATCTTGTAGTTCTTTTTCCGATAACACATGCTGCTCATTTACATTTCCACAAAACCACTCCAGAAACGATGCACCTTCTGAAAGCTCAAACATCCAGTCAAAATCTTCTCCACTAAGCTCATCAGCCTTTGGATATCCAATTCTCTTAAGAGTTTTCACAAAATCATTTCCACAGCTCATGATTAAAATACTTTTTGTAAGCAGAAAAGATCCAAATACATGAAAAAAATCTGCAGTATTATTCCAATTGTATTTTTTTTAAAATTTTAAATGAATATTCAGAATTTAAATAAAAAGAGTCTGCACAGGAAAAAGGAAGTGTCAGATCACACCAGGAAACTGAATGTTATTCTGGATTAGAGTGGCTATATCAAAGACTAGAAACCAAATTTCATTTCGGGGATGCCTTAATGTATTTTGTTCATCAAATCAGGACACATATTTTTACATCAATTAAATCCCTGATCTTTGCAAACATGTTTTTCCTTAATTCGCACAAATTTACTATTAAAATAGAATACTACCTTTAATTTAAAGGCAACATGTGCAAATATTGAGTAATTAATTGGCCTGCAAGTGATTTACTTATATAGTTTTCCTCATGTTAAATAAAAAAAACCCACCTACAATTATTTTAACTCTTCCCAAATGACAGCTTTCAGCTTGTTCTAAAAACAGAACCACAGTGATGTTACACTGCACTTCAAGATCTTGGTCATAAAGGATTTTTTTTACTTCAGCAGCAAGCAGAATCTTGTCCTCCAAATCCTCGTTGTAAAGTTTCTTCTGAAAATTGAACAAGGAATCCTTTAACATAGCAATAAATTAAGAGTTTATTGACTCAATGTAAAAAATTAAAACGGGTGTAAATACTCTAGTGAGAATAATCACAGCTTACAAGAAGGAGTTTGTTGTTTTGCTGTTTCTCAGCTTTGTGATCAGAGTGAGCACAACAGACAGCAAAGCACGGGGTAAGTTACCAAGCAAGCCAGGAGGCCTCGTCTGCAATATTCTGGCAAATTCAGGCTTTTATTTTAGTTCGGTACTACTCAACACTCTGTTTCTAGAACACACCCCCCAGAAGCCCCGCTGCCAGCCGGCCGGAGGGCAGGACGCGGACAGCACACGCCCCCTCTGAGGCCTGTGTGCCCTGATCTGTCCCAGCGCTACGGACCGCACCAGGGACAGGACCCGCTGTGCAGGTTCCCTGCCACAGGGCAGCCCCCGGCCGCCCCCCCGCGCTGCAGAGGGGCTGTCCCGGAGCGCACAGGCACAGAGGAGCGCAGCAGCTCCGTGTGTGCGGGGATGGTCACGGCGCGCCGGCAGCGCCGCTCAGGCCGCCAGCGAACACCGAAAGTAACCCTGGGGGCCCTGAGGAAGGGGCCCGCGGCGCCCGACCGCCACAGGCAGCGCCGCCCGCACCAGGGGCCCTCAGGCGCCTCCACACAGCCCAGGCCCCAGCGGCGGGCAGCCGCTGCCTGCGGGGCCGAGAGGCGATACTCACCGCAGCGCTCTGCCTGCCGGGGACGGGGGCACGGGCGGGAAATGGCGGGAAGCCTGAGGGAGCGCGC
>VZRW01006929.1:39050-63392 GCA_013398125.1 Aegotheles bennettii
CCGGGGATTGGCCGGCACCGGCCCGCTGACCAGTGACGTCACGCGGGCGGGGCTCGCCTCAGGGAGCGGGGCGGGGCCTGCGCGCGGGGCCGTCCCTCCCCTCAGGGGGCTCCGTGCCCGCCCGCTCCCCGCTCCCCTGCCCTGCGCCTGGCGTTCCCCTGGGGCCGCTGCGCCCAGCGTGAGGGCGGGAGCGGACGGACCTGGCTGCAGTTTGGCGTTGCTCGGCTTTGAGCAGAACCGGGCCTCAGGTCCGTGTGCCCGCCAGCCGCCCCGGGGCTGAGCATGGCTGATGGTGGGCACCAGCCCTCTGCCCGCAGCTGCTGGATTCGTGACTCGTCCCTGCCTAGGCCTTTTGGATTTTTTTCGTGGACTCTGTCCATAAATGTGTCTTAATCCCATTCTGAACCTGCTGATACCCCCAAGGCAACAAATCACAGGATGTCACTACCTGCTCCTTACAAAAGCACTTTCTTAATTGTTTTTTACCCTCTCCTAATCACGACAAATTATTCCTGGCTCCAGTATTGGCAGGGCCTCTGCATTTACCTGATCTGTGACTTTCCTAATAAATTCAGAAACCACAAATAAATTTCCCTTCAGCGCTGTCCTCTTCCGCTTGGGGAGTTCCAGAACGTGGCCTCTCTCAAGCAAGCGCTCGGTTCCCCCATGATTTCAGTTGTACCTTTTATACCATCGCTGGCCTTGCTTGAGGTGCAGGGATGAAACCACACAGTCCTCAAAGTCTGGGCGCAGCACGTTTTTCTGCAGAGCCCTGTTTCCAACACCCTGCCTTGTGATGCTCCGTGTTTCCTGGCTTTTTGGCTGCTGCTGCTGCTCACAGAGCCGCCAGAAAGCTCTCGGCAATGACCACAGGGCCTCTTGGGCATTGCAAGGGCTGGTGCTGAGTCGAGCACCGTGTAAACTCTGCACTAAGTCTGAGCATCCTTCAGCAGCTGCTCCCCGAGTTCAGCCATCTTCGCTTCCTGTTGACATCTCACGTGCCATGTTTTTCCGGGCTGGCCTTGCCCTGCACTATTCTCCTTAACTTTCTCATTGAGTCATGCAGGAGAGAGATTTGGGCCATGGTTTTCTGTCTGTGTCAGACATTTTACCTGGGCTTCTGCTACAGTGTTTTTTCAAGCCTTCTGAGTGTTTGTAGACTTTCGTCTTTTGAACTGCTCGTTTAGGGTTTTCTGGCATTTTTGCCCATTTTCGCATAGGTCGTTTTCTTAAAATTGAGTATCACTTTGCTTCATTTGTCTTGCTCTCTCTTCTGACAGTGTTAAGTTTAATTATATTGTGGTTGCTACCATGGAGCAGCTCACCCACGAGTAGCTCTTGAATTAGATCCTCTGCACTGCTGAAGACTAAATTCAGAGTGGCTTTTTTTTTTTCTTGGCAAATTTCTAAGGCAAATTATTCTAGAAAGAAATGATTTATTGCATCCAGAAATGTTATCTTTACATTTCACCCTGATGAGGCGTTGACCCAGTCTGTATGTGGGTGGCTGAGCCCTCCCACTACGTGTCCTAAATGTGCAGCTTCTCTAATCTCACTTAATGCAACTGTTAAAATGAACCAAGACAGGGAAACGAGCAACCTCGCAGCTCAGCACAGCTAAGACTAACCCACACGAGGTTTTCTAGATCAAAATCAGCACCTGTGTTGCCTGCAAAGTGCAGTGTGTTGATTTCTGGTATAATGTGGTCTGTGCAAGACACTTGTAAATTAAACCCTGACCCAACAGTGAGTTATCATGGGTAAAAAGAGCTGTAGGGTTGAACTCCTCCCCATCAGATTACAGCCTGATACGCAGCTGCAGTTTAGGCTAGGTGAAGTTTTTTCATCATCTTGCAAATGGAGCGCTTTGCATCTTTCTGATGGGGAAGGAACAGAAGCATTCTCTAGTTTATACCATTTCAGTTCAGTCAGTTACTTGCACTAAAAGCAACTTGTCCTACGGTAGTATTTTAGAGGCTTGTGCTTTACACTGTCAGTCTGGGTTTTTTAAAAATTTCATAAATATCAATGTTACTCGTACAAAAAATGCCTGAGTAAAAGCAGATTGTAAACACCTAGAAAACTTCCTAAAATTCTGCTGTCCTGGAGCGATTCAGGTCTGCGACTGAGGTGGGGGTCAGTCTCTTCTGCTGTGCCCATAGTGAAAGGACAAGAGGAAACGGCTTTAAATTGCAGCAGGGGAGATTCAGATTGGACATTAGGAAAAATTTTTCACTGTCAGGGTGATTGGGTATTGGAATGGGTTGCCCAGGTGGGGTGGTGGAATCACCATCCCTGGAGGTGTTGAAGAGGCATCTGGATGTGGCATTGGGTGATGTGGGTTTGTGATGGAGGTAGGCGGTTGGACTGGATGATCTTGAAGGTCTCTTCCAACCTCGATGATTCTCTGATTCTATGATTCTAAGTCTATCTTTTGTCTATCAAATTGTCTCTCTGGATTGCTGCAACTAATGCCTTCAGTTCCCTGTGTGACCAGTTCCGCTCTCTCTTTCCACACTCACGCAAGTACAGTGTCCCGCCTCCCTCATGATCTTTCACAAAATCTACATCTCCATCTGTTTAGCTGGGCAAGCAGGACTACATGCTCATTCTGTAGCTGGTTTGGAGCTACACACACGTGCTGGCCAGTAGCCACCTCTCAAAACAGTGAAGAGCTCACTTGGGCCAGCCTTCAGGCATGGTCAGTGCAGGAAATAGTTTCTCTTTTTACTCTAACACAGAATTTTCCTGGAAGTTTTCACAATGGATTTATTATTGCAGCCTCCATCCTATCTCTGCTTTGTCAAATTTGGTGAAAATTAACCTGAAGGCTCAAAAGTTATCAAGAAAGGGAGGAGGGGAACAGATGGACAAAAGACGAGTTGACAGACAGCATGATCTCATAATCCCCACTGGCATAGGAATTCAGGCTAGAATTGAAATATTTTAGGTCAGAACATTGTGCACTTAAACTTCTCGTTTTGAAAGAACAGACTTCTAATGTGAAACCAGTTTTCATATTAGACCATCTATCAGCTTCTAGGGCAGAGATTAAACAATAGCCTGCCCCTACAAACACGCTACAAACATCTTCAAAATTTCATACAGCCTGTTTTCCCCACCCAACCACAGCCCCGTGTGCTTCATTGTTTGCTTTTGCAGCTCCTTATGGGTCAAGATTGTTTTTCTTTGATTCAGTTTTTTCCTGGTTGTGTTCAGTCAAAACATAATTAAAGGCTCACCTTACCCGTTCTTTCCATTCTAGGAGCAGTTGTTTTCCATCTGTGTCCAAGAACCAGAGAGGTTGCTTAGATAGCATATTGCCCTTACAAGCCGTGCTATGGTGGATTCCAGCGGATTAAGACATAGACATTTCTGGAAGGATGACTGCAAGCTCTGCGCTATTCCATCGAGGCCATGTTGTGTTTGTTCCACTGCAAAATATGACATCATTTTGCCTGATACCTCAGAGAGAAGCTATCGGTTACCCATTGGCCAAGGCTGTAAAAAAAACAGACGAGCAGTGCAGTTGCCATCATATAGGCATTGCAGCTGGCCAGTACAAACCCTCCCACTGGGATACATCTGTCGCATGAAAAACTCCGAAAGCATTTTGCTTATTACTGCTTTAGGGGTTTGTTGTGGTTTGGTTTGTAAAAAAAAAAAACCAACCCAAAACCAAAAAACCAAACAAACCAAGAGAGAAGGTGCAGCAATAAGTTTTTAGCTGATGAACTGTATGTGTAGAAGCTTTTTCATTTTGCATCATACTGCACATCTGCTGATAGCAGCAGCAGGACGTTAGAGGTCCCTGCTGCAGATTGCTGGAGTACCAACCACTCTTTGGAAACACACTGTCCTAAAATGTAATTCATCGCTTTAAGCAAATTTATATTCTGAATTAAGCACAGCTTTTGAAGTGCCATGTGAACTTTTATTATAACAAAGTCAGAAGACAGGAATTTGGCACCAGCTTGCTTTCTCTCCCAAGCACATGTATCGTCTCTCTAGAGGAACAGTAGATTTCATTCTGAGACCTTGTATTCCCAGAAAAGCAGGTCAAAGTCATTGGTTTTCTTCAGCTTTCTTGGATTCAATGCCATAAATATAAAGCAGCTCCTACACATTTGGGCTAACACCACTAATGTATTTAGACATATCACAGAATCACAGAATTCTAGGGTTGGAAGGGACCTCGAAGGATCATCTAGTCCAACCCCCCTGCCAGAGCAGGGTCACCTAGAGTACATCACACAGGAATGCATCCAGGCGGGGTTTGAATGTCTCCAGGGAAGGAGACTCCACAACCTCTCTGGGCAGCCTGTTCCAGTGCTCTGTCACTCTCACAGTGAAAAAGTTTCTCCTTATATTCACATGGAACCTCCTATGCTCCAGTTTACAACCATTGCCCCTTGTCCTATCATTGGACGTCACTGTAAAAAGCTTTGCTCCATCATCCTGACCTTCACCCTTTACATATTTGTAAACATGGATGAGGTCACCCCTCAGTCTCCTTTTCTCCAAGCTAAAGAGACCCAGCTTCCTCAGCCTTTCCTCATAAGGGAGATGTTCCACTCCCTTAATCATCTTAGTGGCTCTACGCTGGACTCTCTCAAGCAGTTCCCTGTCCTTCCTGAACTGTGGGGCCCAGAACTGGACACAATACTCCAGATGTGGCCTCACTAGGGCAGAATAGAGGGGGAGGAGAACCTCTCTCGACCTACTAACCACCCCCCTTCTAATGCACCCCAGGATGCCACTGGCCTTCTTGGCCACAAGGGCACATTGATGGCTCATGGTCATCCTCCTGTCCACCAGGACCCCCAGGTCCCCTTCTCCTACACTGCTCTCCAGCAGGTCAGCCCCCAGCCTGTACTGGTGCATGGTGTTGTTCTTCCCCAGATGCAAAACTCTGCACTTGCTCTTGTTGAATTTCATATGATGCACAAGATTATTTTTTTCCGAAAAATTGTTTGTTTACTCTTCTGACTCTATTTTGGATTAAAACCCTGAGCAGGGCTGATCAGCTGGGCTGTCTGCAAATGGGGTTTGTTCATAAGAAACTGAACCTTTGTGTGGGAACGTACACCAGGACTTGGCAGAGGCCTCAGCAGGGACCACAAAGGACCAGCCTGATCCCTCCTGCATCCTTGCTCTGCTCCTTCTCTCCCATCAACCACCAGCCAGCTCCTCCCCAGTGGGACAGAGGTTCCTCTGCACAGCAGTCACACAGGAGCGCAAGCGTTCAGGGGGTTTGTACAGAGCTGCATCCTCAGCCTGGGGAGCGTAGAATCATAGCGGGCAAAAGGAAATCAGCCTCCTACCAGCAGCAATCGCTGCCCTTCCAGCTCTTCTGGCAGCAGTAATGCCAGCCCTCCGCTCCTCCTCTGTCTGCCACACCATAATCACACCTTTCTTACCGTGCTGTGGTCCTTAAAAACACTGAGTAATTCACAGTTTTTAGAATAATAATAATAGTTGAGAACTTTGCCATTGAAACCACTCTAAACTGCCTCTTTTAGAGGAAGCTGATGGTTATATCATCATGAATTTAATTATACTTTAAGGCTCTTTTCCATTTAAATAGGCTTTGGCAAAACGTTTTCATCCTGATATCAGTGCAAGCTTCTGGACTTCTAATACTCAATTTGAAACATCCATCATTAGCAAAGTGAAGAAACTTATTTTTCTCATAAACAAATCATAAGACATTAGAAATGTCAGGAAAGAAGCTCTGCAGGTAATAAAATATACAGGATTTACAAAAGTAGTGCCATAACATTTGTCGTAATTCCGTTAACCCATGCAGTTCCTTCTTGTGCTGAGAGAAGTGATGCTGTCCCAAAACACAGCACTGCTTAATGTTTATTACAGCTTTTTTCCTGTTGGAGATTAATTTATAATAAGCTAGTGACATGCTGGATTGTATTTTATGCTTATTCTGTGACTGGTAATTTCAAAGAAAGCTTTGATTAAAAGAATGTTTTCTACACTTAGCATGTGATTATTTTTACTGATTCAGCAGCTCAGCTTATTTGAATCAAACATAAACGAATCGGCAAGTTAGTTGCCATGATTTCAGATTAAAACTATTATTTCTATATTTCTAAGACACTGCTGTATTTAAGAGCAAACTGACACAAAAACCAGTGGCTGTCACACTACAGCTGAGTGTATAATGATGCAATTTGCACAAGCATTTCAGTTCTGTCCCTCCTCTCCTGGTAACAAACCAAAACGCTCATGTTTGTCTGGATCTGCATCACTTGTGATGTGACTTTCATATTTGAGAAAATGCACATGTATAACTTGTAGGCTGCCTTTTCTAATGCAATTTTTTTTTCTATCTTGTACAAAGTTGGAATGATTTCAAGTGTAATTACTTAGAGCAGACACTAATGCATTTCAATTTGCACTTTGTTTTACAGGCTGGTTTGTCTTCAGAAATGTAATAGTGGAAATTTAAACAGCACCCATGGTTAGAGACAAATAGCATTAATGACTCTTGGGGTTGCATTGGGCCAACATATGTAAAAGAACTTTAGTTTAAATAGCACTCCAACCTTTGTAGCATACAATTAATTTGAATTGCTAAAACTCAGGTCCTTATGAAATAGTCATGAAGCCTATATGAAAAAATTTGCAAGGAGAAGGTAGACTTTACACAAAAAGCAAATGATGAAAAATTGAAATAAAACCCTTGAAAACCACAACAAAAAGGTATAAAAATCAGTATTTATATTATGCCAATAATGATACAAGACAATCTTGCATGCTACAGAACATAGCCAGCACCATGTGCGTGTGTACAAATGAACCTGTACAGTGTAAGACACCTCACAGACCACAAACTGTCCCTTTGGCTCTGGGACCTGATGGCTCTGGCACAGAACCCACCTGTGCACACCTTTAGGTACAGTTTGACTGGAAAATGGCAGAAGGCTCTGTCAGAGCCTCACATGCACCAAAATTTCATCACTTAAAAATCCCTATTGGACAGACCCTCTCAATGACACAAATGGTTTGCAGCCACATTTTGTGCCTCTCGTGCCAAATGGAAGGAGGGAATTCTGACATTGTAGCTCCTTCACTCTGCCTGGCCAACGGGGAGTCTCTGGCTGGATGTGCCTCCCCAGGAATCCTTTGCCACAGTTAACTTACAATGCTTCAGGTAATTTCAGTTCAGCCAAGGTGACCAAATGGTTCCTGATCTTTTCTATTTCATATGCCCTCTGCGTTTTAACTCTATGCAACACACTTGGATGTTTCCTTTGCAGCAGCCAATTAACAACAGTGCATTTTAGTCGGTCGCTTAAGCAAATTGGCTCATTTCATTGCTGGTGAAATTAATTTCTGAGTATGTTTGCCCCATTAGCATCCGTAGGGAGTACAGCTCTTCCTTAAAGAGTATCTGAAGGGATTCAGTTCTCCTTCCACCCATTTGGGAAAGTGCAGGTTGGTGGGTTAAATGTCAACACTGTTACTGGCTCTTACAACAAACAAAACCAATGGCCTCTGGTAGTAAAAAAACAATAAATAACAGATTTCCAAAAGTGTAACCTGTTTGCAGACGTTTCTTTATCAACACCACCACAAGACCGAAGGGGATACAATTAATATTCCTTCATTCAGAGCTGTGATGGTGTGGTTCTTTTTAAAAATGTGTTTCTTTTCCATGGGGCTGATCTGCGAGGGATGAAAAATGTCACCGCTAATTACCAGTCTGCTGTAAAGCTGGTAAAATGGTGAAATAATGACTTGTCACAGTAGCAGAGACTGCTGTAAATACATCCAAGAAAAGCAGAAGTGAGTCTTGTGGGTAAACAGGCCCCGGGGCTGGGAATGGGAGCGGGTCTGCAGGCGGAGCTCACACACACGCAGCTTCACCTCTTCCCACTTCCCATTCCTCTTCTTCTGCCTTTGAAGCTCACCCACTGAAGTGGGTTATGCAGAGTGTGCAGTCGGATGCTCAGAATACTGGTGTTTATCACAGGAGTTTATTTGTAGATCAATCCAAGTAACTCTTTCTTAAATATAAAATGATGTTAGGCTGCATGTGGTACAGCTGAACACATGCTCATCCAAGTCAAGAAAAATAACACCGTTTGTCAGGAAAAATCTTAATTCTTCAAGTTAATGCAAGTTACATTAGATTTTAATGATTTATTTTTTTTCCATCCTAGATGTTACACTAAGAAATTCAGGTGGAAACTTGTCTATAAACATTATGTGAAAAACTGTCCTTCCCATGGACTTTTGGGGGCCTTTTTGTTTCTGCTTTAATCCAATGAAACTCACCCTGAACCGAGTTTGTTTTTTGCACGAGAAAATCAGGATCCTGTCTCTGGGTAGCAATAAGTTGCAGAGTTTCCACTGGCCAAACCCTACTCTTCTCAGAAGATAAACAAACCATCTGCAATGGGCCTGGGGGGGAGTATAATTTGGGCAGGGAGGATGGGAGTGAAGGAGAGTCATCCTCCAAATTGCAGTGGAGAAAAAAGCTCACAATTTTAGGTTGGTTTTTTTATGCCTCTCCTGTGATGACAGAGTGCACTCACGGTGCTGGAGGAAGAGCTAACCCAGGAGCAGTGGAGAGGCACATGTCCTCCCGACACCTGCGTGCTGCACGGGAAAACCCTTCCTTTGCTCTCCCACCAGGAAACAGCCAAACCACTACAGCTCCATAAAAAGATCTTCTCGATGACTTCATCTCTCCAACAGAGGAAAGACCTAACAGCCCTATAACCTTGTCCCTGTTCCTTCTTTTCCTATGTGGTAAGTGCAGAAAAAATAGATGAGCTGAGCAGCGGTCTCCTCACCTGCTGAAAGCACAGCCACGACACGGGATGGCAGAGCTGCCGAGGCAGTGGTAGTGTTTAATCTCACAGGACGCCGTTTGCAGTCACGTTGTGATTACAGATACAGGTGCACCCACACACGGGTACATGCATGCACACACACAGAGCACACACACAGATATCCAGCTTGAAGAATTAATAAAACACTGATTTGCATCCCAAGGTGCTATGGCCACAGGTAGTGCTGTGCTGGCTGCTCATAGCAGGTGAATCGTGTCCCTGAAGGAATGTCAGAGCCCCGGCTGTCACCGCGGGTCGCTGGGGCAGGGCTGGAGCACAGCGCTGCGCGGGGGGTGGGCGACTGCCCAGACCTGCTGCCAGACCCAACACCTGAAGCAGTTGTGCCACTGCCTTCAACTGGGCTCCTTCCCTCCGAGCTGCAGCGAAGGGGTTTGTGCCTGAAACACCACCTTAAACTGTGCTGTGTGTGAGGGAGAATGGCACGGGCAGTATGGTGTCATTCTTTTTTTACCAGCACAATAGCCCCCAGCTGCAATAACTGAAAAAGTAAAAACAAATAAACCCTTTTTATTTCCACTCAAGATTATTCGAGTAATTTTTATTGAAAATATAAGATCTACAAAGCCATGGATACCCAGCGTGGAAGAACTCATTAAGTTAGCACATTCATCTTTAAAAGGAAAATTTCAGGTCGACCTAGGGTACAATAATGTTCAATTTGAAATCTCGTTTTTCCTTCTGTAAGTTTCAAATCTCTTTTCATTAGGAGGTTCTGTGCAAGAGCTGCTTGTCATGAAAGGAAACACTTTACAATTCATGAATGTGTTCATTATATAATAAATGAACAGCAACAATATACTAGCCTTTTTTTTTTCCTGTTAACAGTCGTGTGTTAAAGTAAACTCTTTTTTTTTTCCATGATTTGGAAATTAGTTACATATGCACCAAAGGAGCTAGTAATTTCTGCTGCTTGTCAGCTACACACAATGAGTATATTGCTGTGTGCTTTCCCCAACAATGAGGATTTTAGTAATATGCAAGGTGTATAGAACATAATACCAAAACCTGCATCACAGAAAAGGTTAATTGTTTTCTTATTCAGCTGCCAGAGTTTATAACCTTAGGCCCCTCCCCAGAGCCAAAGTAGGGGTAGCCGTCCATTAGGTTATGTAAATGAAACATAAGGTTTTCCTTGTTGGCAAGTTCCAAGCAGTAAGCGAGAGTGCAAACAAGGATCTGTAAGCTGCCACAAAATGTATTCATATTTCTACTCCGTGTTGTTAAGAGCCAAAGGGAGGACACGTATGTCAGATGTTGAAAGAACAACTGAATCTTTGTTTTTGATCATTATGGTCAGTCTGTCATGAGGTCTTGTATCTGAATGCTAAAAATGGCACCACACTTGGACATCCCATAGCCTTACACAGTACGTTTGTGTTTCCCTAGCCACCCAGCACTGGTCTCACAGAGACCCTGACTTTATAAGCTAACAAAATATAGATTCGGGTGCTGAAGAATCCATGGGAGGGCTTATACAAAGACAATTAACCCTCGCACCAAAACCTAATTTTATGATTTTACTTAAAGCCACACTGAATCAGTTGTGAGAGGGTGAAGATATAAATACACCTCTCTGCTTCATCCATAGGAAGGTGGACAACTGACCGGTTGAACAGAGGGTCTTGAAACAAAGCTTAGTTGTCCTTTAAACAATGAAAAGGAGAGGCATACATAAATGGTCACCAAGGCACAATATGACAAAGGTGAAGAGTCCCTGAGACTCTGGTCTGGGTCTGTACCATTCCCCTCCCTATACAAGTAAATGAGAACATTTAGGAAAATATAATACAAAATCTCTTACAGGAAATATAGACTACACTTGCTAAAATCACTTCCCTAAAAGTGTTATAGCTTTTTTCTTTTTTTTTTAATTTTTTCTTTTTTTTTTTTTTATCTTTTTTTTTTTTAAAAGACCTTCTTTAAACAGATAATGCAAAGACTGGTCCATTTTTTTCTTACCCGGCAAGCCAAGCTCTAATGACTTCACTAAGCAGAAGTTGTATTAAAATACATCTTCATAGTATTGCTACAATTTGGGTAAATATGTTCTGAACAGCTTGATGAGTACTAAATAAACTTTGCTGTTTTACAGCATACATTTTATTTTTTTTGCACTTTTTTAAGAATAGAAAATGCAATTATAGTGTGCAAAAGAAAAAAAAAAGATTAATGATGATCTAGCTGAATACTGTAATTTTAAGCCATGCCTTCCATAAAAATGTATTGACATGTGTAAATAGAAGAAAAGGAAAAAAAAATACAAGCAAACAGAGATTTCATTTCCTTGCAAGGAAAGACTAACTATCGCAAACTGGATCACTTGAGTTCTGTATTCTTCAGGCAAAGAAATGAAAAAAAAACAACCCAAAAAACCACTGAAATGCTTCAAATGTCATCCACTCCACGATAACAGGTTAAAATTGCAGTGTTGCTTTCTATTACTCCTGTTAACACGGGCAGAATGATTTGCTGCTGGTTGGATATTGAATACAAAAAAGCAAAAGAAAGTTGAGATCATCCCACATGAAGTCATTATTAGAGCTGGCTTTTCCCCCGTTTTGAAGTACAGTAGTGACTTGCAAATATGACCTTTTCTAAAGATCATCTGAGATTTGAAGATTCATCTGCCTGCTTCACCCAAACAACAACTGTTGAAAGAATTTATTCTATAGAGCCTGCTATACAGCATTCAAAATGTTTCGGGTTTCTTTTTCATGAAAAAAATACCACAAAAAGGAGTTTCAGGTTTTTGCATTTCTGAATCACTAACACACTTGTAGACTCCATTTATTCTTCTGCGTTTGAAAATGGTTTCTGCAAAATCAAAATAACTATCAAACTCCCTTACGCCATGCTTCCAACAGTTTGAATTTAATACTTCTTGAATGGAATGACATAATTTATTTTCTTTAATTTGCAGTATGGCTACATCAAACTAGCTTTAAGTCACAACTGTACCTAACCACAGTTCTCTGCAGCAAACCCATGATTTACAATATCTAATATTGTGGTTACAGTGCAGGGAACCGTGGGTAAGAAACCTCCATGTCAGAGTACTGTGGTTGGGGTTTCCCGGAAGAGTGGCAGTTGACACCTCTGGAATATTCATGTAAGTGCTTCAGTCAGATGGTCCTGAGTTGAATGGGTAACTCAGGCACTATGAGAGCCTGGCATTCAGTCTGCGGGAATGTGTGTAACCTCCGTCACTCGAACCGCTTTGCAAACTGTAGTGGTCTTCAGCATCACTGGCACTTCCAACACTGTCCATTTCACCTGGAGTAAACTCCATTCCTTCAATGTCTACTTCTAAAGAAAACAGAAGAAGGCACATTTTCAGTAAGTAACCATGGGCCAGTATTGCCTGTGTCAATCAATGCTCAGGTGAAACCTGAATCATACTTCATTTTCTGTAATTAAAAAAAAAAACTGGAGCAATAATTCCTGAGGGAAGGATCATCTTGTCCACCTGAGAATCAAAATCACTTCTGTCCTCATCCACATAAATATACTGCATGACATCAATACCAAATGCTGTCCCAGAACTGTTCCAACCTGTGCCTAGACACTGATCTTAAAAAAAAAATTACAAAATGGAAAAAAACCCTGAGAGACCACAATACTGCAGCACCATTCATGGTAATTCCAACCTATACAGGTGTCGGCTAGTGGCGACTGTGGTGTGGCCATCTGTCCACCAGTAACTGCACCATGACCGACAATTCATCTCCCATAGGCCCTGAAAAACTCATCCTGTGTGAGCGTTCAGGCACGGAGAAACTTCAGATGAGAAAACAAGAAATGGTGACAGGCAGCTTGAAGAGCTCTGTCTTAAATGAGAACCAAATGTAGAGAACACTCGGTGATAGTTACACAGAAGATATTTTAAAATTTCACAATAAATGATGTGGAATTAATTTATGCACATAAATTAATTAAGACCAATAAGATCTTTTTTTCCGAAAGGAAAATATTATGCCAGCCTCAGCAAAAATTACACTAAAATTTCGGAACAGTAAATGGTAACTGTTTTTAAAAATAGCTTTAAAAATACATTCAGTATTAATAGCTTCAAAACTGATTAGAAAAAAGAAATGTTTCCAATGTGTAAAAAAGATGCAGTAGTTTTTTATTCTGCAAATCGCATAATGGAATGATTTTGTCTGGGTTTTGTTGAAAGTTTGCTTTTAGTCCTAAATAATGTTTTCTTGCTTCCCTCCTTCCCTCATCCTTCCTGCTCCTGCAACTCCTTTGGGAAGCGCTCGTTCAATTACCTTGTTCAGAGTCAGTGGATATTGTTGATCCCATGCTGTCAGTGCGGATACGCTCCATGCCCTGCACGGATAGCTGCTCCAATCTGCGCTTGAGGTAGCGGTGTTCCCGCTGTAATTGTTCTTTAATATTTAGAGCTTTTCGGTCCTGTTCTTCCAATTTCTTAAGGGGAGAGAAAGATAGTCAGCTGACAGATTTTACTCATGTTAAAACACAAGTAACATAAGACCTTTTTGTAAACAGTCATTTAAAAGCAATTTACAGTAAAAATGTTAAAATCAAATCAAAATTAAATTAAATTAAAAAAATTTTTTTGTGTTCCTGTTCTATAGAGGTCAGTAGACTTCAAGCTGGCTAGGCCAGAGCTGAATTTGTTTCACAATAATATACAGAGGGAAAAAAACCAATCCCTCAGAGACTCTTGCCACTAGCAGCCGTTCCTCAGCTAAGACCGTATTACTGTTGCCTTGGTTGTGGGGAATATTTAAATCATTTTGTCAGACAAAACTGGCATCATCTTTGATAACCAGAGCACAGCTCAGCTTTCAGTCAGAATGTAACGCCTCTTTTGGGTGAAATAAGAGACTTATCACCATAAAGGAACCATTGCGAGCCTCCTGAATGCTCTCCCTTCTACTGCAGGCTATGGAAATTTTTACCATCTAAAAAACTTCATTAACAACAATCAGTATTAATTATATATAGTAGGAGGAATTTACTAACAATTCTCTTTATTCTTGCATTTTTTTTCCTTGAACTTCTGCAGAGCAAATACGGTAATACTGTGATAACCTCCTACAAAATCAGTGGTATTAATCCAAAACTTCTCAGCAAACAGCCTGTGAAATGATGCTTCCACACATCTACCTAAATTCTCCCCTCTGCTTGAATAAAAGGAGGTATTAATTTTGGAAATAAAAAGAATACCTCACACCCAGTAAAATGTGCTGCACTGTTGGTCCAAGTGCAATAGCAGAAATAGCATCTTTTAAGATTTCAACTGAACCCTCCTCCAAATCATTGACAAACATTTTAAAAAACTGATTATATAATTAGGGAAGAAAGCGTAAGGACTGTGATGGGATCAAAAGCAGGAAGGACACACAAATCAAAACACCTCACATTATTTTTAAAAAAAATCTAACTGATGAAGTAAATTACAGGTTGTAGCAGTAAAAGCACTTATAACAGTGACTGAATTTCTCTATGAGCTGTGTTTACACAACCCCTGAGATTTAGGAGATGTGCAGGGAGTGAATGCAGCTGCTGAGGAGCCCTCCCTACCATCTGAATGAACCTGTGCTTGGTTTTCTGAGGAGGGCGGGGTGGGACAGTGCACAGCCAACTACAAGCAAAATGATTTCAGAGATTCTGCTCTTCCAGTGCAAGACTTAAAGCAAAACTATTTATCTCTGAAAAAAATAATTGACACTATTAAGCTGGGCAGTTTCCTGGCTGAATGAAATCTAACTTCTGCAGCCTTGTGTTAAGCCTCTTCCCAGGCCACACACCACATAGATATGCATCATACGTGGATACACAGTGTTATAGTAGGGAAAGGGGTTGGTACACCCAGGTACACAGCAAACCAAATGTGCCCAATTGATCAGATTTCCTTTTCCTGCATTTTCCTGGCTGCAATCCCAAACTCCAACAACTATTTAAGGAACGAACTCGGTGATTCATATCCAGGAGACTCAAAACCATCCAATCTTTCAGGGCAAGTTTCAATATATGGTGGGGTGAGGGGGTGGGTGTGAAAAGTTCAGAACTAATGACTGGATTAGAAATGGCAGACAGGCATTGGCATGCTTGGGCAGTGCAGCGGGGAGAGCTGACCCGACGAAGAAGAGCAATGAAGTGGCAAGCCAGCTAGGGTAGGTTCAGTTAAAATCTTAAAAAGAAAGCTAAAACTCAGTTTCTGTTTTCAGAAAATGACTGCTTGGTACTGTGAACGATGGGCTTGGAAAGAACTGTTTCCAGCTTTTTTTATCAGCAGCTGAAATGGTAACTACATGGCTAATCTCTCACACTTGCCACTTGTAAAAACAGTTTTTCAATTTGTATGCATAAGCCCATGATAGGGGGGGCAGCCCCAGACAAAAACCACATGCAGTGCCTTTCACGCATGTTAGCCCGAATTATAAACAAGAGGCCAAAATCTCAAATGCTAAAAACAGGGGTTGCCCAGCTGGAGTAAATGTGCTTAGAAGAGCTGAAGTAGCCCCAGTAAACTTGTTCACAAGAATGTTTTTGCTTAAATTAATCTTTACTACTTCATATAAATTACACCCATTTCTGCCACTGCAGTGAATCTTCATGCTGTACAACAGCAGCCCCTTAATATTCCAAGATTACTGGCAGCGTTAAACCTCTCGGCACTTTTCTTGACCTGCTTCCCTATTACACTGAAAAAAATGCCAGATGAATAATTACAGTCCTGGACACAGCAGCACAAACCTGTTCTTTACCTTTTACATTTAAATACTTGTTTGCCTTATTTCTGTGCATAACCCTGTTCCCCTGAAATCGATGTCAGCAAGAATGGCAGTGAAGGTGTCTTTGAGAGAGAAGGCCTGAGGAATAACTCCCTTTGAATTACCTGTGCAAACGTGTGACCTGCACTGCTGCTGGAACACAAGTGAGATTTTGGTTTGTTTTTTGTTTTAAACTTGTTACACACAAGAAACATGCAAGGGACTAGCAACTAGCAGGAGACTGCATTTCATTTTTGGTTTCTTTTAAGTGATTGTCAAATGCTCCAGGGTCTGGTCATCAAGATGTGGGGTGGGGACAAGGGTTACTAGTAGCTATAATCCCCTTGACTCCATTATTTTTTTTGATCATTAATAGATCTGGCTTTTCACATTGAAATCAGTGCTACTGATTCATTGCTACTTTGTCCAGTCCTTAAAAATCAAATCAAAGAACAGCCTTGATACACATGTATTCTTTTTTAGAACACAAGGTAAAGCATTAGTAACCACGCAGAAATCACAAGACCACTGTTTTTTTATGTATCTGAGACTGCAGGGTAAATTACAAAACATAAAACCTTGATACTGTGACTGAAATCCTTGTGACTAATAAAGGCCAGTATATCCAGAAGATCGGACATATGGATTTGTCTGAAATTAGTTTCCTCCCTATGGATACACATTCTGTAAGATTCTACTTAAAAAGAAGTAAAAATATGGATGAATGTTTTTACCTTGATATGCATCTTAGCTCTTTTCAACAGACTTAGAGTGGTGTGTCTGGTGCTGTCCGGCCCGAGAGGCACGAGCTGTTTTAGCTGTTCCAAATATAGCCGGAGTTTAGCCCGCCTGAAATCATTAAAAATGAAGAGTGTTGTAGTAAGGTTGCACCCGAACAGCACATCCTACATGCAAACACCATCTGTTTGCTGGATCTCTGTGCAGAACTCGACTCAACGGTGGCTTCCTTTCCCCTCCCTTTGGCAAGGTTTCAGACCGAAAGGTCACTTGAAATGCAGTAATGCTGCTTGGCACATTCACATAGTGGTTTCATACCTATATTTCACAGCATTTTGCTCAGTCTGGTTAGGCCCATCTTAGCAAAGGGGGAGCATCCTCAGAGATCTAAAGAAATCCAGGCAAGGCTGCACACCGAATTCACGGCTGGGTAAGGAAGAAAACCTGGGGCTTCACCCCAACCTCTTTGCAGGCAGAGACAGAGCTGTGGGAGGGAGCAGGGAGCCTGCAGACCTCGATTGCTCTCTCCCCCATTAGCCCTGCTTGATGCAATAGAGCTGCTCCTGCTACACAAGGCCTTAAGGGCACCCATGCAGCTCTGCACAGCTCACAGTTCCTTTCAGCCATGTTTTATCACTGTAAGAGGAAGGTCCTGATCCCCTTCCCCTCCCACCTACAGACCCACAGTCTCCCCAAGGAGGAGACATCCCTCCTCTCAATGTACAGCCAGCACAAACTTTACTGTGAACAAAATATAAAGAAAATAGCTCCAGCCGTACTGGGTCCTGCATTTCCTGTTGCTCTTCTGCAATTATCACTAATGCTGCTCTCAGCTCCCCCTCCTGTACTAATGACATCAAATCCTTCAGTAAAAACAGAGTAAACAAAGTGGTATTTCAACAGACACGCAGTTTCCAAATGTTTTTTCTGTCTTTAAGAAAGAAGCTGGCAATACAACAGTCCATGAAACACGTGCTTCAACCACCCCGAACAAGGCAGCAGCAAACCAGCAACAGTGTGAGTGTGTTTCTACAGCTACATCCAAAAGAAAATCCCTCCTGGTTTTAATGCACGATTCTTGAACAGGAACCCACACCAAATCACCTCTCAGTTTTGCCATGAGACAGAAATACACAGGAGCGCTTACAGGAGCAGCATCTCTGCTATAGACTGAACAAAGCGCTGACCTGGAGCATGCAACATCCCCCACAAAGCAGGAGCAGTAAGTGAAGCGGATCACAAGTGTGAAATGAATAATCATCTTTTTCAGATCTGCTCAGTGCTGCATGAAGGAAACAAACTTTGCAGGAAATTGAACGCTTCTGGTCATGAATGAACTTTGTTTTGAGCAATCAGTTCAGAACAAGAATTCAGCATGAGTGTTTGAAATGCAGCTGAAGAGAGATTATCATGCACCAAATGATGAATTACACATGTGTAATTGGAATGATTAGTGTAATGTGAAAATAACCTGAGAATTAATGGGGAAAAAAACCAAAGCAAAATAAAATCTAATTAAAATACAGCACAGTACTGGTTACACGCTCACATTTAGTTCTGGCTGCCCATAAATCAGCAATGTATTAGGTAGGAAACCAAAGAGCATTTCTATAAAATCGTTAATTCTTTCTTCAAGCCACTTAGGGAGAAAGGAATATTGGTGAAAATGTGATTCCCTACAGAAAACTGATGACAGATTTTTTTGTTTAGGCCTGAGGTTTATTTTTAAATATAAGGCTCTAAACCATCAAAATGTTTTTATTTAAACAACAGCAGCAAAGACTGTGGTGAATATTCACAAAAATAGCCCCACCAGATCACAGAGTGCCCCTGTGGCTGCTAACTTAAACCAGGACACTGACCTCTAAAATAGTGAAATACCAGAAATGGGGACTACTGGTATTTATACAGAAAATCCTAATCAGGTAAGTTTTTAATTCTGTGGCTGTAACTTCTAAAAACTACCTGGCTGGTTTTGTGTTTTAAATAAGAAAATTTGCTTCAGGGACTAAATTAAATTAATCTTTTTGTTTTTTAAATGGCCTCTGAACACATACACAATGATCTGCGTCACTCAGCACAACTTGGATGCAACTGAATGTAACAGCTGACAAGAAAGTGGGGACTGAAGATAAAGGAGGATGTGGCAAGGAAGAGGACAAGAATAGTATCCAAGTAGTATATAGAGAGTTAAATACATTGAAATGGAATGATCAATATACTTGCAGTAATTAAAAGCCTGATAAGGAATATACAGAGCTGTTGAGCTGAGATCTACTTAATATTAAACCTGGAAAATGTTAACGAATCCAGACTACATACTCAACTTATCTGCCTCTGTTCCTATCTGAATAAAGTCTGCTGACCACAGGGAGAAAATAAGGATTTAGTGCACTTCTTACCATCAGCTGGGGAGTTAACAGCAACCTTACCCAGGTTCAGAGGGTATGGCTGTGTGTCTTTTTAAAGCAGTAATTCTTTGGTGTTATCTGCCAACCAGGTAAAGCAGGACTTTACAGAAGGTCATGAAGAACACAGGACTGAAGCTAAAAAGAGTATTTTAACTGACCAATGAGAAGAATTAAAAAGGGATAAATATAAGAAAAAGTGCTTTAAGGCATTCTCAGCACTAACAATTGATAGCACTAAATGTAATAAACACACTTACTAAAAGACCTGCTCCAACTTAACTTTTTTTTTTTAAAGGGACTTTTTCTTCCATTTTGTTATTCAGCACCTATGTAACCATTAAAATTTTAAAGCATAAGCTTTACGTAGATCTTCATATAGATGCAGACATGTTTATGGGCTAATAACACAAAAGCATAATCGATGGCCTAGATTGTGAACATAAAAAGAAGAAAACCAGCCCATCACAATTCCGGTGGCACTGGAGTAAATATCCCACGTTTTTCATTTTGCACATCTTAGAAAAAACTGTAAGAATGTAAGAAAACATTTCAGGCATGTTATGTTAACAGATCACACCAGCAGGAACAGGGGACTCAAACTTCACAGCAGATAAGTTGTCGCGTACAGATTCTGCCAGCACTAATTTCTCTCTTTTTCTGCAGGAACCTGACAGCTTTCAGGATCTGTGACCACCAGAGGAGAGAAGGGCACTCACACAGGTAATCACAGCCAGAGCTGCTTCGTGTTTTGCAGCTCGTGCCTTAATTTCCAGTTAGAAAATAGGCAAAAAAAAAGCAGCCTGGTCTCAGAGCCAGAGGGTAACAATCTCTGTGCATGAAATGTGGTTGAAGTTTGGTACTTAGGCTCTGCCCCAGCTTCGAAACCCAACTGTTACACCTTCACCCACACGGAGCACGGTGTCAGGCTGGGACACTGGTGCCTACAGAAGCAGGCGCTTCTCTCACCTCATGTGGATGCACAGAAATATCCCCCTCGTCACTACTCCTGAATTCATTAGGGAAGGTAAGGATCTATAAAAAGCCATCCAAAATCTGAATCCTCAAACCTGCAGCTCTCTGTTTCGGGTACAGCCCCATGCATGGAGAAGCACATGTGTGACCTGTCTCTGATTTACCACATTTGCCTTTCTGCCAGAAGATAAAGGGGTTTCAGATGTTCAGGACTTCAGTGTTTCCCCATAAGTGAGCTCACAACATGGTGCTATAAATCTCCATTATAGCCCTTTTAATGCTTAATAAAAATGAATTACTAACCCCCCAGACTCGGTCAGCGTTCCACAGCAGTGGCCATGTGCAGGAGTACTCGAGTGGTTCATCACGTTCACATAAAGGAGAATGTAACTTGTTGGGAACTAACATAACAGGTACCAGCTGGAATTCTCTTGAACTGGTTTTGAATCCATGAAAGTTGTGATGGGCAATGCTGGCAGATATTTCAGAACCAGTAACAAAATGGACCCTGGAGCCCCATAACTTGGAGGGACAAAGCAGCAACACAGTGTTGGTAGGTATGTCCCCATAGTACAAGGACATCCACCACAAGTTCATTTGAAGACCACTCACTGACTCTAGACCTCAGAGACTCCAGTTTGCTCCAGTGCCCAGCTATGCAAAGGCAGGAGCAATGCTGGCCAGAGAAGCTATGGTTCATCACTTCTCAAAAATGGGCTGCCATTGAAAAAGCAAATTAAGATCTTTGACCCTAACCAATTCCAAAACTGTCCCTGGTCAATAAGCTTCCCTGTATGTTTGAAATCCCAGATGCAAATCCATTTTAGCACACCAAGAAATGGAATACTGAGATGCAGAGGGGGGAAAAAAAAAAAAAGAAACAAAAAAGGCTGTTGTTCATATTAGATAATCTTCATTCCAAGGAAACTGCAACAATTCCAAGAAATACCTACAACTACTTGATGGGTGGTTGCAATGGGAACAAATTATTTCTCAGTAGGGCCAAATAATATAACAAGAAGCAATGATTGTGAATTGGGAGCTTCAGGATGGACATTAGGAAACTGATTTTTTACTGGGGCAGTGGTGCACAATCAGAACAGGTCAGCAGAAACGTTGCAGAACTGGCATCCTCAGAGGTTTTTCAAGATGTACCCAGACAAAGCCATTGTCATTCAGAGGTCACTCCAATCAACATTTCTATAAGCATTTAAATCAGAGATTGCTTATAAAGCTGCGGCATTTGACTCACAAGATTGCTCCCGTTCACCTAACGGTTAAAAAACCTCCCAGTTGTGCAACTTAAACTTGTGCCAGTCTGATCAGTACAGAGCTGGCAGGTTTGTGGAATTACCAGATCCACCTGCAGTCCACAGGGGCTCTCCAGGGCTTTCCTGGGTCCAGCACAGAAGATACAAGTGACCTGCAGCTAATCAGACAGCAGATAATTGTTCAGGCAGTAGCTGCACAATTTTTTGATAGCAGCAAAGGTGTGTTGCACAAACCATGAAAGTATAAATCTATAGAGCTTTGCTGCGGGAGGAAAGAGCATCCATCATTTAAGCCACTGATCTGCACAAAGCCTGCTGGAAAGGCAAAGCCTTTCTTCAGTAAGTGGACATCCAAAACAAGCTGCTTAGTCCTCGGCATGGCAAGCATCAGCCAGGCCTCAGCAAAATTAAACGGCCACAGACACTCATGAGATTTCACAGTGTGACAGTGAAACACGTGCTCATCGGTCCTGCCACACTGGCTGGGCAGTCCGAGCAGACAGAGCTGCTGACAGCCTCCCATGCATTGATGGAGGTGGCATGGGGTAGGCATTTCCTTGAAGCTGCACCTGAAGACATAAACAACGTTTCCCACTGTTGATGTTGTGCTGCTGACTGCCAGAAATCACTCGCAAAAACCCTCAAAAGGGCCATGCTCATCTGTTTCTCAGCTATCTTGGGCAAAAGCATAAAGCTCACTAAGGAGAAGTTCAATTCATGAGTGTTCACCTTGCACAGCCTTGCCAAATTAGAAGAATTACTTTCTCACATGTATACATTCTCTTGTCGACCCAAAATCGGCTGTAAAAAGGAAGAAGCAACTCTATGAGCAACATTTGTCATTCTGTGGGAAGTCCCAGAATAAGCTCTGTCTGGTCCACACCCACTCACTCCTATTAGTAGATTGCCCAGTCAAGACATGGAGCTGTCTTGGCCATACTGAGCAGCATCTTAGCGCTGCAGCATCTCCAACTGATGGACAGCAAGGCTGGGAAATGGACAAAAAGCCACTAAATGTCCATACCCCCATAGTGCGTGCCCTGAATTTCCCTCCACAGTGGCTCCAGCAGAAGCTGTCTGAGTTAGACAGTGTTGCTTCAACACCTACAGCCCAAGGTACCTCTCACACCATAGTTTATCAATGGAGCACCCATGGGCATGAAATAATGCTTGCCTTACAAGAAGGCCCTGACTGTGTTTTCTGCAAAATGTTCTCAATGCTGAAAATGCTTGCATGGCTGAACATGTGTCTGCATTTCAGATGTCCCAAATTTAGTCTACTAAGCTATCTGCATGTACAGGAGGTTGACATACTCTCAAATCAACTGCTAAATATACTTGCTTGGTGATGTTCTGCAAAGGAAAGGACACTAGAGTTCCAACACTCAAATTAGACTAAAAATGCAATCACTACAAGCCACACTAGTGAGAACAACAGATACATTTGAAATAGATGCAAAAGAAAATAAAAAATTCCATCATTTCTGCACATTAACTATTTCAGTCCAAAACCCAGACAGCCTCAGACAGATGCTACCATAAAGCAAATCCAGTCCTACTTCGCAGAGGTTTTTATACAAGCAGCCCCCTCCCTCTTCCGAGAATATAAAACTATTCAAAATGAATCTAGAGGAAGACAAAAAATTGTTACAAACTGGACAGAGTTACAAAGCATTTCAGATTCCTCCCCTCATGTTTCACTTTTTTTTTCCACATTCAAACCTGTCCTGGTGCTGTGCAATGCAGATAATACATAAAGGTTTAAATATAGAGCAGTTACTAAATTTTTCATTGTTGCATAATGACTGTGTAATCTGGCTTAATAACATACATAGGATAAAGCCAGAGAAGAATCTCTGCACCAAAAATTCATTTCTGGAGCCAAACATTCTCCAGGCACATTGTGAATCAAAGTGGCCTGGGCCAAGCCCACATCTCTGGGTCAGAGACCCCTGCAGTGAACTAACAGTTGTGTTTTCTCCCTAAAAAAAGGTGATTTTATCTTCCTACCAGAGATGAACTTCAGCATAAAATACAGAAGTGAGCTGACTGCAATTGTCAGACACTCAAGTTTTTACAGAAAGGCTCTTCACAGTTTTACTGATGGAACACAAACACCTGTGTGCAGGGGGCACTAAATCAGACAGAAAGAATCAGCAAAGACAGAAGCTCAGGATCCCCTGTAACACGCACTGGTCAGGATGAACACAGACAGCATCACTACTCATAGGTTTGTCATTATTTCAAAGTTTTTAAGAAACGCAGACCAGCCGTAAAAACTTCCCCAGTGCGGCTTCAGGATTCACCTGCCACCCAGGTAAAGCCAGAGGGAGGAACCCTGGCTGCCTTCTGACCCCGACACCAACCCGTTCTTACCAGAGCTTGACACAGCAAGTTGAGAGCTCTGAAGGGCTTCAGCTCTTTTTATTTTGTGCACAACCACACTCCTGAGCGATGGCACAATTTTGCTGCAAATGGCTTTAATGGTACTGAAAATTCAGTGTGTTCATATTGTTTTGTGCACTCCTGGACACCCTGGCCATGCCTAGAACGGAGGCACACACGTAATTACATACTCCAGTCTACTTGACAAAACTGGTGCTCAAGACTCTTTTCTTAGAGTGAGTGTCAGGAATGATATATTTACAGCTCTACAATACTCATCATAAGCTAGCAAATATGATCCTGTTCTAATTAAAACTCATTTGTTTACAAAGGCATTTAAAGTGATTGTATATAAACTTCCATCTTAGGAAATCATAGAAATTCAGTCGCATAAAAATAGTTCTAAAGAAACCTATTTATTAATGGTCCAGACAGAATTCAGCATATCTTCAGCAAACCATTAAATACAATTGGTTATCTCCCATTATCAACTGTTATCAACTCTACCCTTCAGTATAAAATCCTCTCTTTCATATTTATTTCAGTCAGAAACATTTTCAATGCTTTCTACTCTACAAAGGTAACATCAAATACATTTTTTTTCCCAAAAAAGGCCCCAGCTCATACTCAAGCTGCACAATCTATTTCAACTACATAACAAATTTGCTTTAGTGAAAAGAAAAGAAAACCTCTTAGTATTAAAGCACTGTACCATAGCAAGGCAGCCAGTGTGCCAATTGCTACGAGATGTGTGAAATGCTTGCTCACAGCTGAGTGCCTCAGAGTCAAAACCAGAAAATTCAGTAGCGCCCTCACAGCAAACCTTTATTTTCCAAGAAAAGATAAGCCAAACACCAGCATTCTGCAACAGACACTTTTTCTTTTTCTTTTTCTTTTTCTTTTTCTTTTTCTTTTTCTTTTTCTTTTTCTTTTTCTTTTT
>VZRW01006929.1:63425-87123 GCA_013398125.1 Aegotheles bennettii
AAGAGCAAAATCCTGAAGCTTGTGCTGCAGGTGAGGATTCATCCATGGCATTTTTTGCCCATGTCAAACACCTCATAGAGGCCTCTGCAACTACACACAGCAGCCAAGCCCAGGAAGGCACCGTGGCAAGGAACAGGCAGAAGAAGCTGCAAGTGTCTAATTGCAGTGATTGTTGGTGAATTAAACGTAACAGCCCTACAATCAGTGCAACCGCCTGCTTTATTTACTTTAGCATCAACTAGGAGTTTCATCCTCTATATGCATTTGTAGCATGCTGAATATTTTTTTGCATCTGATTTGCTAAACCGAAGCCAGCCAGATAGCTTTCACAGCCAGGCAGTTGGTGGTCTTGGTTTGAAAGTATCAAAACACAACATGTTAACTGCTTTCAAAGGCAATGGCTGCAAGTGTATCTCACCATCACTCGCTTTCAAAGAGTCACTGCTGCTATGAACCTTGTCATCTGCAAGCTTCCATGTGAATGCTGCACAGAAATGTCTGGTGCTGTTCCTAACACGACGGAAGACAGAAGAAAACCTCTCCTGCCTGTTATACAGCTTTCCATTTCAATGCTTTGTGCATTTATCACCCTGAAAAATATTTAAGTTCTCTCTTTCACTGTATATAAATGCACACTGCAGAATTTTATTTACTCACTCATTCCCATTTCAGGCCACTTGCTGAGCCAAGACTCCTCAGTTTAACTTTGCCTCTTAACCTTCCAAAAGCTGTGGCTTGTTCGCGTTTCAGAACATAAGCATGGAACCAGAAGTTAATCCTACATCTTTCAGCAAACATGAGTTAAGGGAAGTATCTGCAGTGCCACAAATGTATGCATTTTTGGCCAGCCAAGCCTCTTGGCAGCAGTGAGCAGAAAGCTAGCTGGGATGCAAGCAGAGGGCAGGGGAACACTGTCTGTTCTGCAAGACGGAAGCTGCTGACTCCCAAGAGAGGGAATGCCTGGCAGATGTTGCTGCCCATGTTGGTTCCTCCACCCCTCCAGTAGCTCCCTGCTGAATGCAATGACAGCCGCCTGTCCTGAATTACAAGCACTGGGCTACATCAACGTTTCTTCATCTCTCAAAATGCCTACAAGCCCAATTCCGTGCTCCTTGTGCTCCAGTTCCCACTGGAGGGTAAGCTGTGGTGGCCTCTGTACTGCCATAAGCCAGGGGCAGCAGCTAAGGTGGGCAAACAACAGTGACTCCTAGGGCTGGAATGACCCTGTAAAGCAACCTGGACAACACCAGCATGAGAGACCTGACTGGAGCCTCAGGAGCTGGTGGCTGACCAGACCGCCCACGTGCTGTCCCTTCAGGAGAGTATCTGACAGCAGAAGCAGACAGACTGATGAGGGTCCCAGAGCCACGTTTTACTTTGACCAGCAGAAGAAATCAAATCCCTGTGGCACAGCTAGTGCCCGTTGCCATACTGTTCCTCAACTTTCTCCCACTCAAGTTCTCCTCCTGACGCAGAGAGTGGGCATGAGCTGTCAGAGAGCCTTTTGAGGTGTGACACAGGCAGCCCCCCACCGGTGCCACCCCACTGCACATCACCCACCTGCCTGAACTGCCTACAGAGCAAGGCAGCAAGCTGACAAAACCCAAATACCGTGGGCAGTTTCCAACCAGCCCTCTTCCATGGTGGGCTCATGGCAGGCACTCAGGGGAGTGCCTGTGCAAGGCAATGCACAGGCAGGACCATATCAGCAAGGACTCCAGGGCAGGTGGGACGGCAGCAGCTCTCACTGGTGCTGGTTTTAACTGCTGGGGAACCACAGCCTCAGGCTCCGCAGTATTAACAGCTGCAGGGCCAACATTTGAGCACCCTCATCTCCTCTCCTTGTTTTTTCCAGGATCCTCCCTGCAGCCAGGCTTATCCTCACAACTTTCCCCAGGCTTCAGCTTGTCTGAAGCAGCTCTTATTGGAAGAGCAGCCACTAGAAGTTTAACAACCCTTCATTGTCTTGAGTCTCTGTCCGAGATAAGTAACAGCAACGTGCAGAAATTTGAGATGTGCTTTACAGGAAATGTCAATAGGAATTTACAAGCTATACAGGGATTCCCAAAAACATCGCAAGCAAACACAATGGCAGCTGGATACAATTTGTATTTCCTGGATGGTGACCATCTCAAATTTACGTGTATAGGATTCTCCATCCCTTGACCAGAGACAATAAAATCTCTGACCTTGCAAGAATGTTAGGCAACAGAAATAAAACATTATGGGAAGAGCTGATATCCCCTGCAGTAAGCTTTTGCCCTTGTATGGATTTCTTTTCCTCCAGAAAAAAAAAAGATTCCAACCTATAATTTAGCATTGCAGCCTTTAAGTTGTGCTCATCTATAAGTAACAGTTTTCTATATTTTAAAGTCAATGTCAGACGAATCTGAACAACTATTACACTTATAGAAAAGGAATTTCTGTTTCAGGTGTCTTCTATTTTAAGTCCTGTTATCTGCTTATTATATTTTAACATTTACCTCTCAAATGCTTTTAAGCAGTAGTAAGAGAGGTATCACCTAGTACCACAAGCTCAGCATCGCACAATACCAACCTAACACAAGCAGATGAACAACAGTGTCTTGTGGGGAAACAGATGAGAGGTGGAAGCACCTTTGTACACACTTGAAAACAGAGCCCACAAAAATAATCAGCCATACTTTTAATAAACATTTAATACTTCATTCGTCCAGCCTTGCACCCATTTCTTTCATACATCAAAATGCACACATTGCAACTTAGTAGTCCTCTTAAATGAGACCTCTCAAACTCCTCTGTTCCTGACACTCGAGTTTCTTAGATTACAGTGCAGGGAGACTTCAGATGATTTTAAGTTTGTCAGAATAGCAACAGACCCAATTAGATAAGGAAAGTGCCATTGCAAGACCATGCTGTTCCGGTATCAAGCAGCTTTAATTGCCACTTGAAGTTACACAGAGGTACAGATGTACTTACACACACTCCCCATTGAAACCCCAGGAGTGGATTAGGACTCACCACCGATCCCGTGAGTGTGGGCACACTCTGGTCCTCACCAGCGGTGCAACACCACAAAGCGAGTTTGCACAGCAAATCCAAACCCCTGAATCTGGTCTGTGGCTCTGCAATCAGTGTGGATTCAGCTGCCACCTTTCACGTACTTGTGTAAGTCATTTATTGAAGACTGCTGGGCACAGGTCAGAGAACTGCGTGTATTTAAACAAGGAAAGGCAGCGTAACAACAACGGGCTTGCACCGGGCTTGTATTCAGAGGGGAGCAGGATGATAAATGTAATTTTCCACAAATTACCCATTCACCAAAAGGTGGCTGAGGAGGAGGCAGCCAGTGTTCCCCATGAGTGGCTCCGGAGGGAGCGCACACATCCCTCTCACGTGGTGCTCGAGGCACAAGGTGCAGTGTGGCTCTGCACACACCAGCCACACGCTCATCGACCGACAACACCCGGCACAAGTCACTGCTTACAAATCAGCTCATGGCTTGAAACCCGCTTTAATTATCAGACTGCTTCCCCACATCAAAATGCTAAGCAAGAACATCGTGTCTCAGGACATATGCCAACAGGAAGGATCTTAAAAAAAAAGAAAGAGGGGAGTGACTACAATGCTCAGAGCAGCCCAGAGAGGCTGAGCTGTAGCACAGCACTAAGTGACGGGAGCGTGGTATGAGGCCTAGCGAGCTGTTTCTGCCTAATTTTAAACCTCCCTATAGACCTAGTTATTTTATACATATGTCAAATGAGGGGAGAAACGTGTTCAAGGTTTATTTTTTTTATACTGCTGTATGATGCCAAATTAAAGGAGAGGCAAGTCAAGCTGAATTATTTTAGCTAAATTAAAACCATGCATTGCCGTCACACACCGAGCGCGAGGCCTCGGGATGTCAAAGAGCCAGAATTAAGCAGCCTTTTCCTGCATCAAGTGAAATGAAGAGTGTGAGGCATTAATATCTGCAATACTGGATACCTGCGACTGTGGTTTTATTGTCTATTGTACCTCTGCATACAAATGCCAAGTAAATACCAAGTGTCCAATTTAATTAGCCTGACAAATGCTGTGGGGACTCCATGTTCCCACATGCACGAGGCACTGAGAGAAACAACAGCAATTGATACCACAGTTTTAAAACGTAATCAGAGTTAAGGCAACTACATGTCCAGTTCAGCACCTAAACAATCACTTTCTTGCTCTCAGAGGTAGGAAGCTTTGAGCTCTGACTGAGAAATGATGTATCAGAAAGCAATGTTCAGTCTTACTTCTGGTTTTGCTTTTGCTAATGCTTCCTCAGCACCTGTACCTACCAAAGCTTCATGGACCTCTTACAGGGAGTAGCTAATGGTGGCAGCTTGAGCATGCACAGATGAAGTTAATTAATTGGCCTCTGGGGGAAAGGTGTTGCTGTCTTTTACAGCTGCGAGTATTTGAGATGTCCTCCAACAAGACAGTTGGGGTGCCCTGGGATGACAGCAAGGTGCCCATTCCAGTCAACCGAAGGCTGGTTCAGACCCCAAGGGAGAACACCAAAGGAAAAGAAGAAAAGAAATCACCCTGAAGTAATTAAGAATACATGTCCTCAAATGTCTTGCTATACGTCTCCAGCTCCATCATTGAAACCTTGTAATTAGAGGTGGATAGAAAAGACAGAGTGAAGTGTATATATAAACAAATTTAAGGGAAGGATTAAGTGCACTGACTGTAATTAAAGATGGTCTCTTCCAAGGCTACAATAGGTACTCTTACTTTCACAGGAATTAAAAGCTGAGCAACACTTATGTAATATTTCCCCCCTAAACAGTGACAAAATCTGGCATCATGGGACAGTGGAGAGTTGCAGACATCTGACGGTCCTGCCTCAAAGTTTAGATTTAGCTTGCCACAGCACAGATAGTGCCTTGTTTATAATTTAATTTCCGTCCTATTTCCCTTTCCATTGAACAGTACAAAGCTAGTTGTCTCTGTGCCAGACAGGGTGCAGTCGAGCAGAATCTGAAAATGATCCATTTTGGGATGATAAGGTATGGAACAGCTTTTCAAAATGCTCCCCCCTTTCCTCCTGCTTCTTCGTTTTTCTTCCCCACAAAACTCAGCCACGTTTCTGAAGTGCAGTGTCCTGAGGCTATCTGGCAATGAAAGGAAGCGCCAGAAGTATGGACCCCCTTGCCATGTATGTAAAGACAGCGATGGGAACCAGGACACCTGACAGTCTTTTGAATACCTAAACCCAGTAACTGCTTTAGCCAAACACACACAACAAGCTCCCAGATTTCCCTAGCAGAAATTATTTGCTCCACCCATGCTGTTCATTTCACACAACAGCACTTACCAATCGGGATTAAGTCAGTTTTCTCGGGGCAATTACAGGGTTTGCTACCTTTAAAGTTTTGTAAATACCAGCTAATGCAGTATTTAAGACACACAGTGTCTGTGCAGCCAGTATTTGCATACACTGATGGCACTCCAGTAGGAGCTGCTGAGTTCTGGCAGCAATCACACACCAGGCAGGCCTCTTATTTAGCACCTCGTATCTTCATTTAGTTACCTAAATTGAAACATCAATGAAAGAAAAGCAGATAAATTTGTTGGGCATTAATCCCAAGGTGTAGTTGGGAGGAGAGGACTCATGAGTAGCAAGTAGAGATGTTTTACTATATTCAGACGAGTCTCTGACTGTTCCCTGAATCTTCTGCTTTCTTGCTATAAGGTAAACCCTAATAGAGGCTTTCTTAATGTAGGGCATATAGACTGTAACTAGAGTTACTAGTTTTCAAGTTAGAGGCATTGCAACAGATGACATCATGTACATACATCCAAGGGCACACCTCTGCTGTATCAGCTACACCAATCTCCAAGCACTACACAATTAGTTACACCAATTTGTATAGAAGAAAAAATCTGTGTAACATGAACTAGAATGAAACAATAATATTAGCCAGCTGGCATCCTTTGACCAGTCCTGTCATTCTGCTCAGTTTTAGCAGGATGCATACATAGCTCATTTTACCCCTTCCAGATTCCATCAGCACTCTATGGAGTCCCAAAACAACCCTCTCCTTCCAAAAATCAGGAGAGGCAGGGAGTTAAAGGAATATCTTCTCCATTCTTGTGAACTGCACAGTTCTTTAGGACAAGAAAAGTCCGTTTTAACTTGATCACATTCATGGAGTTTTTATTTGTGGTTTGTTTTTGTTTTTTTTTTTTTTCAAAAGAGGCCCAAAATAAACTGCTTTGAAGGAACAGCATTATGCTTTTTCATATTTATGATCTGCTGGCTAAATGTTCATGCTCAGAACAGTTTCTGGAGCCTTAACTGCATCCTCTGTAGCTGCCCAGATGTTATGTGGGGTTCAGTCGCAGGCAGGCACGCACAGCTCCTGCTGAAATCCCCTGAGTGGGGCACAGAATTGAGCCCACAGCCTGACACACGTGTGCTAAACCCCCGTGTGTGCCAAGGGGAAAAAAAACAGATTAAAAATTACTTGACCTGCAAAAGAATTCTGTGTAGAAAATCTAAGCACAAGTGTCCACAGACAGAGAGGGGACAGCAGCATGAGCTGTAACAGGACAGCACACACAGTTCCATCCAGAAAGAGACATTCTGAACTTGGGATCATGCCATGGTATGTCCAGTACTCAAGTGGGGTAAGCAGCCCATGGAGAGCAGCACTGAAATTGGAGCTGAAGATGCCAATGCAGCATGTAGGCAGGAAGAGGAGGGGACGGGACAAGCAACCCACAGAATAGAGCCACCTCCTCCAGCCTAGTTGCTCCCTTAGTGTCTACTTCAACCAGGGACACTGCGTCACCAAAATTTTGTCTTCATGACATACTTGGGAGAAAATTACCCAGCCTTCTGCAGATCTGGTGTGAATCCTGAGTGCAAAGCCAACCTTGCCTTAAAGAGCCAGCACCGCGCTGCTGGCTTTCAGGTGTACTTGCCACCTCTTCAACCCATGGCAGGTACCATCTCTGTATAGCCAGTTTTCACCTGTGGCCTTCCACAGACTTGACTGGTTGGGATTCAGCCAGGGATTCCCATCGCTTTACATAAGACTTGCTTCATAGGCCAGTTTCTTAAAGCCCACTAGCTGCCTAAATACCTTTTAAAAAAACCCCAAAAGTTCCAGCACACTTGCCCAGATGTAGCTAAGCATGCTTAAAAGAAAAACTTTTTTTTTTTAACCTAATTCAACAAATCTTTTTCTCTTCCAGTCAAGAAAGCAGTCACCACCAGGCATCTCTGCCCGTCTGCAAGGAATCAGCACCTAGCTGTTGTCTGTAGAGCCCTGAAAGTACCTGGAAATCTGGCCCTTTCATCTCCATTTTGTACAAGATCAGCCCACTCTTTCTACCACCACGTGGATAAGAATTGGCCAGGTCAAATAGCAGATGCTGAGAATACAAACCCTCTTTTACATAGTCCATCAGAGGTCGACACACAATAGACTTATGTTTGGAGGGAGGGATGAACAAATTCAAGTGGAAAAAACGCACGCACTTGGTTCCTTGCCCATCTGTTTTCTGCTGGCTTTTTGGCTGGCCAGGAAGCACACGGCTTTCTGGAGCCCAGACCCAAGACTGCACTTCGGCTCTGCAGTTCAAAGCTGACTTCAGCAGGAAAAAGGACAGCACAATTTAGTCAAGACTGTACTTTAGTCCATTTTTCATTGCCAAATAAAAGCTTTGTCTAAAGCACAAGGATGTGTACATCTCCAACACCTGGAATAGAACTTCCTGAGCAGATCAACTTCCAGGCTTCATCTGCTTAATATACTCCTCCTTCCCAAAGCAGCAGTCTAGGTGGGAAGACACTTTAGTTGGGAGTGCACACTCAGGTGAGCTGCTGTGTGTTCTGAGAAGACAGCAGTTCAGTGTATGGGCATTTATAGCAGCTATTGCAGCACGTAGTACAGGACAAGCCACAGATCTGGACATTTGCTGAGTGCCTAGAGGTGGGGAAAAGGTGAGGAAAGAATAGCACTGCAGCACAAAGCTTTAAACCATCTAATTTCTTTAATTCCATGGATTCATCAGCCTCAAAAACATGGGACATCTCAACAAAAGCATAGAACTTAATTTTCAGTTCTGTGGGTCCAGTTCTTTGCAGACTTCGCTAAACAAGCTCCACGGAAAAACTTATTACAGCAACTTAAGACACAAACATCACTATATACTTGGCCCTCTACTGGAAACCTGAGGTTAAATAATGGGTAAAAGGGGTTTGAGCTGAGACTCAGCCTTGCACTGGCTGAGGCATCCTCAGAGAGGCACCCACAGCTGGGGGGACTGGGGGTCATGCCTAAACCATAGTAGCTGTCTTCTCACAAAGGCAAGTCAGACTTAAGACATTACCTCGCTTAAGCAGTGCAAAGGTATGTCACTTCACATCAACCAGATGGTGTAAAAAGTTCCTTACTTGATGAGAAAAACCAGAAGAAACAAATGTCATACAGAGGTTAAGTTCCTCTAGTAAGATGAGGCAGTTTCCACCACTAACGCAGCAGCCACGTTATCTAGATGGTTTATAAATAATCTGGATGTGTTCTGGAAATGGCAGCAGTTTTTGTAGAGCCATCATAACAACGTGATCTGCACCAGGTCAGTAAGACCCATCCAGTGCAGCACTCTCCAGGCAATAGTGGCCAAAACTGGATTCTTAGGAGGAATATTAAACTGACAAAGAATTGAACTGCACTGTAAATGAATACCACTGCTCGAAGAAGCGATCCCACCCCCCCCTGCGCTGGCGTCTGGGTGTGCCTGTGCCGGTGAGCCGGGTCAGGAAGATGGACCGGCTGAAGAAGCAAGCTCCTTCCCACCCTCCTGTGCTGGCAGGAAGCAGGATCCAGCAGCAGCAGGGGGCAACTGGGCTGGGTCAAACTCACGGTGGAAGCACAGCAGCAGACACATACTGGGTGATCCTTGCCTGGAAGCGCTCTCCCTCCAGCAGCCAGCTAGGGGATTTCCTCAGCTCCTGGCTGCACCGGACCTGTTCAGTGGGATGGATCAATGCAATTGTATCTTTGTGCTACAACACAGTACTAACTGCAACTGTAATCTGTGATTTTGAAAAGTCAGCCCATAATAAAAATAAACATTAAGCATTGTTCTGGTATCCTATTATTTCAATGACCTTTCAGCTCTGTTTCAAAACTTCCAAGTTTATCAGCAATTGGTGATTACGTGCTCTTCATTAACCCTACAGCTGAGTAACACAAGGAACCACAGACAGAATTTCAAGACATCCATGTATATGCACTCTCTCAGCTTATACAAACTTTAAACTCTAAGTAACCTCGGTGGGTGAAATTAATGTACCAATGAATGCAACTGTGCTCCTGGCAAGCTCATCTGCACTTCTTTCATGAGAAGCTGACTACTTCAGAGGCACCTACTCTATTTACTTTATCAGCTAATACTGTATGTCATAATGCTCCCATCAAAAATACATCTATTTTTCACCAAAACCTGCGTTTATATACAGATATCTACTTCATACTCATGATGATGAACTAGAACTAGATGATCTTTAAGGTCCCTTCCAACTTTAACCATTCTATGATGCACTATAACAACCTTTTTTCTGGCAAGATTTTAGGTGTAAATAGTACAAAAAGTACTACCCAAAACTCAGGACTGCACCGCCTTCTGCATGCATGGGAACACGCTCAGTTTTCGCCTGATCAGCACCGTAAACAATGCTTACATTAGGCTCATTTGGGAAGAAGGAAAGGTGTTTTTTCTTCCACTAAAAGGTTTTGTAAGTCACTATGTCTCATGTATTGCCCATCCTGGCCTTGCACTTCTAGAAGTTCAGGGCTCAGCCAATCCAGGTCATCTCCACAGCAGTCTCAGATCACTGCAATACAAACTAGTGAGCCCTGAAGAGGAGAGAACCACTCCCTGTCCCACCAGCCCTCCATGACCGAGCCAAACGTGTCTCCTTTTCAGAGCCGCCAGCTTTTGTCAGACCTATGCCTATGGACCTGGGACAGGATCTGCCAATTCCTGCGAGCAGGAGAGTGCCTGCAACTCGGATGCTGCACTGCTGAGCACGGCCGTGCTCAAGATCGCTGGTTCATTCTGCCCGGAGGCATTAATCAGCTCCCCCTTCTAATTATACTGCCACTGCTTTCTAGGAGTTTACTATTTTGTGGAATCCAGGCAGGACAACTTTTTCCCCTGCTGATCTGCTCCTTCCCTCCTTCTTGACTGAAAAAAACCCCCAAAACCCCTCAGAGAATAATACAAACGGTTTGGCAGAGGGAGGACATAACCGTCCATCTAGACCAAGCCACAGCATGGTCACCTAGCCAAGGCACTCATTCTACTCACATGGTGCCAGCCTGGGGACAGCAGCACCTGGATTGCTGATTTTGAGGGACACTTTTATTAATCCCCTCACTAATTATTAAAAGCTGCTCTTTAAAATCATTCAGCTTCACAAGCTATTTTCAAAGACTTGAGCATAGAAATTACAAGACTTTGAAGTCCTCTTGCAGCAGAGCTCCTCATGGCCTGGCAGGGGTGAAATGACTGTCACCGAGGGAGCCCTGATGGGTTGGTCCCAGTATCCCTCATCAGGGCTCCATCTGCCTCCGACAAGAAAGGATGGACCATGGCAGGGAGGTGCCGCCTCCTCCCGCAGTCCTGTGCAAGCTGCAGGGACAAGTCCACACATGAATAACAGAGGGCAGATGACTCACTGCCATCACAGAGCAGCGTGAAGATCTCAGTACAATCTTCAGGGGGACCTACCTCGGGTTTTACATTGTAATGTAGAACCAGTACAGATCGATGCAAATAAACGAGGTCATGCTGTGTCTTTTTAAGAAACTCCAGTCTCTCATGGATTCTTGGGGGCTTTTTTAAACCATGAAAGTTGAATTTCTCTGTAAAGCTGTCAGGTTAGGTTGATTTAAAAATTGCCTTGCAAAAAGTCATGATTACCAACGCAGTTGCTATTTACATTGCAGTGTGAAAGCCTCCTGAGATATATATATAATGGTCTGGCTGGAAACAGTAAGAAAAGATACATACATGAATACAGATGTGTATATTTGTCATTAGGATGGAGTTACACCCCAGTGCCATTCTGACTGACCTGCCTGTAATTATTAAAATACCTTCTAGAACCTCATCTGACCTCAGGATAGAAGATCTCTTCCCACTTTTTGTTTAGGGGGTTTCCCGTTTCAAGGCTCCCAGGATGCAAACTTTAATCACAGAGAATCAAAACAGGACTGCCATTAGGGGAATGAGTCCTCACAGTTTCACGATGATGAACACACACCTAAGTTCTGAGCAGGGTATTCTAGGCAGACTTAAAGCAGAGGAAAAGGAATTTTCTGTACGAAAGCAACAATGAAAGCAAACACTTTATTGTAATTGTAGTCTGAAATCTATCATATAGCAAGAGTTCTTCTTGGAATTATGTCTGTGCTTCCTTTTGTCTTCCTCTGAGCACCTCCTCAAGAGCACACAGAAAAGAGACCCAGCGGTAGAAAATGCAAATTAAAGCAGTGGTGCCCAATGGCTGAGCCTGCACACACACAGAGATCAACCACTGTCATTCCCACTGACCTCAAAACCAGAGATAAAACCACTTATGTGCAACACCAGTGCAGAACCTGACACAGCACCGTGTACCACTACACGGCTACCGTGGCTTTCTGGTTAGTGGCAGCTCTGGCCACCCTCACCCAGGACACAAAGGCCCCATAAATGAGGAAGCCATTTCGCTGCCCTCCAGTGCCCCGTCCAGCCCACAGACACCACGTGAGGGACTGGGCGAGGAGGAAGAGATGAGCAGCCATCTCCTCTCTTCCTCCTTGAAGTGCTCCTGTGAGATAACCAAGCGTGCCTCAGCCAGAAGCATCATGGCTGTGGTGAGTCAAAGGCGCTGGCGCTGGAAAGGATAAACCTCCAAAATCAACATCCAGTGCTCCACAGCTGGCAGGGCAGGGCTGCACCAGGGCACAGGATGGGCTCCACTGTAAGGACCAGCTGCTATGGGGGCTCACTGTGGCTCTGAGTGTTCCATTAGACTTTCCAAGATGCTCGACGGATCTTAATGCAATTTTAGTAAAAGAGTGAGAAACAGCAAGATCAGTATTAACACCCCCAGTGCTGGAGGAGGGGCTTGTTAAAAAGAATTAAAATTACAATAGTCCTTCGCACCAACAGATTAAGTAACTACAGCTGTACACACCTCATCTGCTTCTGTGTACGCCTGTTTGCACACACAAGGATCCTGCACTCATTTGCAGGTTCTCACCAGGAATAATAAAATCTGACCTCAAGTATAGTGCAGTGGTAGGAGCTACAGTAAGCAGCAGCGGTTACAAATAGTGGTTGTATCATCACAAGACATACCTTGCAGTCTACTGATTTTGACCTTGGGATGGCAGAGAAAGAAAAGCTAGCAAGGCAAATACTATATGGTCCAGCTACTACAAAGATACAACACAGAACTGAAAGTGAGAACAGAGATTAAACAATTAATAGATCCTTCTTCTGCCCCTGCATCTGCTGCAAATGCTGCTGTGCCTCATTTACTGTGCTGCTAAAACCTGTGAAGGCAGTGCAGGAGGAACAAGAGGCAACTCTGTGCTCAGGTTATAAAAACGAGTGGAAGGGAAAAAAAAAGGAACATGCAGTTTAGATCATGACAAGTCAGTAATGATGGAGCAGGGGAAAAGGAAGAAATGGAACAGAATATCTGGAAAGAGGATGGAAAAAAAATGAGAGTAAGAAAGAAGCACAGCTGGGGCCAAAGATTTTTTTTTTTTTTTTTAAAAGAAGTTTGACTGAGGGACAGAATTTTGCATGAAGTTATTTTCCTGAAGACTCTGTCAGCAGAACTTCTGCCAGCTGATTTCACTGCCTTACCCAACACACTGCATTCTGCAACCCAGGCCTGTGTTTGTGAGCTTGAGCCTTCCCCAGTTCCTCTCATCTCTAGGATGACCACGTGGCTATCAGGCAGGGCTGTAGTTTACTCATATTACAATTAAACTACAGGAAAGCATGTAGGCATGCAAGGGAAGTGATGGTCTAGCTGCTACATAACTGCAGCCACAGAACAACACACACAGAAAACCCCAGTGAGTTCAATCTTGTGCCATCAACCACGTTTCATGTATTTAGAAACATGCAAATAGGTTTAAGTCATATTCACACATACATCCCTTGCTTTCTTTGGATGCTTGAAACCCAAAAGACCACAAGCTACACAAAAAAGAACAAAAAACTACCCGAGAGAGAGTTTGTCCTGCTGCCTGAACGGTAAGTGAAAGGCAGCGATCCCGCAGCGTGGGTGCCACGGCGCTGCTCCGCCGGGGAACCGAAAGCCAGCGAGAAGATGGGCACCTTTCACACACAACAGCTCTTGCGTGCACCTCCAGAGCAGCCTGACCCAGGAGGCTTCCTACAGCCAAACAGCCCATCTGCAAACAAACTCTGACGAGATACAACAGACGGCAAACACTGCCTCCAAAACTGTGCAAACACGAGTTCTTTAAAAATCGGGTCTTCGGGGTCTAATAATGTCCTTGGTAAGTAAGCACAGCTTTCCACAGCACTGGGTGCACAGAACCAGGCTGCAGCTCAGGGGGTGCTGATTTCTAACCCACACACAGCTCTTTGGACAGGACACGAACCAGCAAGGAAGCAGACGGAGGGAAAAAATGTATCTGTAGGTACTTACATGCAAGATGAAAATTAACTGCTCTTTAGGCATACTTTAAAAAAAAACATAGAATAACCCCGTGTGACATATTATTCCCTGAAAATCATCCACCTTAATCACAAAACACTTTGACTGTACTTCTAGCATTTAACACCTCTAGCAAATGGCTGCTGCAGTCAGATTCTTTATTAGTAACAGTACAGTTAACTGGTTACAGCATTAACCAGTCCAGAGCTAATTATCAGGGGTATTTCAAAAATAGCATATCAAACAACATAAAAAAGCCTAATAATATTAGATTTTAGTTGTTATAAACTCCCCAACTTAATATTCAAGGCAGAATCAAAACAGTTTCAACAAAATATTATTCAATAAGCATGGTAATTGTCAGCCATACATCTTTTAATTTGCTTTTTTCTCAAGACTTACCTATGTTTTTCTAGTTCGTTGTGTGACGACCTATTAAAAAGAAAAAAGAAGTATTAGAGAAAAGGATAAATATCAAAATTTAGAAAAGCCAACACTTGCACAAGTTGCAAAAAAAAGCTCTCTAAAACATGTATTTATATGGATTATGAAACAACTTCACTGTTAAATTGGTTTACTTTTACATCCCTTAGATACTTCAAGGCATCAACTTCATTTCCATGAGTAAACCGTGGGTTTAGAGGGGAATTATAATAAAATTGCATTTATTAAGTGTTCAATAGGTTCAGAGACAGAATTTGACATAGAAAACTGAGCAGGTTAGTAATAAAAACAGCCCACAAGATTTTCATCTGTGAAGAAAAATTATGAGGGGGCAGAAAGCGTTACAAGATCTAAATGGTAACAGGTAAGAGTAAAAAGCACGGCAAAAGCCAGCTTTCAAGCCCATGAAGCAGAAATTAAAATCAGCAGCTAACCACTGCTGTTGCTGTTGACATCTTAACGGCAAAAAAGAAGAATCCTCTTAATTCTTCTGAGTCTACAAACAGGAAAGAAAAATAAATCACTGTGCCTGAACTGACCACATCAGTGTGTCATTCTCTTCCAATCTACTAGGATTCAAGATTTTTTTTTCCCCAACCGATGCCTCAGGTTTTTTGCCATTAGAAGGCAGCCCTAGCTTCTCGGAGGATTTTTTTTAATTGATTCAGCTGGAAATACTGATTTTATTTATTTATACAGCTCAGATTAAAAACATTCCTAAAATGAAGTTATTGTCGCCACTTCAAAACCAGCAACTTGCCAGACCTTTAGTTTTGTCCAACTAAAAATATTTGCTGTACTTGAAGATCAAAAGACACAAAGGCGGTGGGAGCTTTTAGGGCTGGCAGATTACGTCAAAGCAGCTCTCCTGCAACATGCTGTAACCCCTGCCTGCATCTGGCCACGATGTGCTGGCCGAGACACCTTTGTGGAGGTGACAGTGTGCAGTCCATCGAATGAGCAGAGACATCCCAGAGTGAGAAATTCCTCCTGCACGACCTGCCCAGTGACAAGCTGTTCTGCCTCTCCCTGTGCATGCAGCTGGATGCTGCAGCACACCTAGGTCCTAATGATGGTGAAAGCATCTCTCCAGCCACAGAGAGGGGGAAAAAGAAAGCAAAGCTCATGCAAAGAACTAACCAATGAACAAATCCACAAGCAATTTCTTTCAGCCCAGCACAGCTCTTGATCCTGCAAGGAAATAAGTGACCTGCCCCTTGTGGGTAGAAGAAAACTCAAATGCATACGAGGTTCAGCACTGATGTTAATCCATTTTCACTGGAAAGCATTCCAGTGTTGATACCAAGACATCAGCTATCTCAACCATTACCTGGTATCTGTTTCTGAAGAGTCTATGAATTTAATTTTTTTTAAACTTGTTGAGTCAAGTGAGCCACCATCAGGTAACATCTGCGTTCCTACTGTGCCATGTAAAGTGTTCCTGACCAATGCAGCAACACTGAAAGTGTTTTACACATATTCTGTGCTCCATTAAAAGGTCAAAGTGGGCTGCGTTTGCTGTGATTTACTGCCTTTGCCACTTGACCATAATAATGGAATACTGTTTTTGTTTTCTACTCCTACACATACATAGACAGCTCAAACCTTTTCTCTATGAAAAGTGACAAACACTATGCCAAATCCACCAACGCTTACAAAAACACACAGAAAATATAAGCTCAGGAGGAACAAACACCTCCAACGGGCCTGTCAAAAGCACAAGACACGGTTCATGGGGGACTCTGGGAGAAAGGAACTACAGCCTGGCCTAGATTCAGCCCTATGGTGTGACCTCCCTGACATTTTTGGCAATTTTACACAAGGTGAACACAGTCACTGTAACGAGCCAATTCCCACCTTCCTGCTGTAGCAGAGCTCACACCATCTCTGGTGAGCACGTACAGTGACCACTGCACCAGCAGGAGAACCACTAGCCAAGAAATTCAGCCTCCACAGAGTACCAGGCTGGGTTAAGAGAGGATGCAATGAGTACCTGCAAGTCCTTCTGCATGCAGCACACCTACAAGGCACCTCTGGCTCATGAAGGGTGACCCTGGGGTTCACCTGGGACACGTCCTGCCAGACCAGCTTTGGAGGGGCACAGCTGCCTGCCCTGGTCATGCCAGCCACCAAACAGAGCGGCAGCGAACGTGTGCCTCTTTGCAGAGCTCCTGGGATGCAGAAGCCTAATTGCTGTATGCAAACACAGGCACCAGCCACACATTTCAGGAGGTGCAAGGAGGCTGACCAATGCCTCAACTATCAGGTCCTATCCAGGAACCGAAACTGAGAGTTTTGACATTTACCTGGCAGTTGCTCCATCTACAGAACAGGCTAAATACTCTATCATAAGCATGATGGTTTATTTTTTCATTGGATTTGTTTTCAGAAGAGATTAACCCCTCTCTAAATATCATTTCTTGTCTGCTTCACTGTCTATAGCACAGTATACCACAAGAATATCCAGCTCCTTCTGTTCTTCATGCAATCTGAAAGTGAGGGAAAAAACCACAAGACCAGTACCCCACAAGCCAGTACCCCAAGTACTACCTTTGTTTCAGTACAGTCTTTTATTACCTCAGTAAAAGGTAACTTGTAGGCCAGGACTAAGAAGATATGTGGATATATGTATTTCTGTAAAGGAGAAAGATGTATGACTGTGGTTTTCAGACAAATCTCTGTGGAGCCCTTCAAAAGCAGGTGCAAGAGAAGGAAGACTTTTGGTGTATAGCTTAAGTTCACTACATTGGGTTATGTATCTCCACGCAAAACCTGGGGAGTAGTGATGAAGGAAAGGTGTCAATAAAAGGTTCAGATAAAAATAAAAGAGAAAAGCCAACAATAAAAAATCAGCAGCAAAATCACAGATTCAGGAGCAGATCAGCGATGCTGCTGCTGAGACAGCCCTAACATCCCTTTAGCAAATGCCGAGCAGTTCACCAGCTATGAAGGAGCAGTTAAATTTTCTTTGTGAATAAATCGTCACAAGAAGATTTGAAAGAAGAGAGAGGTGCCAAGTACATGCAGATGTTGGTTTGCTGCTCCACTTCCAACAGCAAGTCCCCGAGCTGTCCCCTTCCACCACCCTCACGCCCCTAAACAAGACTTCCAGGTGTCGGATTTGAGCATTTGGTTGATGCAACGCTCAGCAGACACATCTAAACAATTAGGATGGGTGCTAATTGAGATGATAGGACTAACACAGAAAAGACAAGCCCCCCCCAAAGTCCACTTTCTACCAGTTTATGGGTGAAGCGGCAGGATCTGCCCACACTGGACTGGGATTTCACCACACGCCTGTTTCATTACTACGAGCCCTTCCCCTACCCCTCCGTCCCTTTGCCCCCCCAGACAGTGCACCTTGTCAGAAGGAAACCAGCACAGCTTCTGACAAAAACAAGGACATTATCAGCAACGCTGCAGAAATTTGTTCCCTGATACTAACAGGAGCTAGCTCCAGGCTGCGAGACGCTAATGTGCTACCAGTGGCCAAGGCATTTTAAAGCACTACAGGGAGCAGAGCAGGCCAGTTAACGAAGTGCCTACAACAGTGGCAAGTGCCAGGGCTTCCTGGTGCAGGCAGGGCTGGCAGGGTGTTGTACAACCCCCGTGCAAGGGACACAACCCCACCTAAGGTCACACAGCACTTGGGAGGGCCACGTACAACCAACGTTGCCTTTGCTTCACCTTTTGTGTAGGCCAAAAGAGTAAGAACAAACAAAGCAAGAAGTTTTACAAGGTGCTACACATTAAGTGCCTGCACCCAACTCCCACTCCCCAGTGTGCTGGTGCTCACACACCTCCGGTCTCATCTGCTGTGTGCTACACAGCTTTTCACTGGGAAGACCCCGATTCGCTTCCAGGAACTCCCTGTCCACACATCTAACCTGCCATGGGACGCACCTGAAAATATTCCAGCCCACCACCCTACCACCAGAGAAGGGTGGTGCAGCACCAAGCCCGAGCACAGGCACACGTCCTGCCCATCACCGCTCCTGGGTGGTTGGGGTTTTCCATCCGTGTTACACTGGACACATTGCTCAGAGCCTGCTGAGGAAACGGCCCGTAGGGAACTAATCCACTAGAAATGACTGCTGCATTCTCCTCATAGCAAAACCTAACCCGCCCTGCAGATTCAGCTGGGATCTGGGAACCAGGCACAGTGGCACGGCCTCCACGCAGAGCTCTGGCTCCTGCACCTCACTCAGGCTTGTGCTGCCACGTTTGCAGTGGCGAGGCCCGAACACACTTCCAGCATGGTGGCAATTTGTTATCCTCAATTCCACGAACACTGCAACTCCCAGGCATCGCAGACCTATTGTGGCCCTTCAGGAGTGACAGACCAGTGGGTGAGACCTATTATACTGGGTCTAAAATGTATCAGCTTTAAAAACAATCGTGGTGATACCAACTGCCGTCCCTCTACCACAAAAAAAAAAGGAAAAAAAAAAGGAAAAATAAAATAAAAATCAGGCTCTGATCCTTAAGCTGCTTTGTGAGGGCATGGAGCAACATCTGCAGAGTGCAAGGGGCTTGCTCTGCGGGCCACAGGTTGACCCTCGCCGTGAGCCAACATTAACAGAGGAATTCGGCCACGAAGCTTTGTTTTTATTTGAAACACCAAATGCAGCTTTCATCCTTTTCTAGATACAACCCTTTGCCAGAACACAGCACAAAGTACGCCTCTATTTATATAACACATGAGTAAAAATATTAATTAATAGATACAGAAGATACATTTATAAACTGGCCTTTATTTTGCTTCCTTCTCCTTCAATAAACCAGCTCCTAAATTAACAGGCTAAACACACTGCACCACCGACGTCCAATTCCTTTCTCTGCAAGTAAATTTAACCGTGACCTCAGTAGACTGGCATCTAACTCTAAGATTTTAGTTTTCGTTTTACCTTATTTCTGCCCCTTTCACGCCGAAGCGGCTGCCCGAGCTCCCTCACACCCACGCACCGCCCCAGCCACCCCACACCCGGCGGGTGCCATCACAGCCCGGGCACGGGGAGGCCCGGCCATCCGCAGGCTGGCACGGTTTGCTGTCCAAGTGCCCTGCCTCGTGAGCAAACACCACCCAATTTCAGATCTGCGCTGTGTCCCTCCCCGGCACATCGCACACGTGTCACCCCCCATCTCCTTGGATCAAATGGCAGGCACGGGGGGACTTCTCAGTATTTGTTATTAACATTTCTAAGGCACAACTGCACTAAATCCAGCTGCTTGCTTTATGCCTTTTCTCTAATTCCACCTACACATTAACGAGAAATATTGGACTGCAGGGCACTGCTTTAGGAACCACAGCCACTGCTCTCTGAAGAGGAGACATTTATTATACTGTGGTCAAGTACCTGACAAGCATTAGTGCAACAAGAGGATGGGACCTAGATTTACCTCCCCTCAAACATCAATCTCGTGCCTTTCTCCAATCTCCTGTCCTCTTTGCAAAACAAAAACCCAGCTTCGTTTGCTAGAGGATTTTGGTCAAAACTACTGGAAAGGAGAAAGTCTGAATCTCAGCTGAGGACACAGTACAGACGGCGAACCAGAGAGAGAAACAAAGCGGTCTGGTTCATGTGACATGGGAAAGGGCACACCACAGGAAGCTGAGCGAGAAGAAAACACATAAAATCAAGTATTTTTAATGTAGAAATGAAAAATAAATTAGTAAAAATTGTGTCTGATTGCTACCAATAACCCCAAGAATATTGTTTTGCAACAAACTGCTAATGACCGCTTCCAATTCTGATCTGAAGCTCTCAGTGGACAAAGCAAAAATATTAAATTCCTGTGGTAGACAGAAAGCTTACAGATTTTGGTTAATTAAATGCAATTCTGCTGGTATTTTGTCCCCTGCATGAATCCAAACCTGTCAAAATTAATTCTTACTTAATCACAGTCAAGAGGCCAGCCAGCTTTTAGCCCAGACCTGAGCATCCTGTCCTAGAGGCAGGCAGCCTTCCTCCCCGTCCTCCTTCTGCAGGTCAGGGCCTTGCCAGCCTTCGACGCGAGGACGGAGGTCTCAAGATACAATTTCTTACATGAACATCGCCACCACCTCAGCAGAGGAAGGAGGCATCCATCAGCACCCTCACTGAACAAGAGGGCAGCTGTAATCCACCCCTGCCCGGTCCCGCAGCGGCACCTGTATGACACGGGGTACGCTCCTCCCCCCCCGCCAGCAGCAACACGGGGGGAAACAGAACAAAGAAGATGGGTACAGTGCACCAGGCATCCTCACACCTGACAGCTTTCCTCCTCCTCTCCTCTTGTCTGATTTTCCAAGAATGAGGAAGAAGATGTTTTTCATGCTCTTATATATGTATAGCTCATAAAGCATAAAAAAATTTATATATACACACATATATATTGCTTTTTAATCTGATCAGATGCTGCAAGCAGTAGGATGCAAAAATAGAAAATGAAAACAACAACAAAGCCCCTGGAGTTTTGAAATGTGCAGTTATCTGCTCCCTTCCTACTCCTCGAACATTAAGTATGTATCTTTATACGTAAGAAAAACAATGCAATAACCAGGTGTAAATGTCGGACACGTACACCATCGCCATCATGGCTGCCTGCATCTGATGCTCCAAACCCCACACCCCTGGAAAACGGCACAATATGGACAAACACTTCGGTTCACATCGCCTACGACCACTCTGAACTTTGGCCAGTTGTCTCCCTCTGTTAATCTCTGAGTTGCTTAGGAAGATTTAACTGTATTATCAAAAATTCAGACTCCAGTCTGGGGCTCGGACCCTGTAGCCCAGAAGCCCCAAACATGGATAAACCAGCGATGCCGGTGTACTTCACGCGTTTTAGATTGGACATACAAACCTAAGGATGATTTCCCTCCCTCCAGTCTAAGCTCACGGGCAGACTTGGGCAGCGACTGCTGGACGAGGGTACAGAGTCAGCAGGTACAACACAGAGGTGCACACATGGCCTTGCTGCTGCACCTCCGTCCCCAAAATAGCAGGGTGTGCATTACAGCAGTGCACCTCTGCTCCCGACACCGGCGAGCGAGCCCAGTGTCCATGCTGAACCAGGCAAACAGTCCCTGGGGACGGGGGCCACCCTCGGAACCACTTCTCAGCAAGCTCTGCCCTGTCCCGTAACACAAATGGCTTATCCCTCACCTAAGGACTGCAGCTGGAAGAAAAGAAAGTGTAAGTAAACACAGACACTGCGTGCTGCGGGATGGCATTTCTGAACCCTGCCACTGCTATAGGGTGAGGAGTACAGCCTAGGGCTGAGCAGGTAAATACAAAACTACAGGCAGAAAAAAAGCAGGAAGGTGACTGCAAGCAGAGGTGTATGCCTCAGCTTTAATAATGCGAGCAAATCTGTAACCAGAAATCTTTTAATTCTGCTGTATTTGATAGATTACAAATCCTCTCCTAAAAACTCCTGAAAGCAGCTTACAGTTCAGACAAATAACTGTTCTGCAGAGGATGACAAGAGACCCCAGAACGGAAACGATGGAATAATAGCTGTGTAAGGAACACAGATCTCTTGAATGCAAGAGACAGAGAAGAAGAAACCCGTACAATTCCATGAGCAGTTTACAGCTGGAGATCCTCTGGGACCTGTGTCGGTTAACTGTGGATTTTTTTTTAAGGCAGTGAGCATACTTTGTAAGAAAATAATTAAAAATCTTCAGGAGCAAAGTGTCTTGGGAAACAAGACACGCCTCCCACTCGTGATGACTTTCTTTTTTGAAATGAACTGACATCTTCTCTATGCTCTGAGATGAGACAAAGAATTCAACTAAAACCAAAAAACACAGGAGTACTGCCCTGAAATGGTTGCCTTGCGTGGAGCAGGGGCATGGGGGAACAATCTGCTCCCCCTCGGTTATCTCTGAGACACATTGCTCGGCCGTGGTAGGCACGGGCAGGGTGCTCCCCAGCTCGTGTTTGTCTCAAGGAGGGAAGTCGTCAGCTTTTGATTTCAGTTTGCAGCTCGGGTGCCCACGGAGCAGCCGCTGGCCCTCTGCCCCGGCCTGCCCACGCCAGCAGACCCAGCCGCCCGCCGCCGTGCGGGATGCCCGGAGCGAGAGCGGAGCGGGCCCGCTGAGGCTCACTGCTCCTTTGGAAAACACCTCACGTGCAAGCCAAGTTCATTTTAGGCTATTCTACAGGAGCCACCATCCAGCACGACCGCACCGGGGAGAGCATCGCCACTCCGGGGCCAAGCGGGCCCGGGTGGGCACGGTCCTCGGTCCTCTGCGGAGCAGCCCTGGGGGAGCAAAGCAGAGCAGGCAGAGCACAGGACCGGAGGAGCTCCCAGGCGGGGGCCGGCAGTGTCCCTGTAAGACAGCCTCCCGCACGTACACAGCCGCTGCCCGAGCGGCAAACAAAGCTGCAGAGAGCCTGCGCACAGCAGCCGCCGCTCCTGCCATCGCAGCACAGGTAGCGGCTGCGGCGAAAACAACAGACCCGCCCCGACCGCGACGGCCCGGGGACAATCATGGTGACAAAACCCGGCACCGAGCCGTGCGCCCTGGCGGCCTGCGTGCGGCGGGCGGGCAGACCCGGCCGTGCGGCACAAGCCCCGCAGAGGTCAAGTTCGCTCCGGCACCTTCTCGCTCAATCCCTCCAGGAGAAGTTCAGATGCAGGAGCGGGGCTGCCCCCGCCGCCCCGCACACGCGGCCCCGCCGGGAGCCCGGCGCCGCAACCGGAGGCTGCATCTGCTCCGGCTGCCATGGGGGAGGCGGCCGGTTCGCTGCCTGCGGTTTATAAATAAATGCGGGGGGGAAACGAGTGCCATGCGGGGAGAGGTCCGGGCGGCGATCGCGGCGTGAGGAGCTGCAGCAAGAGCCGCTGGTGGCGAGCGCGGAGCAGAAGGAGCGGTGAGGGCGGCTGGGTTAGGAGTGCAGTGAGTGCTGAGGAGATGGTGTACGCGTGGCAGTGTTTATATGAGAGATCAAAACAGAGCCAAGCCCATCCAGGGAAAAAATGGCGACTACCGGGATGGGGGAAGCTAAGACACCGGATTAGTTATTATTTTTAATAAATGTATGCACTGCACATCAGCTAGAGACATTGGAAAAGCTGCCGATTCATTCTGGAAAAGCGGTGCGTCTGTTACCTGTTATTCTGGGATTTTCTGGCCATGGTGCCTGCCTTTGTTTTCTTTCTGGAATAGTCACTATCGAAGGGTAACACTGATGCATAGCCATGTTCTGCTTCTAGGGACAAAGTCAGCATTAGTGGCAATATATTTTTTCCATGCATTTTTTTCCTCCTTTGCAGGAACGCTAGGGTAAAGAACAGAATTTTTTCCGGTTGATTTGTTGGGATTTTATTCTGGCATCTCTTAAAGAAGCGAGACAAAAACGTAACAGCTCGGTGAGCCAAAAGGCCGAAAGGAAAAGGAGACAAAAGTGCCGAAGGGAGGAGGGTTACTGGAGCGCACGGGAGGACCGAGGCGGATCATGCACCCCCTGTCACGCCGCGGGGGAGGGGAGCGCGGCCGGACCCAGCGCCGGGGCGTGCGGGGCCGGGCGTGCGGGGCCCGGCCGCTGC
>VZRW01006929.1:88461-99176 GCA_013398125.1 Aegotheles bennettii
GAGCCGCTGCGGCGGGAGATGAACCGCGGCGGGGAGGCGGCGGTTCCGCGGGGGGTCCGGGCGGGCGCCGCGCCGTCCTCTCGCTGGTCAGGGCGGCGGGAGGGGCCGGGAGCTGCGCCTGGTGCCTTCCCCCAGCGCCTGGCGGTGCTCACACAAAACCTCGCTTTTCCCCTGTAACCCCCAGAGCGCTGCTCCCTCCAGGCCGTGGGCAGGGCAGCGGGGCCCGGTGGCCCAGAGCCCCTGGCAGGAAGGCAGGTGAAGCGGGGCCGTAGCACGGTGCCACCCGGTGATGGTGCCCAGGGAGCGCGGCTGGTGGCGAGGGCAGAAAAAACCCAACAGCCTCCGCAGGTGTCAGCAGGTGGAGGGCCCTGGTGCATCGGGCAGTGCAGGGGGCTCTCGGTGTGCCCACGGTGGGATTTCTCACCACCCCCACTGCATGAGGGCTTTCCCAAACCGAGCTGAGTTTCAAGCAGATTCCAATTCTGCTCCCGCTCATCAGGGCTGTAAGTCAGAAGGATGTTGGCGTATGACTAACTGAAGGAAAAGCCTCCTGATCTTGCAGTGGAAAGTACAGCAAGAAATGAATTGGAATGAAAAAGACGATACCAATGGGATGCCAGAAATGCTTGTCTGGCACACACATCGTGACCCCGAACAGTGCACAGGCAAGAGAGGAAAAGAGCAGTGCTGCAAAAAGATGTGCAGAGATCTAAAAGAATCACCAAACTCTACACAATAGTCTAACCTGCTGAAAAAAGAAACAGTGGGAAGCTCTCAGAAGCACAGCCCGGGTTACTGCCAGCTTTCCAGCCCTTGCCAGCATATTCAGCCGCCTTTCATCATCTGGATACACAGAAGCCATCTACCAGAATAGCCTGGCTCCTGGCGCACAGGCTGAACAGGAAGGAGCTCAGCACCTTTCCTGTCCACACCATCCTCTTTGTGCTGCAAACTCTGCATCCTTATCTCAGTTAGCTGCTGCACAGCTGTTGCCTAAAACTAGTTGGTTTTGACACGAGCAAGTAGTTTTAAAATAGGCACATTTTAAGCTGTGCTGTGATCACACATTGGTACATCTTCGGGCCAGAAGTGCTGAAGCCTGTAATTAGTCCTCCTGCAGAATAGCATTTATGCACACAAGTGCTCCCATTGATTTTAATTGAACTGTTTGAGTAAGAGCTATTCAGCATACAGGAGCATTGCAGAATATTGTCCTTTGGGTTTATTCCTTGGCAAAAGATGTCAGCTACAGTTTCCTTTCTAGAGGATAACAGCGATTCAGATTAAAATAAGGATTTTGTTTTACTCTTTTTACAGGATTTTGGTAAGGATACATATACATTACACCTGATAATTTATTAGTCTGCCTCGTGTTGCCTCGGATATGTGAGTGTAATGTGGCTCTTAAACACTGCTGAAAAAGGCAGATTGCATTTTTCTGTCATTTGGTCCAGCCATCAGGGATGAGACAAAACAAAAAGCTGTAAAGAAATCAGCATTGTGATTGTAATATAAGAGAGTTTTATACCAGCTTGGAAAAAGTCTTGACCCCGTGAATTACAAGGGAGAAGAGAATCTGGTGCATAGATTGCAATGGTGAAAAAAATGCTGTAACGTTCTCCACTTGTTTGAACTGTTGAAATTCTGCTGCTCGTGGGTGAGACAGCACTGTTTCACTGTAAACCCCTTGAAATTTCTGGTACTTTTGCTTGTTGACTTAACTGGCAGTAGGTTTGGACACTTTGACATTGCCTTCTGTTATGAAATAGCATGAAACCATAGGTCTGTGTTGTCCACACAGGAAAGGAAGTTCCCTTTGCCTGACCACAGGCGTAGGGCACGTAGTAAAGAAACTGCAAAGATGTGCAGATAAGGCACCGTTGTTGTCTCTAGTCACAACCATCTAGCAGCACCTCAGATTCTCAGAGCACCTATACATCTTTATATATGTATCCAAATGCATCTTTGACTGATTTGTACCCACACTCTGGAAACAGTCGTGTGTCCAGAGATGAAGATGAACACGCGAGGTGTATAAATGTGCCTGGGTGAAAGTGGGACACGCTTGTATGAAAGGGCAGGATTTCAGGTGTGGATTTACTGAGGCTCTGAAGGCCTGAAGCTTCTCCTGCTCCTCTCAAAACACAGGAGTGCAAACAAGCAGAGCGCTGCGCAGGGACAGTGCTTCGGGAGGCACTGCCACCAGGCACTGCCTTCACCCAACACTCCTTGGTGCTCGGTCCTTCCCACTGCTGGGTCTCACCCCCCGGCAGCTTCAGCCCTCGCCCTCCCCTGCACCCCTGGGACCTGAAACCTCTCCCAGGGTACAAACTGTCAGCCTGAATGTCATTGCTCTTTCTGCTTTTAAATGTGGACAGAAGTGTTTTGAAGGCAGTTGATTTAAATGGTCAAGCACAATTTCACGTTGCTATTGGTGCTTTGAAGGTCCCCGTGCTTCCACTCCTCCCTGCACAGAAGGGTTGCTTTGGGGAGAGAGGGGCCAGCTGGCCTCTGGCTATAAGCGTTGTGCAGTGCTGTCAAGCACCACAAAACAGGGACCAGTGCAGTCGTATCTCTGTTCATCGTGGCTCTTGGCTTTAAGAGTCATAAACTCTATTAGTCTGCTTGAAGTACGCATACGCAGAGCCCCTGCTGATGAAATCCCGAGCAAACCCACATGCGATTAGGAAGGACAGCGTATGGCTTGGCTCATACCAACCAGGTGCTAACACATATTTACCTGTAGTTGCATCGAAGGAACCTTCTGCACAGTGTGCAGCAATGTGTTAGAGAGCCCTGAGTAGTTTCAGTAAGATTTCTCCTAGAGTGAATTCAACTGAGTCCTTCTCAGAAGGCACCATAAAATCTTTTAAAATACCTAGAATTAATTGTTCTGAATCTGTTTTCGTTGGTGCCAGTGAACCAGGACTGGCTTTGGTGGTGCCTGTGTGGGTGCAGAGGTGTAAAATGGGTGTGAAAGAAGATCAACCGAATAACTTTAAGAAGTGAAGGACATGCTCCAAGATGTACATGTGCTCAGAAGCTTTGCAGATTTGCGTCTCTAAATAGCTTTTTTCCATTTCTACCAGCAAGCAGCAGGAACAGCTGAGTGCTGAAGAAACAGCTGGCCTTCGGTGATAAGGGGTAGCTGTCACTTCATGGTGAAGTTTGAAAAACGTTATATTTAGAAGCAGAAGGGAGAGGCATCAGCAGCCACACCCCACAACCTGCGCTGTTTGCGGTTCCTCCACTGCCTGCACTTTGTGATTGGGGCAGAAGTATTTACATCTTTAAATGTTACAGCGCCCTTCTTTTCCAAAACCCGTCCTGTGGCGTGACATGGCGTGTGAGATCAGTGACACCAGAACTGCCCTGAGCTGCGCTGGGGCGGAGCTCTGAAGTTGAGGATCTGTAATTCAAGCATCTCTTTCCCCCATTCCCCACGTATGGCCTTACAAGAATAGTTAGGCCTTCCATGCTTTTCAGATTGGGCTCATTGCAGCTACTGCCTGTTTCTTTTGTTCATCTTTTTAAACTCGTTACTGTGTCTTATCCCCATGTCCAGAAATAACCTCCTTCACTGTGCCTTGGAGTCCATCCCCATTTCCTCGGGTGTTGCGAGGCTTGGGTAATCAGCAAGGAGTTAGTTGCCTTCCCACACAGAGGGGATCTGCACTCAGAGCTGGCTCTGACACGTGTCAGCTCCCTCTCTCAGCATCTCAAATCCCACTTCATTTCTCATCTCACCTGTGATTCACATCATTAACTCTGTTTCCTAGATGCAGAAACCAGAACACCTGAAAGCTGAATAGAAAGACATTCCAGAAGCAGCAATTTTTTCAGTGCCCAAGCTCAATCTAAAGCACTTTGACTACCTCTACCCTGCCAAATAAAGCAGGGCCAAAGACCATTCTCCATCCCTGATCTCAAGTGGCAGATGTCACTGCAACTGCTTGGCTCTGCATCTCTTCTGGGCTGCTACAGGCGCACATGTGGGTTTTAGTCATCATTTTATTTTATGTGTGGTTTGCTTTTAGGTTAGGGTGGGTTTTTTTAAACTCAAAGCACCTGAAGATGTGTGGCAGCCCATCACAGAGCTGCTTGCAGAGCTGAAAGCTGAGGTTACGTGACATGAAGGTGTGCAGGGTATCAGAGTTAATGAGTTGATGCTACAGTGTTGAAGGACTGTAGTGTGGAGGAGTCATGTCTCTGCAGTCTCACCCAATGTGCCTCCTGGACTGGTCCTTGGCCTGTGAGCTGTATCAGGCGTAAGTTTGGAGAGTAGCTTGCTTCAAGAACCATGACAACATAGAATTATAGAATCATTGAGGTTGGAAGAGACCTTCAAGATCATCCAGTTCAACCCCTACCTACATCACCACTAAACCACATCACCCAGCACCACATCCGGATGCCTCTTGAACACCTCCAGGGACGGTGACCCCACCACCCCCGTTGGCAACCTATTCCAATACCCAATCACCCTGACAGGGAAGAAATTTTTCCTAATGTCCAATCTGAATCTCCCCTGCTGCAATTTAAAGCCATTTCCTGTTGTAATAACCAAATAAACACTATAGATTATGTGGAGTCCTATAGACCTGAGCGACTCCCACACATTTGGGTTGGTGGACTCCCTGCCCAGCCTGCTGCCTGCTCTTGACCAGTTGTTCACTGCACTGTTTTAATCACTGGCTTTCCCAAAACAATCTAATTTCTCCTGGTTTTGTTTGTGATTTGGCAAGGGTTTAGGAAATGCTATGGGACAGACATGCTTGAAAGTCAAATCTGTAAAAAACAGTACTTCAAACTGAATGCCAGTCCCTTGTAATATTAATTTCTTTTTAATTGCTGTATTATGAAGGACAACATTTGTATCTTAGCGTCCTTGAGAGTTTGGCTGCAGGGACCTCGAATGCCCCTCTCCGCCAGCACTCCCGAGCAGCGAGACGTGCAGTACCCTGCCGCCAGGCCCTGCAGCCATTTCTGTGATCAGGCATGAAATTATTCTTAACTGGTTGAAGTGAGGCATAGATTGAAAAGCTTGAGAGACACTGATTTACTCCATCATCCTGCTCTGCCTCAACTCTGTTTTACCCAAACCATGCAATTTTGAATAGCACCATCCTAATAATCTCCACTGGTGCTGCCACGCTCAAAGCACTTTGTGAAAGGCAACGTTATCACTGCTTTCATTTTAAAAGACAAAAAAGAAACAAAACACAGGCAAAACAGTGCCAGTGCTGCTCAGTGAAGGCAGGGGAAGAGCTGGGAGGATGACTGGGTGTCCCAGTCCCCGGTCGGCATGTTCAGCATTATGATACACTGCAGGGGGAAGATTTATCTGACCCTCAGACACATCATGGTTTTGTTACCTTTCCTTGGCCTAGGAAAGGGGCCTTGTGTACGTTTGTATTGCATTAAGCTTCCACAAAATATACAGACCAGTGCAGTGCAGGGAGGCTTTGGAGAAACGGTGACTCAGACCAACTTTGTGTTAGAGTGCTTCTGGGGGCATGAGCACCTGGCTGGGGTCACAGCATGAGCCAGCTGATAAATTAAACATTTCTCCTTTGGCTGACAAAATTTGCAGTTGGGCTTTCTTGCTACATTACTTGGCTATAAGCGTATCATATGGCAGTAAAAGCATATTCTGCCTCGCCGTGATCAGCTTCTAAGCTGCCTTGATGCTTGGCACCACTATTGTAGACCAGGACAGAGAAAGAAACGGAGCAGGGTTGTGCACACATGGTAGCAAACAGGGCTAAAACCAGTCTGCCTTTGGCAAACAATGTCCGTTTTGAGAGGGAGGCAACTGTGGGCTTTATGAATAAAAGCAGTCAGTACTAACACAGTTTAAATGGCATTTATCCTATGAGCATAAAAAAACCCCATTTTCTTATCCAAGGTATCTGCCATTAGTTTATAGAATATTTGTTACAGAATATTGATTACAGATGAGGAACGAATTCCTGATCTCTTTTCATACAGCCATTCTCCAGGAGCCAAGCTATGTGCATATGTATGTGGGAAAACAGATTTTTGTGTATCAAAGAACGGGATATCTGTAAGATATTTACAGGCCTGCAGTAAGTATATAGCAAATTGTTGAGTTTTATTCCCAGTAGGGAAAAATTAATGCCTAAAGTGGCTGATGCAAATCTACTACCAGGCATAGGATTCTGTCACTCACTTGTATTAACCGTGGTGGATCCAGGTGAATCTGTGCTGGGAAGATCATGGGTGCATCCCTCATTCTACAGTAATGATAATACTCTACATTTCTGTAGCGTGTCGAACTGATGCATCCTACACTGCTTAGTCAAGATTTGCCCATTGAGACCCTTAATAGATATTAGTAATTAGGTAAATAAAATGCAGTTTAGCTGAACGAGAGAGGAATCAGTATTGATCCCAAACCTCATACTGCTGGGATAGCTGGGGCAGTATTACCACAGTAGAGATAAGAATGCTCGTGCATCAATACACACATTTGAGAGAAGATCAAAACAGCCCAGGTGGTAAATAACCTGGACAATTGCCTGCAGGACCTAAAATTAGAGATCAGTACAAAGACTTGGCAGGTGAATAGTCAGCAGATGCTGTCTTATCTCTCTATTTGCTTTGGAAGACTGGGCCTGACCCAAAACATGTTTAAATCAATTTGTATCTTCTCCTTTATTTTGATAGGCTATGCACCAGGCTCTAATCAGTTGTGGGCCTAATTAAATGATTTTCCTCATTGCAAGCTAATTACTCCTATGGAGAAATGAAACTGAATGTTAAATGAGCCTCTGTAGGAACTGTATCTATAACGTATGGTTTAGAATAAAAAATTATGGGCTTGATTTCACACTGTCTTACACAGTCTCTTATTCCACAAAAAGCAAGTACAATTTCCCTTTTATTGGTACAAGTACGGGAACTGAGTGAGGAGTCAGGCAGAATGACTGTAACAAGCTCCCTTCCTTATGCAAAAAAAAAGCCTGTGAAAGCAGGAAATCATCGCCTTTCAGCATCCAAGACAGGAAGAAGCAATGCATTTAAATTGCAGCAAGGATGCCGAGTATCAGCGAAATGTTCTGGCAGTGAGGACAGCAAGGCACTGGGCTGGGTTACCTGGGGAGCCACTGGCACCTCCAGCATGAGATGCCTGCAAGAAGTTTGGCTCCAGCCTCAGGCAGGGGATGGAACACCCACAGACGCCCCAGACTGCCAGTGACTGGTTGGAGTTTTGCACCAGTCCAGGGGAAGATGCAGGGTACAGGACAAAGACAGATCAGTGCCATCACCTGAGTGGCAGAGCAGGTAACATGAAATGTGAAAACTGCAGTAATTCATTAGATAATGGGAAATCAATCATGCTAATGAGTATTTAAGTGTTGACAGACTCCAACCATCGCTGTGTGGATGGAATTGATTTAGTGAATACTTTTTTCAGGGATCGCAGGCGTGAGGCTGCGTAAGTCTGACCGGCAATGATGGCACGTGGTGCTTCCCTGCAATCCTTCCCAGCTAAACCTTCAAGATGAATGTTGGGTTCGGTGCTTTGCTTGAGGCACTGAACTTCAGCAAAGGGAATATCTTTGCTTAACAATCCCAAAACACTTCTGTGATGGGGTGGAGGTGAAAAGGAATGGTCCCCAAAAGGCACAAACTTGCTGAAAACAACCTCGCATGCAAAAATAAAATTACTGCTTAGGTTGCTCTGTCTGTTTGGTGACCAGAATCTAAGATGCCGTAGCACACAGTGGTTAGGACCCAGCCTTATGGGACCCACGCAGCACTGTTTGCTAAATGTGGTGTCTGCTAATTGTGGTGTCTGCAAAACGCAAAAATTACAAAGGGCAATAATCCTCAGGCAGATGTTGCCATGCAAGTGTCATGTGGTGTGCCACATCCTTTGTGTTGGTGCACCAATTTTAGCATTGGGAACAAATTTCAGTAACTAGGTGCAAGGGAGGTGGAAGAGCCTGGGGGGTGGGATGGAGAATTTAACTTACTTCATTTATTTGTTTTTCTGCCAGCTTTCCACAGGTCTATTTTTTTGCCTTGTACTTGGCTCTGTGTCTCTGATCCCGTCTGTCCTGTTTTTGTTCGCCTTCCTTTGTTGCTGGTGGTTTCACGCTGTTTCCATTCCCCTCCTTTCATGTGACACAGATTCTCTGCCTGAGCCACGTCCAAGGTGTTGGACTCCCTGCAGTTACGGCACAGAGACTTGATGCTGAGGACAGGACTTCCTGCTTTGCTGACAGTGTCTGCTTCATGAAAGTGAGCGTATGTTTTACCAACCCGCAAAAAGAAGTTTCAGGGCATTACTTAATGGTTCTCCTTTTTCAAACTCGTCAGGACACTGGCAGCTCTTCACCTCTTCTTCACTGTTGCTGGGCTCTTGGTATCTACGGGAGACCAAGGTCCCACTAGTCTAGATGTTCTACACACAGCGAGAAAACTTTCTTTTGATGTGAAGACCTTACAGTCAACATTGAGAAAACAGACAAAGGTATGAGAAAGTTGTTAAGAATAGAACTTCCCTATGCAAAGGAAAGTAGAAACACAGAGAAATCTCCAAATCGCATTACTAGAGGTAATGACATACCTGTAGTAACTTGGATACCTGTAGTAAATTGGATACCTTGTGTCCAGATCAGGGCTTTCACCACAAAATGGTCCTTCTCTTCTCTGGGACCAGTGTAACACAGGGATGAATTTTCACTTTTGCCTCCCATTCGGTTGTGCTGAGGATGGTGGAAGGTGGACCCATATCCTGGACTGCCACCACAGCACTAGGACAGGGCGTTTCACCACTCACTTACCCGGGAAAGTCTAAGTCATGCCAAGTCACTCTGTCACCTCCGGTTTTGAATGAAATGATGAGGGTTGTTTAAAAGCATTATGTATATTGGCAGTTATCCCAGGGGGTGAGCAGATTAGTAGAAGTATATTCCCATATGTAAAATGATAGCTGGAATATTCAGAGGTGCACTGATGAGACTTAAAGCTTTAACTTCTAATAAACATCTATCTGGAGTTTGAAGGCACCCCTGGTCTACAGCTGTAAGGGATTGTAATTAACATCCAAGAACCCATGAACTCAGAAAGTCCCTGAAGGCAAGTAAACGCCAGTTGCTGAGCAATAGTACCACTCACTTCTGAAATGCTAGCATAAATTTCTCTATAAATATAAATAAACAAAGGCTGACACGACCCATACAGAAGTTAGCTTTTGTTGAAACTCAGGTAGCTGGAACCTGTGCCAAAGGAGGCTGGGGTAAGACCTTGTCATGGCCTTGTGTGAAGCAGAACAGATCTTGCATCCAAGGGGAAGGAATGGGTGCTGGGGTACCTTGGCCCTACTGTGTGGGTCAACAGTGGGGGAATAGGTTGTGTCTGGTGGGGGTCAAAGTCCCCAGGAGATGGCAGGTTCTTGATCCACCCCAACTTATTCCACTGTGACTGGCTGAGAACTGCACTGCAAGTCTGTCTTGACATCAGGTGGAAAACCTCTATCTTATGACTCATTCCTGCATACAGGCTTGCCTTTGCTTCCCACATGAAGATGTATGCTCTACACTAGACAGGCAATATGATGGCATAATGAAGAGGAGGTTGGAAGTAACACCTTAGCAGGACCTCTGCTTTCATCGTCTACCTTTGACATCTAATCAAACACATTAAACTACCCAAAATGCACACATCTGGGCTCTTTGTGAAGTATGTTTGTTTTATTTTTTAAAAGCTTTGCTTACATGTGGAGTCTACTATTTATTGTATGATGCTTTTTGCCACTTAGGCACTATGCTTAATCAGATTTGTAAATTAATTCTCTCCTGGGGTTTCTCTTTGTGTGTTCAGAAAGCATAAAAAGTGTTCATGACACGCTTCAAAACACACACTGGTTACATTAGTCATCCTCTCAGCATAATAGTTTTATGGAGCACACTTCAGGTTAAAAAAAACCCACATTTCCTTTAATCCAGTTTCTTTCCCCCACTTTTGATCCCTAGAGTTATGTTGCATGTTAGTAAATAGCTATGTGACACGCAAAGGCTGTAATTGTGACTGATTTTTTTTTTTTGCTGGGAGAAAAAAAATACTGTTTACATCTTGAAATATCTATTATGACTTTTTATTATGTATTAAACTGGAAACATTTTCATACAGGAACATCGCCTTCTCCTGGCAGCTGAGAAGCTGGTTTTAAAAACAAGTGCTATTGAATCATGGCATGCCAGGCACATGCTGGCCATTGCCCTGGCTCAGCAGTCCCAGCCCAGCAGCAGGGCTGAGGCTGGGTGGAAAAGGGCAGATTGGATGGGGAGCACCAACCTCTCCATCTCTGCTGCCCACATCTTCATGGATGGACCATCCCTCACACCCAAAATGCCCCTCCCTTGTCACAGCCGTTTGAAATGCCTCCTAGTCAGCAAAACACTTCTGTGCCAAACATGGCAGTGCAGGAAGGGATTTGAATGGTGGAAAATGTCACTGATGTTGGTGAGGAAGAGAGGGTGCTCGGCAAGCACTGCGGTGCCCATTGGCAAGAGAGGAGGAGTGCTGTGGCCATTGAACCACAGCCTGAGAGCTAGTCACAGCCAGCAGCAGCACATCACCTTGGGCATGAGGGGTACTTTCCAGAAGTCACAGACAATGTGGCTGTGGATTTCTCTTTATGCCAGTGGGACCCAGGGAAAATCTCTCCTCGTGAAAATGCA
>VZRW01006929.1:99190-129763 GCA_013398125.1 Aegotheles bennettii
CCCACCCCCCCAATCTCTCAAGCCCTTTGTGTTTCACAGGAAACAAGTAGATAAACCACAGCTCTCAATTTCCTAGTTATGCAAAAAAGTAGAAACTCCTAAGCCTTCAGAAGTTCAAAAATGCTGAAGTGGTTGAAAAAAAAAAGGCAAAGACCTGAAACCAAGTGGGGATTTCACACTGGGGACGTTAGGATCTCATAGACATTACAAAGACACATGCTGCTGTCACAGCACACTTACTCTTATGTGTTTGCTAGAAGAGGACAGCAGCACATGGTAGGGATAGCTCCATCTTTGAGGAAGGACACAGCAGCAGGAAAATCTTATGGAGCAATCCATGATCCTGAAAAGAGAAAACATTGCGTTGAGTTGCTGCAGAGAGAAACTTGCTCAGCTCAGTGGGGAAGAACCTGGCTGTAGCACTGCTCTCCAGCAGGAGACTGGGGATTTCTAGACATGTTTATGCCCAGACCACTTCTCTCTCAGCCTCCCTCATTCCCTGGATCTGTGCCTGCCTCAGACCCCCCCAGGACCTCACGCAGTTGCACCAGCGCAGGCACATGCAACTGCAACTAAAGCATGTGAAAGAGCCAGCAAGAAGCTGGAAGGCAGCTATGCCCGTGCTGTTGCTGCCCCTCTTCTGAATGCTGCAGCCACTGCCCGTCCTCCTGCCTTCGCCATGGCTGGGCATGTGTTTGTGTTCCTGGGACACCTGGAGGGGCTGGGCTCATCCCATCAGAGCAGCTGCTCCTTCCCCTTCTCCCTGGCTTCACATGTTCACTTTCAGATCTTCTCTTCCTTGCCAGTTGGTTCACAGCACATGATTTAACCCCTTGCTGCATTCAGAAACAATCTGGGGAGATGGGAAGGTCATCCAAAGAGATGCACCTGCAGGGTGGAGTGTGCTGCTGGTGAGTGGAGCCTGCCAGAGGGTCCCTGTCCCCATGGCCGCTAGCAGGCAATGCTGCAGCCCATGGTACCGGCACTTACGGAGCCTGGTTTTTTCCCACTTGCCGTATCACAACAGCCTGTACGTGTCTCCAGCTTCTCTCTTGCTCTCTCCCTGCTCAGAAGCCTGTGTTCTTTCCTTTCCCTTGGGGAACAGTGGGGTGATGTGGAGGGAGGAGGATTCCCTGGTTCTGGTGAGTTCTGGGAATGAGTGTCATGATTTTCGGCCAGCTGCCAAGGAGCCCATGTCACTCACGGGCACCACTCGCAGTCATTTCCTTAGCAGCTCCTTTGTTCGCTGGCACATCGTCAGGGTCACAGGGAGAGAGCACGTTCATCGGGCACTGTTGGCCAGGCTTGCAGGCAGCTTTGAATTTTGGGACCAAGTCATGAACTGTGGATGGTTGACTCTGGCAGCAGAGCATGGGTAGGACTTTCTCTTTGCAGCCTGTGCTGCTGCCTGCACATCAAACCGCTCATGTCCTGTAGGTTAATGCTGTTTCCATTTCATACATGGGAAAACCCTGCTAAAATACCAGTTTGAAAGGCAGGACCATTCTGAGAACCTGAGCACTTCCCCCCTGAGAAGCCTCCTTGACCGATGAAAAGTCCAGTGGGCTGGAGCAGCTGCAAGTCTGGCAGCACCACGCTGTCTGCGGGGCAGCTGCACCAGTTTGTGCTGGGCGAGGACCTGCCACACATCCCGTCCCAGCTCTGCCCCAGCCTCCCTCTCTGTTCCCACGCAGGCAGCAGAGCCTATGGGTGGTGTCTCTGTGGCTTTCCAACCCCTGCTTTATCCAAGAGGATGTTTGTTTCCTGCAAAGGAAAGCACAGTCGGATGTCACGCTAGAGGGAAAATAAAACAGACCTACATGGAGCCAAACGGGTATCTTTTATGAGTCTACGTAGAGATTTCATCAGAGCTTAATTTGACTCATCCAACCAAACTCTAATTTTGTCCATCACTAGTGGACAAGCTCAGAGAAGTAAAGCAGGGGCAGGAAGATGCTCAGTTTGTTGATGATGTGGTGTGTCACATGAGGTGGTCCCAGTCAGAGTGAGCGTTGGTCCCCCTGTATTGAAAATGGAGTGCTGGCACTGACCATGTGGAGCTCTGGGGATGGAAAAATATGCTATTAATGCTACACACTCCTAGTGATCTGCTACTGAATGGTGCCACGTGGCATCACTGTGATGCTTGTCCGGCACATTTGTCACTCCAGTGAAACTTTGTCCCTCCCAAACACCCCATATGTTAAAGCAATACAGGTTGCCCCGTGTGACTGTGAGAATCAGAAATTCATGGCAGCATTAGGTGGGTCAGGAAAGCAGCCTTTTTAGGTAGGGAGGGACCTTCCCATCCCCTCCTAATGGTGGCCTCGGGAGTGATTTGGAGAATCACACACCAAAGCATCTCGACTCTACTGGGCTCCTGAATCTTCCTGTTGTCACTGGCAGTTTCTTTATCTGTATCTATTACGGAATTGCTAACAGTGCCTGTTTCAGCCTGAGATTGTCCTGTTTCCTTGTGGTTTCCCTTTACTGTAACACACATAGCAAACATTTTGGCCATGTAATTATTTTTTTTTAATTGAGGTATTTCTCATAACAAAAAGCTTTCTAAGTCTGGTTACTGTTTTCCCTTGTTGGGAATATCCGTTCAGCAATTACCTTCGCCAGAGATGATGTAGTGCAAGCAGGTGTTGCAGCCTTACTTTCAGCTGTAGGGAAAATACATTTGATTTCTGACAGCGATCCTGCTGTTTCAGTAGAAGGCTACCCCATGCAGAGATAGGCTGGTTAGATCAAACTGTACTAATTGCAAAGTGATTTGGAAATCTGTTCCACTTGCAAACAGAATGAATCCAACACTTTGTAACATTGAATTAACAAAGGTCACATTTCATAAATATTACAGAGCAATTTTCATAGATAATGCAGCAGGCTGGTTAATGATTAGAGCAGTAAACTCCTGATGTAAAAGCTATGATGAATAAGGAACATATTTTTACAGCTTCCATTATTATTGCCTCAGGAATCTTAAGCAAAGGCAGCAGAAATTCTTAGGGTCCAACATATCTTTAAAGTCTAGCCCATTAATCTATATCTGGTGTTCCCAAAGGCTTTTGGATTAGAAACTAGAAAATTTAAGAGATTTTAGAGTATCAGTCAAATTCTCAATGGGAAAATAAGCGTATTGGTTTCAATCCAGTTCTACTGGATTCTGCAATGAAAAAACCCAGCCTCGATAACTGGTGGGAATTGGCAGAGCTCAGGCTAAGCAGGGATGTAATTCTCCCTCTTGTTTCAGCTTATGGAGCTGCTGGATCAGTACAGAAAGTTTTTGTAAAGATCCAGTTCTGCTCCTAGGACTGACCCCGGAGACTGGCAACTCTCATGGGAGTGGGTCCAGCACCAAGTAGAAAGGTGATTGAGCTACCTGACCAGTAACCTTGCTAAAGTCTTTGGGATTAGCCCTGTAGGGAGGCAGTATTGTATATATTATATGTAAGAGAAGGCGGTGGAATGTATCCTGGGATTACTCAGAGGCACAAAAACAGAAATCTTGGGCCCATGTACAAACAGAGGACTTAAAACCAGAGAATGTAATTTTCCAGGATTTAATTAGGCATGTTTTATATCCGATAGCTGCACACACATAGACAATCCATATTTCTCAGTAGGGTTTTATCTACTGTGAGCCATTCGTGTCTGAATTTGAAGGGTTAGAAAATCTTGGTGTAAAACTGTGGACAACTGTCATCCAACAGTGCTTAAAGATGGAGGGCTTGGGAATCAGCAAAATTCCAGCAAGCATTTTGTATGTCCTTCACCCAGAAGAAACCCCCAGGGGATGGAAAGCGGCTAGTGTCACTCTGTTATTGAGGAATGTGTTAACACACGTGTTATTGAGGAAATGAAATATAAAGCCTATCATGGAACATGCAGCGATGTCAAGGTGTTTGGATGAAGAGGTAGAACCAGTATTGTCTCCATTTGGGAGAGCTGTTTGATGAGATGAAATGTGAATTGGCCATGCAGTGATGACACTTGGATATTTCAGATTTTAATTTTCAGTTTTTAGATGCTCGTGCTTTGAGGCCATTCAGAACCTAAACCTAAAAATATAAATCCTCGAAAATCTAGTGCAATACAAGTGAAATAAAAAACCAAAAACAAACAACAAACAACCAAAACCCCCAAAATTCATGAAAGTAGCAGCTCAGCTAAACCTAAAACAACCCAAATTGTGAAAACCAGCCCAAAGCAGCATCAGCGCCAGAGTCAGAAGAAACCTAGAAGGCTTTTCCCACAGCTGACCACGGGGGGACCCCGACAGGCAGAGGTTTGCAGTGTCACTGATCCCTGGAGGGCTCACACTGCCCATAGCCAGCACTTTCTCCAGCCCTGCCTCCATCCTAGCTGGAATGGGCTGAAAAATAACTGGATGTTTCTTGTCAAGCAGACGCACAGCATGGCTAGTTCTTCCACTGACAAATGAGCAAAAGAAAACAAAATATCACACTGTCACTTAAAAATAGCTTCTTTAAAAATACCACGGGGAGTGCTTTCACTGAGCAGAGATTGGCAACTGATTAGAGAGGGTTATCAGCGTACCTGGTGCTGGATAAAACTTGATCCTGCTGCAAGGCATCTCACTCAATCGGACAGATTGTGGGTTTGCAATAAATGCCTGAGAAACTCTAGAAGTTTTCTGATAATACAGGAGTTTGAAACAAGAGTTTTCTGCTCCTCACCTGCAATGCAACTTTAGAAAAGCTCCATGTGCTCTGGTGCTGCAAAGTGGCATTCTTGGAGTTTGGTGAGACAGGTCAGTTAGGAGGAAGCAGAGCAGGGTGTAGATGTTATTCCTCTCCCATACCCATTTCATGCCAAATGCAGGCTGGGTTGGTCCACTGCCAAAGAGGGGTGAACACCCTGTGCAAGGGTGATCCCATCCTGTAAATTAGAAGTGAAAGCATTTGTAAAGGCTAGGCACTATTGTGAAGTTCAGGCTACGTCTGGAGACTTCCATAAGTGACATCTGTGCCTTGTAGTCATGCTCTGAGGTGATATATTTTGATCACAGACTTTATCATGTAATTTCTGGAAGTTGAGCCATTAAGCATTCTTGCAGGGTCACACAAACACACAATCATAGAATGGTTTGGGTTGGAAGGGACCTTAAAGATCATCCAGTTCCAACCCCCCTGCCATGGGCAGGGACACCTCCCACTAGACCAGGTTGCTCCAAGCCCCATCCAACCTGGCCTTCAACACTGCCAGGGAGGGGGCACCCACAACTTCTCCGGACAACCCATGCCAGTGTCTCACCATCCTCACAGGAAAGAATTTCCTCCTAATATCCAATCTAAATCTCCACTTGGACGTCAAGCCATTGACCACAACTCTTTGAGTGCCACCATCCAGCCAATTCCTTATCATAGAATCATAGAATCATTGACGTTGAAAAAGACCTTCAAGATCATCCAGTCCAACCGCCTACCTACATCACTACTAACCCACATCACCCAGCGCTACATCCAGATGTCTCTTGAACATCTCCAGGGATGGTGACTCCACCACCTCCCTGGGCAACCTGTTCCAATACCCGATCACTCTTACAGTGAAGGAATTTTTCCTAATGTCCAATCTGAATCTCCCCTGCTGCAATTATCCACCAGGTGGTCTGTTCATCAAGTCCATGCCTCTCCAATTTAAAGACAAGGATGTTGTGCAGGACAGTGTCAAATGCTTTGCACGAATCCAGGTAGATGACATCAGTTGCTCTTCCCTTACCTACCAATGCTGTATCTCTGTCATAGAAGGACACCAGATTTGTCAGGCACAGTTTGCCCTCCATGAAGCCATGTCGGTTGTCATCAGTGACCGCCTTACTTTCCATGTGCTTTAGCATAGTTTCCAGGAGGATTTGTTCCATGATCTTCTTTTTTCCCTGAGCTCTTCTGGGATGGTGTCAATTGTTAGTTCACTGCAGTCCTCTCAAGACCTACCTTGACCCATCACTCATCTAAAACTTCATAGCTGGAGACATTTCTGAAATCCAGAGGCTTGAAGCACTGTCAGTACAGAAGAAAACCCAAGTGCATTAGATGTAAAGCAACTGGACAAGTAGCTTTGCTAGGTCAAACGTCATTCTCGTGACCCTAAGATTAAAGATCTTTCCTGTTTTTATGTAGTATATCCTGACTGCATTTTACATGTGACTGCATTAGCAAAGCACAGTACAATGAAAATATGTGCAAAAACCATAAAAAACATAAAAGGAGACAAATCAGGTAACACAGTGATGTACCCCAAAGCAGGGAAACCCCAAGGTGGGGCTACTCTCACAGCTGGCACCTCTCACAACACAATGTGTCCTCTGATGGTCAGATCACCTCACATGCAGCACAGTCGGGAGGGCAGAGCCTCAACCTCTGTGCTCAGGATTCAGGATGTGGGGTCTGCTGGCTTGCCAAAGCTTCACAAAGTGGCCACTGCACTGGGCAACACCCCAACAGGACGGCAGTGCCCGCCGGGGTCAGCGTGGTGCTCCCCTGCTCCTGGGCACAGCTGCCTACAGTCATGTCAAGCAGCAAGCAGCCCTGGTTTGTGAGATCTTTGCAGGGGTGCACATCCACCTGGGGTCATCTTGCAGCTCTCCTTTCCCCTCCCTTTGCCCCATCCTCAGGGTCTCACCCATGCAGATTTCCAAGCACTCCTGCTCTTCCCAGCTTTCTTCAAAATGCTTCCTGGAGTGATTCTCTAATCTCCCGAGGGAGCTGCACTTTGGAGATTTCCTTCCTCTGCAATCTCCATTCCCTGGTGGGACTCACATGGGTCATTTGTGAGGGCAATGGCAGATCCATCACGCCACTGGGTTTGCTGCTGTCCCACCTTGAGGCCAATTCAATAACAGGGGATTATTTGAGTCTGGTTCTTTATGAAAACAACGAGTTATTAGTCTTCAAACTGAGGGGACGGCAAGCGACACCTAAGACATTTCACTCCCAGATCTGTTGCTGCTTCCAGGCACCACCTGGAAGGGAAACTGGCTGCCCCCAGCTCACCCAGTAAACTATGAGCAGCACAGGTAGGAAACTAAAACTCCCATGGCCTGTTGCCACATCTACTCAGTCTGGACCAGTGACTCTGACCATTTTGCTGCTGAGATCCCCTGCGTGAAGGATAATACTTCATGCATGCTGTCAAAATGCCTTTCAGCAGTAGCAGGACACTGCTCAGAGCAGAGGAGGATACACACAGAGCCTTAAGCTGTTCCAGGCTTCACAGAACAGCAGACAGCAAAACGCATGTGGCTGCACTGGGACATGTTGTTTTCAATTCCCTGCGTGATAACACCAAGTGGCATAAATCAGAATTACCTGTCACAAATCGTATCCCTCCACGGCCACATCTCCATCCAGGCTGAGCAACAGCTCAGGCTCTCTGAGCCAGTGGTTGCACTAGAAAAAAGGCATGAGATGGAGTGGGGAGGTGGTAAGAAGGCACTGATGCTTGAAAAAGATGTTGAAATGCAACCCATTAGAAAGTTGTGCTGAGGTTGTGTTAGGGCAGGAACACAAGGGGCTTTACTGCTTCCCGAGAGCCAAGAACTGGCTCTGAGAGCTGCTTTCTTTAGCATCACTTTCAGAATCAACGCTTTGGCTTTTCTGTATTGAAAAGTGGAGGACTCTGCCCTCACGTGCACCTTCTCAGACCCACGAGGGTGTCCAACCTTCCTCTAAAACAGGCTGCAAAACTTATAGCAGCATTCAGTTAAAGCTCAGCCCATCTCCAGGGAACCTGTTGAGTGAGGCCAGCAGCACATCCTCCTGAAGCCAGCAACATTCATGCTGCAAAATACTTCAGATTCCTCTCGGACACCAGTCCAGACTCTAAGATGTACTGGAAACCTGACACAGAGGTTACATTTTCCCTGGGGAACTCTTCTGACTAGCAACAAGTCAAACCCTCAGTCCAGACCTCACCTCTGAATCCAAGCAGTATGTTGACCAGCCTCAACAGCCTAAACATGGGGAGTCACGAGCTGGGGGCACTGCCTGCTTTGGAGGCTCCGATACCCTTTGGCTCGATATCCCAGGTGTTGAGCTATTGCCACATGTGGTATTTAAAGGTCTTTTTACTAATTTACTACAACTGTTGTGATGCCATCCTCTCTGAAAGTCCCTGCCTGCCCTTTGCAAGACACATCTCATTAGGGTTGTCCTCACCGTCCAGTCTGGGAGAAGTCAACGTGCCTGTTCTCTTTCAGTACATGAGCAGGTTAGCAGTGAAAAGCACCATGGCTTGGACTTCTCACTGCTGAACGGCTTCTAGGCACTGTGCTGTGATAACTGAACAACCTGCCTGCAGTATTTCCCATATATGAGGTCAAGATATTACGAGCAGATTTGGAAGAGTTCATCACCAGTGTGTCCTACTGAGAACAAGAAGGGTTGCTGAAAAGTCAAGCTGAAAGTCATTTGTCCATGAACACGAGGTTCAGTGCTGGCATTGGAGTGCCAGAGCTTGTAGCTGCTACCCCATCCCGCTCCTCTCGCCTTTGGTGGTCAGAAGCTGAGATCAGCCTTATTTTTGGAAGAAAGAAGTCTTGTTCTTAGCTGGGCTCGAGCATGCAGCAATCAGGACAACAACTTCATCAGTTTATTTTGTTCTCCCCGCCTCACTCCTCATTGAGTTGCTCCCACACGTTTTGGCAGCCTCTAGCACCATTTTTGTTTTCCCCCTCAGACTGATGTGCTGCTTCTGTACAGAGATAAGCTTGTGTGAGAGGCTTAGGCAAAATGAAAACCAAACATCCGAGGTCTGCATTTTAAGAATTATTGAAATGGATTCTGGTATCACATTTCTTAGCTCAAGAAATCAAAAGAAAACCCTGAAGTGCTGAGTTTCCCCTTTCTATGATCATAGTTATTAAAAAGAAGGTACCATTTACCATCTGCTTCTGATGACACCTACACCCACACAGTATTTCCACCTGCCCCAGAGTTTGTCCTGGGGTGCTGCTGGGCTTTGCTCATTACTACCAATGTCATTCTGTAGGGTCATGGGAAGATGCAGCAACACAGAGCTTTTCAAATTCAGGTTTCAGAAGTAAGAGATGCATATCCCTCCAGTCTGTTGGGGCAAAGAATGAAAAATAAGTTGTTCTGGTGACATTCAATTGCTGGCTATTAATTCCTTGGAGGATTTTGTATTGCTTCCAAGGCAAATATAAGACTAGCTGTTGAAGTAATGGAGTAGTATGGGATACAGATCTCGGGGTTCTTGTAACGCAGATGTTATTTATTTAGCCAGTGTAGAGGAAATCTACTTAGAGATGTAATTTGGAGTTTGTGTGTTCACCGTGGTGTCTCCCCCACTACAACCTGAGGAGGCAGGGATCCTGCCTTCAGGGGCCAAGCCCCCAGCTCCAGGCAGCGATGGGCACCCCATATACCCACCCCTGCTCGAGCCGGTGCCCCCTGAAGGCGTGAGCCCTTTTGGTGCAGCCACTTGTAAACATGCAGAGGTGAGCAAGGCAGAAAGCAACCCAGCTGCAAGGTGAGTGGGAAGCAGTCTCAGTCGCCCGACCCCTTCCTGGTGATTCCCCCAGCTGCAGAGGCTGCCGGCTGAGCTGCACCAGTCGGTGGTGGTGCTTGGAAGAAATGCCACTGCTGTAAGAATGCCGCTATTTTGTAAAAGCATTTTCAGAACCTTCCAGTGCCAGATATCCAGACGTGCTAATGCAAAATGCATTAGCCCAAGCAGCAGGAGCTCTGGGGCTGCTGGCGCCATTGAGTTCCACTCATTTCATCTTTATTATAAATACTGTATTGTCGTCTCATTCTTTTCTCTCATCCTCTCTTTAGAAAAGAATTATAAGGCTTTAGTTGACTGGTCTCTTTGACTTAGTAGAGTTGTTAAACCACAGGCAGTAAATACCTCTTTCAATTGTTTAAGGCGGATGTATTTATTTCATTGGAACAACTGAACGAAATCTGTAAGAGCTAAAGAATCTCCCCCTTTCAAGGCAGCTCCACTTTTCTACCTCCGAGCTGAATGCAAAAGAAACTCCTCCTAAACCTGCCGTGTGAAATCAGCCCACCTTCGGGCTCGCTCCCACTCTCAGCTTAGTTTTTTGTGGTCCAAGAAGTATTTCAGCCTCGACTCACCGCCTACTTGTAAATAGTGATCTTTCACCAGGCAGATCTCAGCTGACAAATGTTAATTGTTATGCAAACTATGCAGAAGATGAGCTCTTCTTCCAGGACTGAAGGGCAGCCACCTCCCAGATGAAACAAGGCAGCTGTTTAAACAGTGCGGGGCTGCTCTGGCCCGGCTGCCAGAGCAGGGGGAGAGCCGAGTGGTGCAAGCAGAGCTGGAGCTGTGCCATGCCACCGTGGTTAACACCCCCGCTTCTGTGGGGAAACCTCCACAACACAACTTGGGAACTTTAACCGACCCCACATGATCAGGAAAATGATGCTATGGAAACCAGATATAAAAAGTCATGCAGTAGGATGCTCCCCCCTGCAACTGGGGAAAACAGATTCTGGTCTTTGGGGCAGGATAGGGGTGGGAGAGTGATGCTCTGCCAGCCCAGAGGGTTTGACAGGGACACAGGGATGCTGAAACTGCCACGTGAGCCTTGTTCTTACCTGGAGGCAGGTTGATGCCTGGTGCTGCTGGGCTGTGGCTCCTGCTGGAGTCCCTTGGGGAGCTGGGAACCATCTCCTCTTGCTTGGGAAAGGCAGTGTTCCTGCTTGATGGCCACTGCTCTCAACTCCCCTGTAGGCAACAGCTGAAGGGAAGCTTGAACATGCGATCAGCTCATTTTTACTCCCAGTTCTGTTTAATCCCTGCTCCTTCCCTCCTCTGCTGTTCTTGGCACAAGACTGCTCTGCCCGGTCCAGGGTCTTTGGGATCACTGTGAAGCACGAGAGTCACCCCAGAAAGACAGAGGGACTCACCACGGCTGCTTGTAAAAACTTTTCTGACAGGGCCAGTGGGAACTGGTACGAGCAGCAAGTCTTGCTCTTTGCCTGCACTCATCCAGCCCTTGGAGAGCACAGTCTTGGAGGGAAGGAGGTGGCTCATTGGAGCAGAACAGTGCCAGGAGAGCAAGCTCCAACTTTCTGCTCTTAGCTAAGTCCATCAGACCAGGGGGGCTGCAGAGAAAAATAACATTTCAAGCCCTGTATGAGACGTGCATAGGGACCACCAGTGGGTACTGGCAAATTCTATCTGTATCAGCCACACCATTGCTCTTCTGGAGTGAAAACCACCTTTCTGGCCAGCAGATAACACAGAAGAATGTGTCTTTCCTGGAGGTTTCTTAAGATAATTAAGAGGGGTTGTTGTGCTTTCTAATGAGCACGTGGAGAATTCTCTGCTTTATATGTGGCTGTGCTGAATTCCTGAGCACTGTATTTGACCAGGGCTTCATGCCACCCTGTAATCCTTGTAACTAGTTTTGGAGGGTTTTTTGTTTGTTTTTGTGGTTTGTTGTTTTGGGTTTTTTGTTTTGTTTTTGTTTTGTTTTGTTTTTTATTATTATTATTTTTAAGGCAGCTTTGTGTTACTGCAGCAGAGAACTTCAGGGTTTTCTTCTTTTTTAAATAAAATGCTTTATCCCACCTGTACCTGCATAGTCTTCAGCTACATGAGTTTGCCCCAGCGCATTTTGAGATGAAAATACATAAAAAGGGAGAATGGAGGAAGGACCATGATTTGAATATTAAGGCAATGAGGAAAAGTCTTCACTGATTTCAAGGCCGAGTATCGCTTACTCTCTTGAAATTTAATAGCAACATTTTAATTGATTTCAGTGGCAGCAGGGCTGCAGTCTGTTTAAAAGGGAAAAAATGGCATTTGACTGAACAAATCTTTTCCGACCTCGCATCTTCCCTGCTATTCGCATCACTTCCCAACATCTGGCTGAGCAAGACAGCCACGTACTATCTCCATGCTCCACTTTCCCCTTGAATGGCTCTGTCTGGCAACTTATTTTACACAATATAGTTAAACTCTTTCCCCAGAGGGCCATAAATGCATGGATTTAGTTGCCAGGGAAGGCCACCGATGCCTCTCAGCAAGGGCATTTGGCTTGTCTCACAGGGTCCGTGGTTGTTTTCATCTGAGACTGAGCTGATAAGGGGATTGCTTTTCAAGTGAAAAGCATAAACTACATTTATATGCAGATAATTTCCTATTTGTTGGCTTTAGCATAACAGGCTGAATTTCTGGCCTGTCTCTCCAGTGCTCTCTGACCACATGAAATATATTCACAATTGTCTGGGTGGGAGATGTTTTGCCAGAAGCTGGAGAGATGCCGTGGTACAGCTGGCTGTGGAAGGCAGAGGTGGAAGGACACAACCTTGGTTCTTTACTCTGCTTTTTCTGTAAGGAGGAAACACAGGCCAGAGGACCTGCTTAGCATTTACTACCATGTTCATTACAGATGCTTATTGCACCTGGGCAGATTGTATACATTTTGATAAAAAAAAACAGTAATAAAATCCTTACAGTGTAACCAATGCCCTGTGAGCCATCTTCAGGATGCAGTGATTTTGCAGGGTATGGGCAAGCAGGACCATGCTCAGCTAAGGAGCAGAAGACTGAACTACCCATGTAGTAGAGGAAGGATTTACTGAAAAGCTGGGAGAAGATTCTAAAGCTCTGCCTAGGAGTAGGGCAATATGGAACCAGCATTACTTCATGTTCATATGGGAAACCTACCTCATTCCTCTCTGCAGGGGTTTCCAGAAGACAAGACACCAGTTCACAACTAACTGATAATTATTACTATTCTCTGTATCATTTTACAGTTGCAAAGCACCTCAGGATGCCTCTCTGCAGGAATATTTAATGTTTATTATATTAACTTGGGGGTTTAGCTTGCATTCACTTTATTGTCTGCTCTTGGAGTATGCTCTTGAGGTTTAAAGATTAAGCTTTTATTTAAATGTATATTCCCCTAATGTTATACATCTGGTTTTGTTTAAAAGTAATGTAATAAAAAGTAATAAAATAATTTTAGAAATCCTTTGTTTACTGGGTCTTTTATTACAAGTCCATCTAACTATCAGAGCACTGGTCCAGGCTGCCCAGAGAGGCTGTGGAGTCTCCTTCTCTGGAGCCATTCACAACCCAACTGGATGCATTCCTGTGTGACCTGCTCTAGGTTGTCCTGCTCTGGCAGGGGGTTTGCACTGGATGATCTTTCAAGATCTCTTCCAACTCCTAACATTCTGTGATTCAGGCTGTGGATGTTACCAGTAGCTCCACCTGACCCAGTGTGCTTTTCCACACCTGGATTCCTGCAGTTCCACCCTCCTGGGAACTCAGGTGTGTGACAGATCAATGTGCATGAAGGCTTTGCAGAGGAATTTATTAAAGTCACCTTTGTTTTATACTTAAAAAAAAATCAAGCAAATAATAATAACATCTCTGAAAAACAGTAAACACCTGAATGCCTTTCCCTTTCTGGGAGTACGTACTGTTTCTTGTGTCCTTTGAGGTTTGACCAGTATCTTTCAAGAAACCGCACGTAGCTCTGGCCCACCCACCTCCGCTCAGTCTTCTGGTTCTAGTCTTGTTGTTTTGGGGGGGCTCTATATCCCTTGTGCAGTAGGATGTGATCTCTTTATCTCTCTTAGTTTTGGAGATTTTCTATTATTTTATTTCTTTTCAGCAGCATTTTTAGAAGAGATCAATGAAAAGTCAGGTGCTCCAAGCATAGTGCTGATGGTCCTTGATGCCTTGGAGCAAAGATCATTATTCTGCTGCGAAACAGACACTGTAATCAGCACTGAAAGTTAAAGTTTAGAAGCAGAGTTTAGAATTCAAATGGCACTTGTGCAGACATAGGTAGGTCCCCCAGGCCATATGTTTATGTATGTATATATAAACACACACACACACACGTATGTATGCATGTCTGCATTTATACACACAAAAACGAATGAAAAAAAATATGCTGCATTCTGGCAAGTCAATACAGGAAGTAATATCATAGAAAAAAATCCAGTTACCATGCTAGAAGATAGCATTTTCTTAGTCCTGCCCCACTAGAACTACATCACCCTGACCACCTGTGCAATGCTCACATCTCCTGAGTGTAAATGGTGCAAAAGTTTCTCAGTTCGAGAAAGTGCTAAACTGCACAGTGCATTCCTGTAACTTGTGCAGCCATGCAAATTACAGTCTAGTTTTCCCATGCCCAGCTTGAAATACAGCTCCCATCTTTCTCCTACTTAACCATGTCCTGGTGTGAGACAACACATTACAGAGAAACACTTCATACTACAATAGTAGGAACACAAATCTTTTGTTTTATCATTAAGTGGAATGAATCACTGAGGACTCGAGATAACTCCAGAGAAGCCTGTGTATGCAAAAAGAGAGGCTGGTTATGGTAAGCAAGGCTAGAGGTATGTGTACAGTCAACATGCACGTTCACACAATGAGTAGACGAACACCCAGTACGATGGGGATTTGGGTGAGGGACCCTTCCCTCTTGCCTGTACCCAGAGACAAAGGGATAATATCCATCACCAATTATAAGATCTCAGGATGGAGGAATGTAAAAATATCAATGCTCCATCCATTTGAGCCTGCGTATGGATCCTGACTGAGCCACAGCAGAGACTGAAGTCTTTCACCTCTAGCATGTAAGATTACCAACTGAAAGTCAAGTTATTGTGCCAATAAATGTTTCTTGTCCATTTTTGCTACTGGTGAAAAGTTATTTTACAGGCACATCCTAATGGTGATTGCTGCGTGGCATGAATGCCATGAGAAGCTGGGGACAAGTCTGGATCCAGAGCTCTGCATGGGGAGAGCAGCAAAGGGAGGTGGCATCCTGCAGAGCTCTTTGAAATAGGTAATGGAAATCCCAGTAATGGGACCGAAGTGGACACATTCAGGCAATCAGACTCAGCACAGGACCAGAAACAGGTCCAGCTACAGCCTTTTTGAGGACAGCAGGTTTGACTCTTCTGCATTGACATCTGCAGTAAATACATTTCTTTCCAAATGCCTCCAGTCCAAGAAACCAGTCTACAAGATGCCAGTGCTCATCTTCCATGAGAAGCAGACCAGTCAAGTTGTCAATTAAAAGCACTGGCTGAAGGTGAGCTGTAGATAAATTAATCTAATAGGAAAGCTTCATAGGTCACCAGCTTCCTGCCAGGGACAGGGGAATGTCACAGCACATTGCTGGTTGGTATTGCTCATGATGGTAATACTGTCCGTCATCACCTGGAGGCAATGTCTCTGGATGTATTAGTGACACCTTTGCCTACAGCCTGCATGGTGCTGTGACTCATCATGTCTGAGCTGAAAGTTTGTTTCTGTCTGTTCCTGTGCTGCTGAAATGCCCACATGAGCACATCATACCAGCACCCTGGATGGCTGTCTCCACACTTGGGAAGCATCTTCTCATACACCAGGAAAGCAATTATCACACACCCAAGAGGAGATAAGGGTGAGTTGTTCTGTCTACACTACTATATGGAACCAAGATTACAAGCAGAGACTGTGCAGTCTGACATACAAACTGCTGGGGATTATCACAGAGGTCAGCAGGATTTTGCCTAAGCCAAATAGCTGTTGGCTAAACCTCCAGGGATGCATGCTCTGCAGTCTGCTCCAGGTCCAAAAGTACCAGCCATGAAGTAGGAGTTGCTCCAAGGACCACACAGACTGAAGAGGTGGACTCGGTGGACTCTGACCATTCACAGCGAAGTTCTGCCCCCTGAAGCAGAGGTGGCCCAAGATGACTTAGTCAGTTCATTAGCCAGATATCCAAATAAGGAGGAATAAAGATTTCTTGTCATCTCTGATAAGCCACAAAGGTAGAAAAACCTTTGGTCAGCAGTGACAGGGTGTAGGCACACTTGCATGCAGAGTGAAACTTGACGGTAGAACCCATTCTGCTGGCCATGACCAAGATAAGAAGATGACTCACATCAAACGTAGCTGAATTTGGGGAAATATTCAGCCTGTACCCACTGAGGTCACAGGTCACCATTTGAAATTACGGGAAACACAGAAAGACGATTTCACATATGATCTGGAACAAGCAATCTTCACACAACATACCTAAGAATTTCAGGAGAAGGGATGGAAAAATCCTGATGCTCAGCAATACACTCTGGTGGCCACTTCCCTCAGCTGATGTTTTGTTGCCTAATAGAATGTTTAAAACATATTATTGGCTGATGTTTCTCGGCCAATCACTTCACATCTGGTTCTTTGCAAAACTTCTTTGTCCTCCCAGAGACTTCTAAGCAGGAGTAGATGTTTGCAGAGATGCAAAGGAATTCTGGATCAGTTTGGGGTTTTTTTGAGATGAAGAGGAATTTGAGGGCAAAAGCAGTTTATACTTACTCACCATTTTTTTGTAATACAGATACCAGACATGAATATGGAAAAATAATGTAGGTTTCTCTTGTGAACAGAAAGGTAGCTTTTATCCATAAAACGCCTCCAAACAATTACAATCCAAGTAGTGAAAAACAAGCCTCTAATGGGAGACAATGGGTTTGTCACAATTCAGGCAAATATTTGTTATGCGAAATAAATTCTTATTTTAAACAGGCAGTACAGGACATTTGGGAATGTTCTCAAGAGCTTTACTCCCATCTCTGCAGAAACAGAGAACTGCCCGATACAACCGTTGGCATTGCAGCAGTGGGTCAACCCCTCCGAAGGCACAATGGCTGGGGAGAGGAGCTGCTTCTGCCAGAAATCGCAGACATTTTACGTCATGCACATTCTGGTTCTCAGTTTCCCGTTACTGTTTTCTTTCAGTTTAGGGATAATCCGAGATGTATGTTTCTTGCCATTTAAAACCAAGAGAAAAACCACAACAGTATTTTCCGTGTAAGCCAAAATCTTTCACATGTGCCAACTGTCAAAGCAGACAAAAGAGCTTTGATCATAGTCAGACACCATAACTAGCTACTTGTTTTAATTACAGAAAGTTTTAGCTATTATTACACTACAGGCTGGCACATTCAGCACATGACATAATTTTATGAAAGCTTTTCATTTCTCTCAGCACAGCTCCAGCCCTAGGCTATTCCACTCACAGCAGAAGCATCAGTTTGAACGAAGCCAGGGAGATATCTCAAACTGAGACCTACAACCTGATCATGCTCCAACCCCGCTCCCAGCATGGGTGGGAGACCGTCATCCTCACTGCCCCAGCTGGGGCAGAGCTGTGAACTGCCCACAGATCATGTGTTTTCTTTTGTTCTTTTAATTTTTCAGGATGAAACAATTCTAAATCCCTGGGTTTTTTGGGACATACTGCTTTTACTTGATGTTTTCCTTCTATTTGTAATACACTAGCTGTTTTGATGGGCTAATCCCTAAAATATTGGTTTTTTCCTGCCTGGATCGCTGTCAGAACACCAGAAAAAAACTGCTGTGGCACAGGTCAGTCCAAACATTTTCACAGGTATTCCTGGGCTACTATATGTTTTTACCTTTCTTAGCAATACGTTCGTTTTGACAAAGCTTTCTGTGAACAAACTCGCAAAAGCACTGATGAAGAGCAAATCAAAGGGGGTATGGCAGTCATCAAAAAGGCTCTGTGATTTCTGTTTGAACAAATGCTCATGAGGACTCATTTTCTCATAGCTGTCAAGCTCTAATCCTCATCTATTCAGCACATTAGAGAAAAATACCAAATTACATCCCTTATCACTGCATCTAATTTAAAATGAAATCAAATAAGCGTAGTAAAGAGAATAAACACAAATAATTAGTGACAGTGATAACACAGGAATTGGGTTGAAAGAATATCTTTCCCTTGGAAAACACTGGAAAGCAGTGTCAGAGTTGTTGATTAATTTAACAGCCATTAAAACGTCTTATTAACTCAAGTGCTAATTGAGTGCTTGGCAGGAATAACAGAGCAGCACCAACCATACACATACATAAAAATTGCTAAAATTTGAATAAGTGCTGTGGCTTAATATTTTATTACTTTTATAACTTGTTTTTATAACACGTTTGGCTTAGGTAGCCTTACCTACCTCCTTTGTGCCTGTTTTGAAGATGCCATGCTCAGATAGCAGCTGTCCTTAGACAAAGTTAAGTCCATTTGCAGTCCTTTTGGCTGAGAACTTCCAGGTCTGACTGAAACCTGTGCCTCACAGAGATGCCAGAGTTTGCAGGCTGAAGTGCTGAACTTTGGGAAGCCTCAGTGCCGTGACTGCCGATGTGGTGGGCACTGAAGGAGACAAGGTGGTCACTGAGGGAACAACTGCTCCAGCTGCTTTAGTAAAGGACCCATGACCATGCTGACCACCACCTTCCCAGGACTGGTGTTTGATTTCCAGCATGCCAGGTAACTTTTCTTTTTTGCACGTGGACATCTGCAGTTTGTAGGGAAAAGTTAGACTAACATTACTCCTTCCTCTACACTTGACCCCCAGCTGTGATGGTTTGTGGTTGCCATACATCACTACTTCCCGGGTCCCCTCTTCCCTTGCACCCACAGCCTGCTAAGGCATCCTGCCTTGGCTCCTAGGTTGTCAGAGCACAGCCACATACTGCTGAACTTTGCTTTTGCAGAAGCACAGAGATTGTCTCCACTCCCTTCCCCACCATCACTCCCAGTGGGAGGAAAGCAACTAGTTTTTCCTGTCCAAGCAAAGCCAAGACATCATATTGCTGAATTTTGCTCGGGGCCTCAAGGGAAGCATATCCCACTGCTGAAAGTGTTGCAGGGACATTCAGCTCCAGACTTCTCCCCTTGATGGCTACAAATGGAGGTGGGTTGCAGAGACCTCATTCTTTCAGAGCAAGTCCGAACTTCAAGTCACGTAAGTCTAAATTAGTTGGGCACAGGCAGGAGATAGTTTGAGCTCAGCACATCCTAAACACACTACAGATAGTTTGAGACCAAGTGAGAGCCAGCAAAATGGATTAAAGGTCATGGGTCATGAAGTTTGTCATGCATAAAACCACCTTAAGTCTGTTTTCTAGCCCTCAACAGAGACCCACCCCAAGTGATTTGGCTTTAGATACACAGAAAGCAATGGACAGAGCCAGGATTTACAGCCAGGCTGTAGCTGCCCTCACTGACCCAAGCTCCTGACTTGCGTGTGGCTTCAACACGTGCTCCCATATGCTGAGAGTCTTTGCTGTTAATGCTGTATCTGCAGCCAGGGTGGCTCCCTCCAGCTCAGCAGCAGCATTGGCAGTTTTACACAGAGCTGCCTTGAGCCCATAGCTAGGAGCCCTTGTAAGATTGTTTAGCTATAGCTTAAAAACTGCTAAACTGCCCTTGATGGTTTGTTTTCAGCTCCAGTGAAGCATGGGCCAGCAAGCATGAGGGACCAGGGCAGGGGTGGAAGCTCTTTAGGCTGCCAGGCTTGCACAGGCACCCAGTAAAGGTTATAAAGGGCTTTGAGTGGTCGAATCCCCTGGAAACCTTGTTCAGAGGAGGGAGGGAGGGAGGTTGTGCTGCATATATCATCTTCCCCAGCCACCTAGAAATGACCAGCCACCGAGCAACTAGTGCTTATTAATAAACTTGCTAAGGAAATTGGCTGGAGTCTTACTTTTCATTGTGCTGAATGAATGGAGCTAAATATAATCCTGGGCCCGTTTTGCTGGATAACAATGCGAGAGAAACTTCCTGTTCCAGCAGAAATCCCTGCGCTTAGAAGTCAGAGTTTCTTAAGGCTGGGCGAAATTCTTCAAATCTCAAGAAACATTAAGGTCACCCTCTAAATTCCTCTCTCCTCCCAAATAAAGATATTTTAATACTCTGTGTGAAGGGTAATGTAATGTCTTTATTAGAACCCAGCTGAAAGCACAAGATGTTTTAATCAATGAATGCTCAGAAACAAAGGTACTTCTTGGCCTGCGACCCAAATTCAATAATTATTTTTTCAGCTGAACTGGAATAAAGACATTATTTAAACATGTATCTGTCATCTCACACTGCCTGCGGCTTGCTGTTGGATATCTATTTCTCAGGAGCACTGTGGCAGCTCCTTATGTAAAGGGAAAAAAACCATAACCACTTCCTTGCATGACTTCATTTGGGATTATGTCTCCTTACATCTCCCTCTGTGAAGCACCGTGTCAGGGCTTCAGGTGCTAACAAAGCCTGGGGTGGGTGTGCAAGTGCACACTGGTCTCTGCGAAGAGGCCCGTTTGTGCTGCAGATTTGCAAAACAAAGGGCCCCGGTGTTTGATTTTTCCCTTGGTGCTGAGTGAACCACAGGCTGGCTGGGCTGCAGGAGAGGGGATCGCTGGGGAACCGGGAGCTCAGCAGCTGTGCCGCTGCCAGGGCTGAGCCTCGGAAGATTCAGCAATGTAAAAACACTCTAATCCTGCCAGGCTTCTCTCCTTTGTTCTGCCATTGGTTACACTACCAACCCATCAACCCAACCAACACATCAACAGCTTCAATCCCCCGGTCCTGCCAGCGTGAGCCACATCCCTCTAAAGGAAGGAAAAAAACAAGGAGCTAATCTGTGAGTGCTCTGTAGTCCTGCAGGTGCAAAATCTGGCCTTTTCCCCTTGCAGTGCCACACATAATGGACCTGAACCCATTATTGCCAATAAATACTGGCAGTTCAACAGCTCAGGAGGCTCCTGTGCGTGTAGCTGCAGGATGGTGTTGGGTGGCATTCAAGCCCTGATGGGCTGCAGTGATTCCCGTCAGCCATGGTGTTTGGGGAAGTCAGGGAACCACAGTTGTGGTGGGTGGAGTGGACACTTAATGCCTAATGGGTAGTGGAAGTGTTCGGAGACTGCTAAAGCTGAAGTAAGAAACTTCGACAGAGTGTGGTTAGACCCCTGGGCAGAGCCAGCATGGTCCTGCTGGGCTCCACACATCTGAAGCCAAGGCACTGGGTCAAGGGTGCAAGCAAGGAGGAGGCAGAAGCTGGTGGGGTGTAAACAGAGATATATGTTGGAGGTGAAGAGGAGAGAGAGCAGGAGGCCATAACTTTGATGTAGGCATAAGAGGAGGTAGAAGGCAGGAGACATGATGGGTACCTGATGGGTATCTGCTGGTGATCTCTTGGATATCTGCTCCTGAGAGGACATGGGCTTGCTGTGCTCCTGTGCCACATCTGTAGGGCTTGCATAGACAGATATAATCTTCTGTTTCTGAAGGGCTGCAGGTGCATCCAGATCACCTTACCCCCCACCAGCGAGATCTGGGGCGTTGCTGGTCTTTTCAAGGCCACATTGCGATGGAGCACATCTCTTAGGGGAGAAAACACCTTCAATGGCCTTCAACCCAAGGCAGCAACACTCGGGTGCAAACTACTGCCATCGCCAGACCCTGAGCATAAATCCACATGACCTGAATCTGTAAGAGAAACCCAATATTAGCAGTTGCTCCTGCAACTTCAATGAGCTGGACAGTTAGGAGCAGCTTTGAAAAGCTGCATGTGTGCTCTCTACATCACCTGTACACCAAGTGGTGTTTGGCCTCTTGACCTGGAGCATCACCATGTGGCATTTTCCCCCACTGCCCTGTGGCTGTGGTTCTTTGTAGGGGACCCTCCATGTGATGTGGCCCTGAGGAGCTCCTGGCATAAGTTAAAGGGTGTTTTTGAGGGTGGGGGCACACTGTGGGGCTACACACCTCTGCCTGCTGGGTGATGAACACGTGGGCTGCAGCTTGGGTCGTCCCCCCAGATGGAGGCTGAGGTGCTCTGGCACTGTCATGGTCCCTGAGTGTGAAGACATTGGCTCGAGAAAGACAGGGTGTGCTTCTGTCCATGAGTAACTGAGACAACCTTTTGTACCTCAGACAGGCCCTGCAGGAACCGCAGAGCTGTGAGGAGTGGCTGGAGGACGCAGGAGCAGATTTCATGCTCTCGCCCTGCGCTTTGATGCTCTCAGCTAATGAGTTAATCAGCTGCTTGTTGTCGCGCCTGATGGGAAAATAGCAACAAACACAACCAGAGGATGAACAGAAGAGAGTAAAACATTTTCTGGCATGTGCTTCTTTGACTGCAACATCAAAGATCATGTAAAGATTTTTGTAGAAGATTATTTCTCCGGGTTTCTTTAGCTCCGAAATTATCAGGACTGTCAAACCCCATTTGCAGGAAGACCTTCTGGGGAGGAGGGCGCCGTTGGAAGGGCAGAGATGTTTAATATTTCATGAAGGGCATGCATAGACTAACGCACAGTCCTCAGAACATCCTCATTAAAATGCTTTAATTAACATTGGTTCAAGTACTAGCAGACATGGAGGTTCATGTGTCTCAGACACATCGGGGGTGCTGGGCACCGCTCAGGTCCCCACAGGAGCAACCTTTCCCTCTCCCAGGGCAGGATGAATCTTGAACCCCCTCAACCTCCTTTGAACACTGGGTGAATTTTCTCATCCCGAAGGCCCAAGAGACTTTTTATTTTACCTAACCACATGCCAGCCCAGAAACTATTCATGCAAAACGAACAAAGTCAACAGTGTGAAAGGAGCAACAGAGATGATCTTTTCCCTTTCAAAGTCTGTAGTTTCAGTCCCCCAATGCCATAATCTCATTAACCATCTACTCAGCATCCAGACCAGGCACCTTCCTACTCCCACTCCGGCACAGGGAGTGCTCCTCAGTCCTCAGCCACCTTGTCTCTCTTTTTGAGAAGCGACAAGAAGACTGCTGCAGACCAAGCCAGAGAACAGAGAAGCAGGGGCACAACCTCATTTCCACAAGGTCATTTTTAAAATGAAAAAAAGCAGCTTCTTTTTGCACCCAGGCAAAACAGAGGGCCCTACGTTTTCTGAAGAACTGGACCGATGCACTAAAAAAGGGATGTAAGAAAAGGTGAGTGGGAGAATATCCCCTGTAGTTATTTCTTCAGGCCAGGAAGGGTTTCGGGGATTTCTAAAGTGGTGCCCTGCTCTGGCGGTGCACACTGAGGCAAGAGGTGAACATCTGCAGTTGCTGTGGGATATCTGTGCTGCCCACCCCATCCCTATTGAGGGCATGGGCTCCTGCCCTGGAGCTCCAGCCTGCCCCAATATCTGCACCTGCACAGACCACAGCAGAGGTCAAGGACTTAACATGCCACATTTGCCAACGGCAGCAGCCCACGAGGAAGTGCCTTTTGCCACCAGCTGCTTTATCTGCATGGAGAGAAGAGAAAGACTCTGCTCTCTGCTCTTCCCACCCACCGCTGCCGCCCCGCAGCAAAGCCACGGAGGAGCCAGCAGCAGCCCAATTTGCACAGCCTATTGCACTGATCATTAACCTGGATCGGAGCCGCATTCCCAGCAGCTTCCTTTGGTCAGCACAGATGTGGCAGAACGCTATGGTAGGTCAGGTCTGCCAGAGGGTGTGTGCTGAGCGAGCGGCTGGATGATGGCATCCCAACGTGCAGATCGGCCGGACGATGGCATCCCAATGTACAGATCAGATCAGCTGGACAATGGCATCCCACATGCAGACTGGCTGGACAATGGCATCCCACATGCAGATCGGCTGGACAATGGCATCCCAGCATGCAGACGAGCTCACACTTCAATGTTTGATAGACACGAATCTCCATTCCAGAGAAAATGCATTTTAATGATGCANACATGCAGATCAGCTGGACGACAGCATCCCAGTGTGCAGATCAGATCAGCTGGACAATGGCATCCCACATGCAGATCGGCTGGACAATGGCATCCCAGCATGCAGACGAGCTCACACTTCAATGTTTGATAGACACGAATCTCCATTCCAGAGAAAATGCATTTTAATGATGCAAACTGTATGCGCATTTTTAAAATATAAGAAAAACAGGGCCCTGTCTTATCTTTTTGTGAAATCATTATTCAGTTTGAAATATATGGATAATTAACAACATTATCATGCAAATTTAAGTGAACTGAGCTGGGTGAATTCAAATGACTTCACCTACCTAGCCATAAAAATTGCAACACGGAGCTGTCGCAACAAAGCTCTGAGCACTATTTTTAGTGCAGTGCTGTATGAGAGGGCCTGTGGGAGGGCATCTTCCAAAGGAATGCAGATGGTATCTTTTAGGAGGAATTAATCCTTAGGAAACCATTACTAGCTCTCATGAATGACCGAAGGATATTTTTCTGACTGGGCTGGAGTTTATACACAGAGCCACATGCACCGATTGAAAGTCGTGAGTCACTGAATTTAAGGAACAGTGTACTGAAGCCAGATTTTCAAGTGCTCCTCCCTCTGCTTTTTCTCGCTCGGCTCACTTTCCTTGGGGCACACCAGCCCTTTATCAGTGGTAAAAACAGGGTAAAACATTTTTATTTATTGCCTCTGAATGGGAGCAGTCAAGCTTTTCCAGGATTGCAATTCTGTAAAGCTCCAATGTCATACTTCTGGATGCATGAAAATGCCCACCTACTGAGATAAACTCATTTCCACTTCCTGTGTTTCACAGTGTTGCTTCTTCAACCAGCAGGTTTCAGACATCAGTGCTTGAAGAGGATGTATATGAACATCTCCCCTTGTCAAAAAACACCAGGTTAAGGCTCCTTGGAAAACAACCAGCCAAAACAGAACCTGAATGCTTCTGTGATTTTTCCATAGATATTTTGGGGTTTTTTTTGCCTGTCATAGAACCACAGAATGGTTTGGGCTGGAAGGGACTGTAAAGATCATCCCAAACCCCCCTGGAATGGACAGACACCTGCCACCAGACCAGGTTGCTTCAAGCTCCATCCAACCTGGCCTTGAACACTGCCAGGGAGGGGGCAGCCACAGCTTCTCTGGGCAACCTGTGACAGTGTCTCACCACCCTCACAGGAAAGAATTTCTTCCTAATATCCAGTTTAAATCTCCCCTCTTTGTCTGAAACTGTTGCCCCTTGTCCTATCAATTCATGCCCTTGTAAAAAGTCCCTGTAAGCCCATAAATTGAGCAGAGGCCTATCTAGGCTGAAATGTTGTTTTGTTAGCACATCCAAAATGTCAAAATCTTTGTCACATAAACTCACATCTCACTGGTATATGAAGTGCTTAGTAGCACCACCTTTGAAAAAGTAATAAATACCATATAAATGAACAAATTTAGATAAAGCTTTTTCAGACACATCACCCTCCTTCTCCTCCCTTTGCATGTCTCAACTCAGAAACACTTGACCCCAGGTACAGTATTCAAAAATCTTTAGATGAAGGAGTAAACGATGTGCTGCTTCTCACAGCAGCAAAGGGAGCCAGGAGTTCCCATCTCCCTGGAAGTCACTGGGACCTTGGTTGCCCAACTGACTTGAGAAAACAGGACTTCAAAGGCTTCCACAATTGTACAGCTGAGAAAAATAAATAAATGAGTGAAAGCTATGACTAGCCTAAAACCTTATAACATTTAATGACTTTTTATGGAGTGCATTCCCATTTATCAACCTTACCCAATGCTTCAAAGGGCGAGCAGTGGAGGTCAGTTTGGCCCCTCATCCCTAGCCCCAATCCTTTCTTCTAATTTTGCCTCCCGCTTGTTGAATCTTGCCTTGAATTGTACATCCATAGGGAAAGATTCACATTTTACTACACGTCTGCTAAACACTTGCCACAATGCCTGAGCCCTCTAGATGCTACTATAATAATAATACTAATAATAATTATGAGCATGATTCCCAGAGCAGGGTGTGCAGCAAGGCAGCCGAGGGCCCTGCCACGAGCAGCTTTGCAGTCTGCCACCTAATTACTGGTGAAGAAGAGGGTGGAGGAAGACCAGCTATAGCAGGGGAAGAGGAAAAGGCTCTTAGGAGAAAACACAAGTGTTTTACAAGGTAGACTTGTTCTCTTCACCTGTGCTTAATGAAGTTGCTGCAACTGATGACACCTTTAAGGTATCATCCCAGAGAAACCCCTTTTTTTCCTGCCAGGGAAGTTTGTCTGGGTGGACTCTGAGGTTCTTTTCTGCTGCCGAGGGATTTCCACAGGCTGGCATAGATCTGGAAATCTCCAAAGCACCAGCAGAAATCACGGGGCAGCAAACATACAGGGACTGCCATGGCATCAGGAAAGGCCAGGAGGTCGAAACGGGATGCACAGAGGGTAAGGGCAGGCACAGGAGATCTGCCAGGTCCCCAAACCCTCCCATTTATCAGCCTGGTGCAAAGCATCTGCCTAGCACATGGCTGGTTGACCTGACACAGCTAAGAAATCCTGCATGGAAATCGAGCAGCCTGAGGCACAGGGTGAAGAGGACCGTCCTGGTCATAAATATTGCTCTGTGTTTTTGCAGGGAGCTGGGCTACATATTTCACTCAGAAGGGAGAGCCGGGAGGGAGCCAGGGTTTTTTTGTTTGTTTTATGGGAAAAATCTGTGATTTTGGAATTTGTTTTCCACTCCAAAGCAGGTAATAAATTTGTCATGGATTGCAATTCCGAAATTGTTTAACCTCAGGTAGATCAAAGTGTTTGGTTTCTATGAAATCTAATGTAGGCCTTTAAAATGATACATTATCATTTTCTGTAAGACTGAAAGACATGGAACCAAAACAGTCCAAAATAAAAACTAAAATCGCTCTGTCTTGTTACTGGTTTTTCTATTTAAAGGAATTTTGACCACTTTAAAGCATTTCTACAAGAGAATGTGTTTCTCAACACTGGCATTTCCAAGCAGAAGAACACCAGTCCCAAAGTTTCCCATCCCTGGTGCTCCTATCTCACTGCTGCCAGAAAAGCCCCAAAGCATCCAAAGCCAGAGCAGCCGGAGGACCTGCAGCCGCTCGTGCTGGTGGCAGCTTTTGGGGATGGTCTCTGTATACTGATGCAGGCTCTGGCTGGGATACACTGGGATAGTGTGGGATAGCCAGAGCAGATGCCCAGAGCCCTACCAGCAAGGCACGTGTGGCCAGCTGTTTCTGTCACCGCAAGCAGAGCCGGAGGGTGCTGCCCATGCAGCTGCCTCTGCACGGAACGGTATCCTGCCAGGCACTTTCTCATCTTAACAAATTACCCCAAAGCGCCCCTAGAACATTCAGTTTGCTGGAAGGAACTGGAGAAACATGAAGATGCAGGATGCTTCTTGCTCAGCTGACCAGAAAACAGCTCCTGCAAAAAGTGATGTTGTGACCCTGGACAGCAGCAAAGGGCGAGAGGGAGACAAGGGCATGACAAAGCACAGGTTCTGCAGTGACACATTTTCCTGGAGTGTAAAGTAGGAGCTGGAAGGACTCAGCGACAGCCCAGCATGTGCCAGAGTGGGGTCTGTGCGTGCATCGGGAGCCGGAGGCAGCAGCCCTGCCTGCGGGACCAGCTGTGGAGGCGATGCTAAAACGTGGTCTAAAAATAAGGCGCTTATCAGGGTGAGAAGGGCCAAGTATTTCATCACCCTGCCTTGACTGATGACTAGCAAAGCATGGGCTAGGAGGATTCCTGTTTTGTTAGGAGCTGTATTCTGATTCACAGTTTGCTGGGCTTGGGCAAATATCTCCTGTTGACTTAAGCCTGAGACTGCTCCGCTGCACTGTCCCCCACCCGCCAGCGTCTCTGCTCCTTACAATGCAGGGCAGCAAGACACTGAATTTTATAGAGAAAGCACCTAAAAAACACGGCTGGCTCAGTGCCCATAAAAAGCTGCCAGGTTTGGGGCTTGGTGCTCAGTTCTCTCCGGCCCACCCACCCCATAAGGAAAGCCAAACAAAACTTCCTGTGGAAGGGGAAAAAAATAAAAGCTTCATCTCACCCGCACGATTTGCCTGTCCCAGGCAGATGTGTTATTTAAGGGACGTTGCATTGAGGACAGGGGTAGGCTTGTTTCTTGGGACTTTGGCTTCCTGTGAGACAGGCAGAGAAAGGGCAGGGAGCAGAGCCTGGCAGCGGCAGGGCAGCACTGGGGCGGAGCTGGTGGCAGCACTGGTGGCAGCAGTGGTGGCAGAGTTGGTGGCAGAGCTGGTGGCAGCACCCGCTGCTGGACCTGTGCCCGTGTCCCCCTGTGCAGGCAGGGCTGGCTGAGGGCAGGCTCCCAACCACACTGTGCAGCTTCACACCCGCACCTGCACCACGCGGGGACAACCTCCGAGCACCCCGCGGCATCCAGTGACAGAGCTCTGGCTGGCTTTAGGAAAGCTCAGCCCAAGCAGAGCTCACAGACCCCAGGGGATGGCGATGGCGTGGTGACACACTTGCCACTCGCCACTGGAGGCACGTTGCCATCGCACTGGGAGCCCTCACCGTGGGAAAGCCTTTGATCCAACCAGCTCTCCCAGGGCCGCCCGCCGGACTCCGCTTCCACTCCGGTCCCCAATCTCACAAACACCGGCGCCGGTGCCGCCGCGCACGCAGAGGCCGCGTCCTGCCAAGCCCTTGTGCAATCGCAGGGGCAGCGCCTCGGCCACAGCGCGCAGGGGTTGCGACAGCCGTGGAGCAACTCGGCTGCGTGGGGCAACGCGGGGCGGCTCCCCTCGGGCTGCGGCACCGGCCCTGCACCCGCACGCACCCGGGCTGTGTTTTTCAAGGGACTGAGGCAGGCTACGTGCAACAGGAGATGGTTTCTGCCAGTAATTCTCCTCTCCGCAGGAACATATATCTGACTTTGTAATTCATGCATGCCTGGGAAGTTCAATCCAGTCCCACTGGAGTAGCAAGCTCAGTGGGAGTTTATTTATTTAAAGGAGTGCATGCAGTAGCATGGAAAAAAAAAATCTAGTCTATCAGAAACCATAAGTCTTAATCCTAAAACAGCTTTGCTTTTCTTAAAATCAGGTCTAGGGAAACTGCTTTTAAAATGTGGCTTCCGTGGAGCCTTGGCTTTAGCTTTGCAGTCCCTACAGAACAATATTATAGCATAATAATTAAAACATTTACAAAATGAAGATAATCTATGGCTGATCCAAGTTTCTATGGAAATTTGGAGGCTATGGTGTATGCAGCTGTTCCCATCTAATGCAAAGGTTGGCTGTAACTCTACTTCTGAGCCCGTTTGTAACTTAGGGGATAATTCATCTGTTCTGTTTACACAGTTCTCAGCTTGCACAGCCCTAGAGTGTAACTTTTCTATGGTTCCCAAGCAGAAAGGTGTCTTAAACCCCGCTTAAGCAATTAGTGCTCTGAAAGTTAATGAAACACCTCTGCTGAAGGGCGTGGGTGCTTGCGCTGGTGTCACAGACATTGTACTGCATGAGATACATCGGAACATCAGACACCAGCAGAGAAATGGAAACACTGGCGTGCGGTACCCACAGAAACAGCTGACAAAGACTTGCTCTGATTGCTCTGTTTCATATCTGCGAGGCATTTACCTCCATTTTGCTCCCCTTTAGGCTCCAGCATCCCTCACCTGATGCTGCTGGTGGTGCTGCCCTTTGAGGCTCATCCAGCAGCAGGGGAAGGAGTTGGGAGCTGGCACAGCCGGTGCCAGAGGTTCTGCCAGATGTTCGGCTGTGGGTCCACCCCTGTGTCCTTGCTCCTGAGCTGATGGTTCCTGCTAACAGGTTTTGGTGAGCCCACACAGGGTAAATGCAGATCAGAAGAAGCTGAAAAGAAAACCGTTCCCCCATGGGATGGGGCCAGTAGCTTAAAGGGCAGTTAAATATTTTTATCTAAAGCTGTGGGCATCTTTATGTGAGTCACTATATTAACACTTTTACAAACACAGAGCAGGGGAGGGTGTTGGGTGTCAAAGGAAAAGGGTAGAAACACCCCTGGAAGGATCTGAAACACTACAGTGAAGGACTTTTGGGGCTGCTGCTGCTACCTGGTACTTTATAAACCAGGCCGATAAAAAGCTGGACAACCTGCAACGGCTCGTGGGGGAGCAGAGAGTGGACATTTTCCACCTGCTCATCCTTGTGACTCGATATTTTACATTCACAAACTTATCCCCACCGAGTCCATGGCTGATGTAAGCAGTTTTCATTTTGCAATGTGAAATTGCTAATGAAGAAAGTATTAATAACCTCCAAGCAAAGAAAGTTTGCCAGTAGAGCAGAGCTCCAGCAGCTACGCAATGGCCCCAGGGGTGCAAAACCTTCAATTCTCATTGAAACAAGAGCATGAAAATCTGCTTTTTACAAAGGGAGAGGAAAACTCTGTCAGTCAGGAGTGCACAGAAGAAAGAAAGAAACTTCTTTCAGCTGAAGTAATGCTGGAGGTTCCCATCCTGAACAAATATTTAGTAGCATTCACTGACCGATTCCCTTAGCATTACTTTGAACTCAAAGACAGAAAGACAAAGTCTCAGTGCCTCACAGTAAGAATTTAAAAAAACCAATCAAAAATACCCCAAAACACACAAAGAAACCCAAACCTAGTATTTTAATTCCTGGTTGCATTTAACCACTGCGGGACAGCCGAGTTACAGTTGGGATGGAGGCAATGATGGGTCAAAAGTGTTATTGATTTTAGAGAACAGCTGTATCCAGGGGCCCTCAGTCATTTCTCAGTGAAAATTATTTGCAAATAAAAATACACATCCCGAGACACTAGAATAAAAACATAAGGGAACTCAGAAGCTGATATAAGTCTCACTTTTTATGGCAGGCCTTCACTTAAAAAAAGAATCACTTTGCTCTGGCGTTGAAGGGACCTGTGTCTCACATGGATTCACAGCTGTGCTGTTGGATGATGGCCAGAAAGGGAAGGGCACGTGGGGACCCTGAAATCACAGAAACAAGATCTCAAATCACCTCTTCCAGCAGAAGAAA
>VZRW01006929.1:129779-148580 GCA_013398125.1 Aegotheles bennettii
AGAAGAGGTATAAAATGGCTGCAATTGCATGCCCCAGCCTTCAGCCAAGCTGCAGATGAAGGAGATGGGAAAAAGTGTTCCTTGTGCTTGTTCCTTGTGCACCACCAGAGCCTGCCTGCTCAGGGAAATACTTGGAGGAAAAAGTGTTTCCTGACTTCCCAAGAATACTAATTTGGCTCCCATGTGGTATCGCAAAGGGTCATGCCAGTGAGTCTGTATCACTGCAAGGGGATGGTCATGGCATTATTCATGGTAATTATGGGGTAATTGTTTCATGGTAATTATGGGGTAATTGTTTACTTTACACTGTTCTTCAGTGCTTATAAAAGACATCTTGTGCAGATGAGGGGTGTTGTATTATTTTTTTGTAGACATCTGAGTACAGAAGCTTTGAAAACACGTATTTGGTAGTGCAAAAAGATGTAAGCCAGGCTGAGACTCCTCTACTTCCCCGAAGTGCAGGACCACAGCTTGGCTTAGCCCCAACAAAGACAGACACCCGGAGATGCTCAGAGGGAGAGCAGTGCCCCATTCACCCTCTGGCAGCCACTGACTTGCAGGATTGGCAGTAAGGAAGGGTTTTTGATGAGACAAGAGTGATTTCTTAGACGAAGACAAGATATGCTGAGCTCTCTGTGCTGAGGGGTTGTTTGCAGGAGCACAGGTCTCTCTGTATCCATGCCAGGGCTTGCAGCAATAACTCACTGGTTTGCTTAGATGCATTCCTTTCCCGGTGGGAGCCCTGTTGCTAAGTCACACAATTACGTCACCGTGGAGCATCTATGATTTTTTTGTAGTTTGTTGGGTCTTTTTGTTCCCCAGCAGACCTTGTGGGCATGCAGGTTTCCTTAAGCCAAAATCTTAAATTTCCAGTTGGATGTTAGGTTGATTTTGGTCATCATCTTACCCTCAGCTTGGACAAGCCATGAGAACGTGTCTGCCTAGGGCTCTGCTGCTGGGTTATAACAACCCTCATCTTTGTTGGAGCTGCTCTCTTTTTTGGGACAGGAGGGAGGACCGGGCTTTCCTCGAGGCTGCCATCCCTCCTGCATCTCCTCTGGCTCTTCACAGGTCTGAGGGCAGGAGGGCAAAGCCTTGTCCATAAGGGACAGTTGTGGTGAGGTTTGCACAGAGCTCTGGGCACTGTGAGGGGGCTGAAAAGGGGTAAGAGCCTTTTCTGTCCTTCCCGCGCACTTAGTGCTCAGCTCATGCTGAATTACTGTGCTGAACCAGAGATTTACCAGGTGCCGGTTCCTGCAGGATGAGAACCAGGTCCTGACTGCAGCTGGGCTGTTAACAGGCTGGTACCATACTTAGGCAGATCAAAGATAAAAGATTTTGCGTTTTAGTAGCACTTTACCTCTTTCCAGCAATCCTGTGTAGGTTCCTGATCACCACAGTAATAAACTGTAACAAAAACAAAAATGTAGGTGTATCTTAGATTGACCAAGTCTCCTTCATCACCTTAAGAAATCTCTCAGAAAGCAATCTGCACAGCCTGCTTGCTTTCTGGTTTGCAGGACACCACCCCTCCCACCCTTATGGACAATTCTGTTGTTTATGTGGTTGCACTGTTTTAAACCCAGAGCCTAAAGATCTCACATGTTTAAGTCTCTCCCTACGCATATGAAGGCTTCAGATTTTTTTTAAATTATTTAAATTCTAGTAGAGTATTTTCTTTGTGCCTACTGCTGCTGCACACATTAAAGCAGCTCTGAAGTTAAACAGCAATTAGAGCAAACGTTAAGATCATCAGCCACTCAGGTCTATTAAAGCAGAAAACTATTTTTGAGGCAATCCAAGAAACACAGCCCACCCGGCCAACAACAACACCCCTTCCTCGTAAAGGCGCAGGGTTTGTGCAGTTAACGAGCAGCTACATCTGACCGCTCCGCTCAGGAGAGCCCGAGCACCAGCTAACAAGGCAGCTGCAACACAGGCTGGGAGCAAACTGCACTTCAACTCGCTGCCCCAGAAACCAGGGGGGAACTGTGAGCGTGTACATCCACCCAGGGACCCAAGGGAAACCTGCTTACAAAGAGTGACCTGGAGCCAGACCTGAAAACGTGACAAGATGGGTGCCAGCCAAGACCAGGAGCACACGGAGTTCTCTTGCAGAAACAGCTGTCCTCATCCCATGTAGTTTTGCTTGGGGTTTCGACTGAAAGGGAAGATCCTGTGTCTGTCATACACAGAAGACAGAGCACATCCTTTACCAGGCTGCAACACTTGGAGTGCAGAATGTATTCCTGATTAGAAATAGCCACAAATTTACAATTAATTTACAGCTAAAAATAAGTTTATAGAACTCTTTAAGATGTCTTTTTAAAAATTCCTTTCGTCCCCTGGAAATTTAATAAATGCAAACCCCAGCTTAAACTTCTAGGGTGTTTTAATTCACTTTAATTCTCAAATATATCCCAGACTTCTAAGAATAAGGGCAGTTGCCTAATGTTCATCCCAACTGAAAGGGCATCTTTCAGGCCATACTGCAAACTTCAAGGGTTTGTTAAGGAGAAGTCTACATGACCAGTCCTTCTCCTGCTCTCGCCCTGTGCTGCTGAGCAGCACAGCTGTGGTCTTCCTGGGACCCAGCCTTGGTGGCCCCAGAGGAAAGGGGTGGGAGGGCAGGAGCTACCTGGTGGGAGCTCCAACAGTATGGCCAGAGCCTGCAACCACAGTGAAGGAAAGGAGGGTTGCTGATATGAAAACTGACCTTTATGAATACTGCTGGTATCACAAATACATCTCCAGACCTTCACAAGATGCCTGTTGGGAAGGAGGAAGGAGCAGGATGTGTGCATGCATCCAGGGCACGCTGGGAGAGACAGGGGCTGAGGCTAACAGAAACACAACACTCCTGAACATACAGGTCTAACCATATCTCTGTGTTTCCTGAGCTTTTAAGCACCTGACTTTAAATTATTCAAACCAAGTTCTTTCCACCCTACCTCTCTTGTAACATATTTTAAATTAAGGAATACAAATGTGCCTGGCAATCAATACAGATGCAGTGCAAAGTTTGAAATTCTTTATTTCTTTACCCAGGCCCCTGGGTTTGCCTCCTTCTGCCTTGGGCATGGCCCCACCGTGCTGCCTGCCACCCATGCACCAGCTCCTCAGGGTTTAGCCCTGCAGTTTGCATCCGTCCTCCCCTCTCCTGTTTAATCAACAATTTTTAAAAGTGCTGTTTCTGCAGTGATTTTGCCATTTTTCTCTGAAATGAATGTGTCACACAGAAAGGAGAACTCATCGGTTGTACTAATAGGTGAGATAAAAAGGATGGAGATTGCAGAATGGCAAAATAATAAAAAACAAAGACACCAAAACCATTCTTAAAACAGAAGGGAGCAGTATTGGGTAGGGAAGAGATAAGTACCTTATTCTATGTACTCCTCAAGTGCCTTTTCCTTTGGGGAGGGAAAAAAAAAGAGATCTGGATCTTAACACTCCCACGGGGACATTAGAAGATTATTACACTTGTAGACTTTATGTCTTCCCCAGTCCATTAACATCCCGTCCCCACACCTCATACAAGATTTCCCTGGAGATGTCACCTTCTTTCATCACATCTGATATCTAATAAAGACATAAGAGAATTTAATAACAGACTGCACAGGGGAGACTTCTGTTCAAACAGCCAAGGTTGCTGTTGATGTGTTATTACTAGAGATGCTGAAGAAGGATAAGAGCGACCAGGAAACCACGGGGTGTTTGGTTTTGGAGGCTGTGCCGGTGAAGCCACTGATATCACCCCAGCCAGCCTAGACTTTGTGTGACACAGGGAACAAAAAGGTTTTCCAGCCTTTCCACCTTCAGCTGATCGAGTACAGGGCTCTACTAATTTACACAACTTTTTGGAGGGGGGATACCTGCTCTGAAGGATCCTGAGACAACACAGCAAGTGAAGGAGACCGAAGCGGTCAAAGTGAACTCACACGCATCTCAATCACACTTGCTGAATTTACAGAATATTCCTGGATTGCTTAAAAAATCTCCTGCCCTGCTTGAGGAACCAGCCCCAAAAGGTGTCTGGTTGGCCTCCTGCTGGAACAAGTCCTTGCATGAAGAGCACAGTGACTTTACGGCCCCTCTCTCCCAGCCCTAGTATAGTTTCCGCAGCCAAAATTTTCAGGAATGACCATTGGGTTTGGGTGCTCAAATTGATACAACTTGAAAAGCTGATTCCTTTTTTTTTTTTAGTCTGGAGGTAAGCAAGCATTTTCACAGCAGTGGCCTCATATAAATCCATCTCAAATGAGAAACTGAAAAATGAAGGTTGCAAAAACACTGTGTCACTCCTGAAAATTGTGACAAGCTAAAATAAAGCACGCTGACCTAGTGGTTGGGCCTTGAGGTTCTCGTGAGGCTTGTTCATGCAGCACCTGCCAGGGCCTTTGTCATTCAATTCTAGTTCATCCTTTACAAATCCATGTTCATTTTGCAGAGATGTACTGGAACATTTTCTATAAATGCTTTTATTGCTGGTGACAGGCGATTGGCTTCACTGCAAATTGTTCGTGATTCTTCTCAGGTGTGTGTTTAAATAGAGAAGGGAATGAGCCAAGTACAGACAGAGGCTTGGTTACAAACATATTATACTGTGAGGTAAATATAGATGAGAAATGGAAAATGTCTGTTTTCTGAGAGCTGAGCCAGGTACCCAAGGGCGATGTCAACTGTGCCCTTTAGAGTTCAGCTCCCAGTTTTGGCACTAGTTTGCTGAGGAGGACGTATATTCAAGATATTGCTGGCAGCTGCATCAAGGGTATTTGTAAGTACAGAACTCAGGACCCTTTCACTCCCCCTTTCTCACTAAATCTGCGAGTTCAGTTTTTACTACACTAAAAACATCTCAACTTTTTCTTTTCAACTATTTAACATAAATTGCCAGATTTCTTACATGCTTCAGGAGATTCCCTCCACAATGGAGTATGGTGGGGATTCACTACCAAGCCGTTTTCTTCCGGCCACATCACTGTATTTTTCTTGTTCCTGCACAGGCTCGTTGCTTCCCTCGTTCTGGGTTCCCCGTGCCCGGTGTCCTCACTCTGCCTCTGGAGACCCATCCTCATGGACCTGCTGCATCACCTGCTTCTGCAGCTCTAGAAAGCCCCCACCGCTTTGCTGCTGGAGCATTCAGCCACAGGGAAGAAGAGGTTTGCAAAGCCCAAAAATAATCTTAGGGAGAAGAAAGGAAATGCTGAGTGTTGGCTACTTGGCAAAGGCTGCTTGTTTGCTGCTGCTGTGGAAAATGCCTGCAGGCACCATTAACTTGTTGCTCATTGCTATGGACTGGCTTGTGTCCACACCGCTAAGGACCAGCACTCTCTGAAGGGCAATGGTTACCTCCACGCCATGCAGTGCTTGGCCTGGGTCACCTCTGAGCTCCCTGCAGAGCCCCAGACCCTGGGCCAATAATTATTGTGACAGGGACTTTTATTTTTTTTTAAGTTTGAAATTCTCCAAATGATGAAAGGACTGGGTGGCAGCCTGCCAGCGTGAGGTTTTTGCAGCAGGACATGGATGCATTTTGGGTTCTGCAGCACAACACAGAGGTCGGTGGACATGGGTTCTCCTGGGATGGTTGGAGGGCTGTTCAGTGTAGAGTCTGGTCCAGGTCATGGCAGGCACTGCTGTCTGGGCAGCTCTGGAAAAAAGCACTGTCTGTTGTGTTGAAGTTTCTCCTTGGGAGAAACCAGTTGGTTTGCTCAAGAGCAGAGACAGAAGGGAGCTCATATGCATGCCATGGAGACAGCCGGTGAGCAGAGCCCGGGGGGGAACAGAGGCAGCCAAATTGGCTGTGCAGACCAAAAGTGCTTTCATGCCCCCACTATGGTCTCACCAAGCGAGATGCTGAACACAGGACAAGCAATGTCCTCACCATCACCCATAGGATGGGCAGGGCTGGTCCTCTGCTGCTTGCCTGCTGCTGCCACAGCCATCGGTCTGGAGGTGTCTCCCACGTGTGGTTTTTTCAGGCACTCTGAACTCCTACAGCTTTGCCAGATGTGGGCAATCTTTGTGCCTTGGCTCTGCAATTCTTAAAAGTTAATGCCACTAACCACCAATTCTTTACCTCTTTCAATTGCCCTAGCCTTTGACTTATGGCCCGTATAGGGGTTTAGGCTCAGTTTTAACCTTAAGATACACAAAACAGTCACAAAACCCAATTAAATAGCACACAACCCACTGATCTCAATAGCTCCCCCATCCCATTTATGGTCCATGTTTTCAGTAATGCAGCTCTGGCTGAAAAGCAGTATGAGACAACATTATTCTCTATCATACGTAGTCTATTTACAGCAATACATGAAAACATTTACTTTAAAATATAAATGTAATTACAAAGGTATAATTACAGATAAGACTGTCATCTTTGAGCCACCTCAAATTGTAGCTTCAAATTATAACAATAAAACAGGATCAAATTAATGACCTTGATTAGTTTCATTCTGGAGCAGAGGGAATGCCACTCGGCACGGGATAAGCTTACGCTGCCTGACCTCATTTCATCCCTCCTCTTCCCCTGCCACAGAGGAGCGCCTGATAACGCATCAGGTGAGCCATTCCTCCTAAAGATGTTGCTAAGCAATCAGCGGCAGGGTTATGAATGTTGAGTGCTTAATATACAGTACATGGGAGTAGAGATTAACTTTATTTTTTCTTTTTATTTCCACGTATCAAGGGAACTAGGATGGCTCAACTGAACTGCACTGAAATAGTCTGGAATCAGAAATTAACACAGATTTGAAGCAGTCATCAGTATTTGTGTACAGACTGAACTAACTTACCGTCTGTGCTGAGTTGCAAAACCTTGCTGTATTAGTGATTTAACAGGAGCAACAATTTGATTTGTCATTACTAATAGGGATGTAACTAAATTAGTCTCCCACATAATTTATGCTGATGAGGTCATGCTTAGATTTCCCTTTGTAGATTTACATTCTCACCAGTTTTAATCACAGCTAAGAAACATATCGTATGAGTAACACTATTATGAAATACTGAAGTATTTTCAGAGGGGTTTAGAAACCCAAGAAATTATGGAAGTCAAAATCAAAGATAAGCTTTAATATTCAGCCCTATGTTGTACATTTGATTAAATATTAATTCACAGCAATGTGCTGGGTACTTATAACCAAGCTCTCTTGACCCATTTGAAATGCATGGTCACGTATATAAACTTGGCATTTGAAAAAGGACAAGTCAACACTGTAGATCCCACTGAAATCTTTCCTTACTTAATTAGTGGCCTAACCCTACCCTTACAAGTTGTTGACTTGATCACAGTTGTGGAATTAGGAAAATATTGCCGTAAGATAGATGTGCAGGCTCTGGAAAATGCAGGGTCTCTCTGCAATACTTTATTTTATTATTTATTTATATATTTTTTTACCAAAACAGCAAGAGGTGAAAGGATGGCAACCAAATCCTGGTTTATTCAAAGAATTTGACTTTTACTTTCAAGGGCAGGACTGCCATCCAGGTGGGAACTTTGGGAATTGGGCTGCTTTCTAGTTAAACAGAGGAAAAAAGAAGAAGCCAGTGGGTAGAGCAGCTTCCTGACCTACTTAGTGGGATATGATGTGGGAAAAGAAGCAGGAGGCTTGCAGTACAAGCTGGGAAGCTAAAACATCCAAACTACAGCAACACACCTCAGCATTTGTCTTTATCAGGGAAACTGGGAGAAGAGGGTGCAGGTTAGCAGGGTGCTGCCTCTGCTTCTGCCTCACAACTTCTCAGATGGCACACTACATCCTTGGCCATAGCCAATACATCTGCAGCTATCAGTGAATGATTTGCTACCATCAGCCCCTGCTGGCAAATAAAGTTGTCACTGTGATGGAGCCACCTTTTCACTGCATTAAAGCAAATTTTGAAAATCTGCATCATCAGCCTACAAGGCTCCTTTCTGGTCAGAAAACAGGGCATTTTCCCGAATACCATAAAGCACCTGTGAGCAATGAGCTTGCTAGATCCCTAAAACATTTAGATTTTGATCATTCTTTCGAGAATAGAAACTGAGCTGCAAGTCTTGGGAACACACAAATTTAATTACTGCTGTCAACGTGTAAATGGTTTATTGCTCTTTTAAACTCCCTAACTCCCTTAAGAAGTCCTTCAAGCTGTTATTGATTGGATCCACAAAGGGATGAAGCTCAAGTTTTGCGAAGAGCCTCTCAGCTGCTACCCACAGATTTCTGACCTCCTCCCAACGTGCTTGTGGGTGCCCAAACACCTAAATCCTGGTGGTGCAGAGCTGGCTGGAGCCTGAGCCTTCCACCTCTTTTCCCAACAGCTGTTAGGTTTGTCCCAAGCACAAAAGGGAGTAGATGTCGACTTTACCACCCAGTGCCAGAAGAAGGCTTCTTGCTGGTGGTCACCTCTATGTAGGACTCCAGTCTATACTTCTTGGTGGTTTTTGGTTTTTTTTAAATGTAATTACATTTTTACGTTGTATTTCCAGCTTCCTGTAACCAGTCAGTTGAATGCTGCAATCACTAAGGCCTGTGCTTGGTTTCATGCTCATCCTTCTGCCTCCATGACTCTTGCCAGCCTGATCCTGGGAAGGACCAAAGCTGCTGTGGAGGCTGCAGGGTCAGTCCTGCAAACCTCCAAACCTATCCATGGGCTGGCAGAACCCAGAGCCCACATCTTCTGATCTGGGATGAGTCCTGCAGATGCTGGACCATTGTATGAAAGCAGGGAGCATCACCACTAGCACATACAGCATTGTCCTACCACTGTGCTGCTGAGGTGGACTGATCCCAAGTCAATTCCACTACCCATGTCTCCTTATCATACCAAGGGAAAAACAAACCCCCTTTTGAGTGGACAGGGCTGCCACCTGGAGGCACCCCAGTTTTCCTACATAGTCAATGGAGAGAAGGAAGCGCCAGTGGGACGGGCTGCAGGTTCTGGAGGTGTCTGACTAGTCACATAGGTCATTTACATAGCCATGTTATGCAGTCAGGCAATGGCAATTTTGGCACCTCCGTTAAGCAGAGGCTCTCTGCTAGAGGCCTCTCTGGGGTTAAGGATGGCTACTGGTTCCCAAACTCAGCCAAAGTACCATCAGGGCTTTTCTCTCCAAGGCCCAGGTTCAAGCAGGACCCCACCTCCCCACTGATGTAACTCTGTTAAATAAACAAGGACCTAAAGCACTTCCACCTTCCCTAGTGACCAGAGGCACGTCTCAGTACCCCTCATCATTAACTGACTTGTCTCTGGTCAGCATCAGATGCTGGTTTTGTTTTTCAGTGCAAGTCTTGCAGAAGTCTTGGCATTACCCAACAGCGCCGGGTTCCCCCGAGGACCGGCAATGCACACAGCAGGGTTGCAACAGGGCTTGTGGCACTGTGGTGCTGCGTCAGAGACCGCGTTGGCCAACGTCAGGCGGTTTGAGCAAGAGGAAGCAGCCTCAGAAACATTAAAACTGCTGCAGACTTCTTGAGAAGTCAGTGGTGAGGCAGAAATGAAAGATGAAACCAAGTACCCAGAAATTTGCCCCATCAGCATACAGCTACTTACCATCAGCCATCACCCCTCTCCTGCCCGAGCTGGGGGAAGAGTAGTTTTGCCATGCACAGAGCAGCAATTTTTTTGCATGATATTCTGGGCAGCAAAGTAGCAGAGTAAAAGGGTGGAGAGGAGTTGTAGTGGGGCTTGCTGCTCCTCACACCTCACCTGGTGTGGTGGTCGGGATGTTTTCTCCACCTCTGTGGCTGCAGCTGTGCCTTGGTCCTTTTGCAATACCTGGAAGGGCAGTTCTGGAGCAGTAAGGAGAGGGGCAAGGAAAGGAGGGGGCCTCCCAGGAGAACACAGGATGTCTGCAAGGGGAACAAGAAACCCTTCAAATGTTCATGTCCCACCAGAAAGTCACCGCCAGCCTCTGCTGTTCAGAAGGCAACACTGGGAGATGCACCCTGTGCAGCTGCCCCTAGCGGGCTAGTTCCCACAGAAACCTGGCTCCAAGGGTTTATTTTTCTTTCCTAAATAACTGATGTGAAGAAAAAGCAAGCGTGACAGTGGGATTTCCACGGTCCATGGAAGCACCACCATTTTAGCATCCATTTCTTCATCCATTTAGCAACCATTTTTCCCCATGTGCAACATGGAGAAGACAGATCCTGATACCTTCAGACCCTTTGGGCTGTGCCTTTGTCCACAAGTGACATTTTGGGCACTGTCTGTAGGGAGATGCTCCAAATGAGCAGAGGTGTTGCAAGCCTTCACCTGGCAAACAAAATAGCTGCTGCTTCTTTGTTTGCCCAAAGAACAGATTTATTCCCCCACCTCCAAAATATTGGAAGAGTAAAAGGTTGCTCTCAAACCTCACAGTTAACATGACTTGACAGGGACCTATTCCCAGAGAAGAGGATGTTTTAACCCATCTCCTCCTGGCATAGCAGTAGGAAGCCCTCCCAGCAGGAGGCCTGGGGGTAGATCACCATGATGTTAGCAAAAACAGAGGGGGGGGGGAAGGAAAGTGTTTTTTCTAAACCTGTCTCATTTCTATTTTTCAATAAAAATTATGATGGACGTGAATTTTTAGACAGCCACCAAGTAAATTCATTAAAGCAGTTATGGAACTCAAATCTATTTTACTTACCTTACCTGGAGCAAAATCTTACCTTTCACATCTCCCCTGCTCCTTGCCTTACTCCTAGTTGTCTTTGGCTCCAGTTTTGCCAACCATGGGAAATTTTCCCTCTCTCCCTGGGTGGGTTTCCTCAGTTTGCCAAGGCTTCTGCTTCTTGTGCTCTGCACTTTTGTGCTAAAATATTCATGTGGTGACATGGAGCTGAACTCAAACAAACCTACCCCTTGGGATAGTTGAGGACTCCAAACCCAAGTATTTATCTGAACATTCATCACCGCATCTCTTCCCACAGAAGCAAAGACACTCTCAGACAAAACTGCTTCCTGACGTCCCCACTTGGCACCTTGTCTGTGGAGGGTCAGAGCTAGGGTCAGTCTGAGCCCATCATTAAACAGAGGAACTTCAGCTGAAGCAGAGGACACCAAATCACAAGGTCAAACCAGATAACAGACTATCCCCATCTCAGTCTCGGCTCTAAGTGACAGCATTCCTCCAATCCCTGGAAATGAAAGGTAGAACCATATTGCTCACATAGCGTTAAAGAGCACACTCTGCCCACCAAAATGTCCTCTCCAACTGGTGCTTTGCTATCCTTTTAATATACAGTCCTACATGCAGTTCTGCTGAGCAATAATCTCATATACAGCCTGTAAGGCATGGTTCCTCCTGTCTGTCCCAGGGTTTATGCATTTCCACTGCTCGTGCTAATGGCACAGCTCTCATTCAAACACATGCCTCCTCCTCCTCACCTCAACACCATCACCATTGTACCTCCTTATGCTCACAGACTGTTAATGTGCAAAAAAACATTTTCTCCAGTTTGTTTGAAAACACTCGGTGCCTTTTAAAAATTTTTATTATTATTTCACTTGTTTTGTGGCTCACTCCTCACGACTCAGCTCCAGCATCTCACTGGGGCTGGTTCCTCTCCCTTCACTGGTGAGCACTGTCTTTGCAGCCAGGGTCTTGATGCAAATGCTGAAGGAGAGGCAGATTTAAATTCCCTTTCCACCTGTCCTGAAGACAGGAGATTATGGAGGTACAGAAACATAAGGGGGATGCAGTACAGCCAGCGTGCAGGGATTTGAAAAGCAAGTATTGAAAGAAACTTTTTTCTGAAATATATTTAATGATTCCTTCTTTTAAATGGAGTGGAGATTTCCCATCCCTTAAGAGCTTTCATTCAGCACAGACTGGCAGCAATCCTCCAAGGGGAAATCAGAATATAAATGGCAAAATAAATCCTATTTCTCCATTCAAAATAGGTCAAAGATAAGAAAGTTACCCTTTATCGCATCCATGCAGTAAAGGTGGGTGCCCAGCCCATAGAGACCTGTATGTTCAAGGGACAGTTATGCTGATCTGGAGTTCCTCAGTAAATGCTTCATAAAATAAAACAGTAAAAGAAAAGGTGTCATTTTATTCTGCCTCAGGTGCAAGGACGGGCGATGTAACGCTGTCAAAACAGCCCCATTGGGTTTTGTCATACGGGTTTTGCTGAGAGACAATACCTTCATCCCTTCAGCGTGCTGTGGGGGTCCTCTGGGGCAATACAGCCACACCAGGACAGTCCTGTGAGATGAAAACCCTACTGCTAAGCAAACACATGGGCTGGAGCTGGGGTTTGAACAGGCACTTTTCCACCATTTTTAGCTTAGCCATATCCAAAGGTGTTGGGAAACCCAGTGTGAAACTGTCCTCCGTAGGATGCTGCTGGCTGAGGCCATATTCATTGCTCCAGCTGTGGAGATGTCCCTCTCATGTTGTCCTTGTGATGACCTTACATTGTCCAGGGTGGGCTCGCTGCTCCAGGTTTCGATGGGCAGGATGAAGAGAGGATGCTCTACCACACGTGCGCTGGAGATTTGCCCGAGGCAGGGCAGCTGCACTAGCCTTCAAAGGCTTTTCTTGTTTTAAATAACACATCAAGATTATTTTTTTCAACTCTGTCCCCATTTTAAAGAGAGGTCCCAGTGTAAGTTCCATGCTAATCAGATAAAAATACATTTCCTTCAAGTTACAGGGGCATGTATTAAGTTAACTCCAGGCGACCTGTGGCTCTGTCAGTGACACACACCATTTAAATTCATGCAAATGAAAACCTTACTCGCACCACAGGCAAATTCTTTGCTTTTCCCATGCTGCTCACATGGAGCTGGAAACGTTCGATGAGTGAAGTCTTACTGATGCATTTCAGCAATAATTCATATGCTATACATAATTTAGGGCCTCGCTGCGGTTCCCCCATAACGCAGCGTGTACACACAGGCGAGACGGCAGCTTTAAGGAGGCTCCAGGCATAATCCGTGGTAAGAAGAAGTTTGATCCATCTCCAATTTGCACCTGCCAGATCATGAAGGGAGCTAATTGGATTAAAATATTGTAATTATCATTTCATTTACGTGCGGTAAAACCTTAGGGAAACATTTTAAATGGCAGAAGATTTGAGGATGCAGTCTCTGAAGTCTGCTTCTTAAAAGCCTAATGCCTCTCCCTCCTCTATTGCCTGAGACTGGAGTTTTATTCCTAGGAAAAGGTGAGCTCGATGAGCAGTGTGTGTGTGGCCAGCTTAGTGCAGAGGCCACAGAACTCTGCTTGGTTTGACCGTGGTCATACTTATCAAGGCTACCTCGGTGCCTTTGATACCATCAGTCCATGGTGACTGTGCTCAACTCTCCCTGCTGACCCTACCCAGGCAAAATCAGCCTTAAAACCCCTGTAAAGGTTTCCAGGATTCCAGGTTTGACCTGGATTCCTGGTAAAGGATTCCAGGTTTGATCCTGGAATCCAACAGACAGCCAGTTGCAGGGGAGACTGAGTCCAGAAGAGAAGTGGAAAGACCATTTCTGGGGCTATAGTAGCAGCCCCCATTTCTTCTCCACAGGGAGACAGTCCCATGTTCTGGACCCAAGAAGCTGCTGCTAGATGCCCCAAGGAAGGTTAAACGAGGAGCAGCACCCAGCCCCACAGACCTAACTCATAAGTGGGACACGTGTCCCCAGATGGGGCTGGAAAACCACACATCTCCCAGCGCATCTCCCAGGAGGGTGCCCATCAGGTCCACAGCAGCCCAGTACTGAAACAGTGGGGAGCAGGGATTACAAGCTGCATCTGTGCTGATGGCTGTCACCAAAGAGCAGAGAAACCACACGCACACGGTGCCGTGCAATCACATCAGAGACAAATGAAGCAAAACACAACAAAGGTCAAAAATAACCCAAACCCATGTCTCCTCGCACCCAGTGGGTGCTCTTTAAGGGAGGTAACTTCTGTAGGGCAGCAGATTTGCTTGGCAGATTTATGAGCCAGACCTGGGCATCAGTTGAATACCTCAGCCTGGATCAGGTATGAAGTCACTCCTGTCAACCAGGTGCTAAACAGCAAGTTCTGTGTCAGAAAACATCTAATTAACTTCTGTATTTCTTCTGTGACACTGATTCAGGAGTAAACAGTCACAGCCATGATGAGAAATAACATATAATGTTGCAATGCCCTTGTTTTCACGATAGCCTCAGGGTCTGCTCTGGTCTCCTGTGGAGCTGACACAGAGCTACTGATAAAGAACAACTTCAAACCTCACTGAATGGCCAGGCCTAAGCACGTAGAAACTTCATGTGTTCATCAAGAGCAGAAAAGTGGCAACAGAAGAACAAAAACTACCCCTAAAAGGGGAAAAAAATGGAAGGAAACTCCATTTCAGGGAGTGTATTAACCCTTTACATGAGGACATAAGACTTTGAAAAATCTAGTTTGTAATTCAGGCCCAGCTCATGTGAATGGTGAAGCACGGGAGCACATGAGGACAGCTTTGGTAGCTGTCTCAGCATCCTGCATGACTCCAGTTGGCAGCCTGGAACCTACTGCTGACACACTTACCTGATCTCAAGGTTACGGCTTCTTTTTTAGGGCAGCCAACTCAATACACAATACATGGATCTGATTTTCAAAGGGTGAGCACCCCACCCAGTCTGGAAACTGGAGACCTTGTAAGACATGTTCCATTAGAGAGGCAGAAATCAATGCCTGCTCGGTCATTAGCCATTCTGGAAACCTCCGCCTCGGTGAGTCAGCCGAGGCGCCTGGCATACCTGGCAAGCTGGAAGGGAAGCCGGTTTGGGGATTATTTTTTTTTTCCACCATCCCAAAGTTTCCAACTGCAGCTGCACAGGCAGCAGACAGCATCCCTGGGAAACTGCCCGGCAGGGAACACGGCATGAAACCCGTTTCTGGTCTCACCATACTACATCTAATGTAAACAAGCAAAGTTCACCAAAGCCAACTGTTTTATAATCTTCTGTTAAATGCACAAGCCTGAGGGAAAGGGAAAAAAGTTCAAAAAAATAGAATTTGCTATTGCCAGTTCTTTACTGGGATATCTCCAAGAAGGGCAACACCAAGGACAGTCATACAAGAAACACACCAAGCGCAGTTGGTTCAGTTGGATCAGAAACAGCACTGCCATTCATGCAGTTCCTCCAAGCTTTAAGTCAGCTATGACAGGTCTAGCCTGGATTTCTATTCTCCACCTGGCCATCTCAGAAAATTATTAGGTCTGCCCATTTCCAACAGGCACAGCCTGCCATGGACTGCAACAGAAAGCTGAGCAGTGCAGTTCTTGCTACTAGAACAACCACAACTGCTGTGGATGTATGCAACATGTAAAAGTGTCTTACAACTGTGACTGCTTACTGTTGAATTTCCTTGCCTTAGCTAGGCACCATGCAAGAACTTCAGCCTGTCCAGGTCTAAGTCACCAACACACCTCTGTATGCAGTCAGTGCATCCTCCCTGGGGCTGGAGCATCCTGATGTCAGCAGCCATTTCACATCCCCATCCAACAGGCTTTGGGCAGTTCTACATCCCACTTGTGCTATGAATGTGTTCATATAAAACTGACTTTGCTGCAAAGGACAAAGCAGATCAATGGAAATAAAACATTGAACATTTAGCTGTCGAACACGTGCTAATTGTGATTTGCAGCTGTTGCATTTCTGTGAACTAAGCGATATGACCCAGGTGCTTTGGAGAGGAGAGCAGCCCATAAGCACAACTGTTGCCTTACTTTCCTTGAAACATAACAACAAGTGTCCATTTCCATAGTGCTGGAGGTTCTGACTGTCCAGCAGAGATGCCTAGGTGAGCACCAAAGCACACAAGTAAGCTAACGAAATCCCAAAAGGCAGCAGAGCTCAACAAATCAGGGCTCTCCCAGCCCAGCATCACTACGCTGGACCATCCAGTGGCAGAACTGGCTGGGAACCACAATATGGCTGAGTCTCCCTGACTGTGATGGTTGCAGAGCCAAAGGCTGTAAAACGCCATTACTAGAGATCAAACTTCAATTCCAGAGATCCCAGCAGCAGCGGTGGTGGCCTCCTGAGCATTGCACTTGGGAGGATGTAACTGCTATAGGGCAGCATCCAAGCGTTACGCCACGGTAAGTTTTCCACCACTGCTGGATATAGCGAGCTCCATAGCCCTACCTCAGCCCCTCCCAGGATCAAGGGATCATTTATTTGCAGATGTGATGATGCTGTGCAGGTCCAAGCTTCTGAGCATGTGTTGCTTTGCCTCACCGATGACACAGGCTTGGCCTGCTGTGCTGGATGCCGAGGGACACCTGAACAACTCTTTAAGCATCATTAAGTCTTTAGCACTGCTCAGCAGCAGCCCAGATCTTTTCTTCATGCTGTAATGTAGCTCAGTATTTATTTTTTTTACAGTCCGTAGCATCTACTTGGCAATGAGACCTTCCCACCTCCTCTCCTTGGAGGGTATTGAGGAGATCCCCAGAAGATTGCTTCCCCAGAGAGGTGCATTTGTATGGTCACCCATGAAATGTGTGTTCCTTTTGCGATGGGACAGGGAAAGGAGGTGGCATGCAACTGGGAAGCAAAAAGGATATTCTCTACCATAGGAAGGAAAACATGACAGCTAGAACGAGCCTTACCTCAGCCTCCTCCTAGGGACTCACCCAGCTCCAAGCTGCATCAGACTCTTGCTATTTCACAGGGAGAGACCAGCAGGAGGATGAAAAGGTGTGATCACAGGGACATAGATGGCCAGCCCTGGGTCCTCTGCTTCAGGAAGGACACAGAGGTGATGAGGGAGCCGCTGTCTGCCACGCCGCAGAGGAATTTCACTTGTGGTGTGAACTGCCTGCCTGAGCGCTGTGGAACGGAGCGCTCAAGGTTAAATTGGATTAAACTGTTACAGCTCCATTTTCCCATGTGTGGTTTAAATTTAAACGCTATAAATTTCATGGTGAGTTATTAAAACCTTCTTGGCAAGGAAAACTCATCTCTGAAAGAAAAAAAACATCCTCCAAGTTTGCAAACCCACAGGGAGGCCGTAAGTCAAGTTAACGGTGAGATCTGCAAGTGGAGGCGAGGGAAGAGCTGAGGTATTTAATCAGCAGCGTGTGGGAGCCGGAGCCCCACGGAGCAGCGTGGCTCTGCTCTGCCCTGTCAGCTGCTCACCAGGTTTCCACGGTCAGTGCCTTGGTCCCACGCGTTGTGCCCAGCGGCACAGATGCTTCTGGAGCAGCAGCCGAGCCCGGCGCCATATGGCGGAACTGGAGACAGCAGGACATTCTGGGCTGGATGTGTGGAAATTTTTGTAAATACTTGTCAGCATAAATTAACAAACAAGCAGCATGAGAGGCCTTGAAATGTCATTCTTTCAAGAAGTCCCATCCTTGCAGTTTCTTCTGGTATCACCCAGCCATGTGGTAATCTTTGCACGAGGTGGGTGTAAAATGTCACACCGAGTTTCTGTAGAAGCCATGCAAAGATGATCACAAGTATCAGGCACAGGGATGGCCAGTTCTGCATGGCTACTGCTCCTCCCTGGGCTGAGGAAGCCCTCCAAGAGGAGCGTCTTGCCCTGTTGCTCCCTGAACCTACCAACAAAAGCCCTAAGGCAGACCACCAGCAAGTGCAGTAAGAGAAACAAGTGGAGAACAGTAAGGAAAAAAGGCCTAGACCAAGTGTTTGTGGCAGGGCAGCAGAAAAGCAGACCTTTCTCCTTCCCCCCACCCAAGGGAGGACATTAAACACTGGGCCTGGCAAGGACAGCTCAGCAGACGCTCACTCGTTCTGTGCTCTCCAGGCTTTGCTTTAAGCCTCAGGGGACTGAACTGCAAAGTGTTCAGAGCTGGTTCCTGTCCTCAGCTGTCACAACTTGACAGGAGCAGCGCTGGCCCAGGCTGTCCAGCTCCACATGCTTCCAGAACCTGCCTCCTACATGCTGCTGTCGGAGCAGATGTTCACAAGCTGCTCAGGTCTTTTCAGTGGCTGAGCAGTTTTCCAGCCTGAAGCCTCCAGCAGGCTCCACACCAGCCCAGGCGGGCACAGACATCACCTTTGAGAAGGGCATAGCTCCTGCCCTCGTCCTTACGCAGCCAGCGAGGAGATGAGGCAGCCCCACAAGCTGCTGGCTCGGTGTGCAGCTGCGCTGGGGAAACCTTTGGGTGCTGAGTCTGGGCTGGACAACCTCAAACATCGATTGCTGTTTCAAGGCTTCTTTGAGCCTGGGAATGCAGTAAAACACATCCCATCTCCAGCTGTAATTCCAAGGGATCTGGAGGCCTGGCTGCTTACGGAACTCCTCGCTGCCTCCCCCGCTAAAGGCCCCTGTGCAGGGGCAGCAGGAGAAGCGGTGCTGGCACCTCGGCCGGTGGGGGGGCACCCACCCGGGGCTGTGGGGGCCCAGGGCTGTCACAGGGACCCGGCTCTTGGGTCACTGGCACCCCTGTGCTAAGTGAGCCAGTCACAGACTGCTCTGGGTTGGAAGGGACCATAAAGATCATCTCATTCTATCCCCCTGCCATGGGCAGGGACACGTCCCACCAGGCCAGGTTGCTCCAAGCCCCATCCAGCCTGGCCTTGAGCACTGCCAGGGAGGGGGAACATCAGATTTAGGGGACACCAACCCAGCCCTGGCAGCTGAATTCACTTATAGAAAAAGACGTTGGGGTTTTACTAAGACTGGAATTCACTGGGCTGTAACGGCTGGAAGCTGCAACGTTCCGGGCTTCACACCCTCGGCTGCCCCCCCGCCCCGGCACTGCGACTGCGCCGGGCGGCCGCACGGTGTCACACCGAGCCCGCGCCGCCAGACCCTGCTGCTGCTGCCCGATCCTGCCCGATCCTGCTGCTGCTGCCCGACCCTGCTGCTGCTGCTGCCCGCTCCTG
>VZRW01006929.1:148832-273384 GCA_013398125.1 Aegotheles bennettii
CCCCGCGGGGCTCACTGGAACTCCCCCCGAGCTCCGCCGAGCAGCGGGGCGGGAGCGCAGCGCGGCCGGGCAGAGCCAGGGCTGGCCCGGGGGCACCCCGGGGAGCGGAGGCCTGCGGGGCGCTGGAGCTGGGGCCGAAGCCCGCAGCCACGCAGGGGCCGGGGCTGGGAGAGCCCCGCGGGTGCCGGGATCCCTCTGCCTGTGCGCGGTGCGAAAGCGTTCAGGGCTGCACCAGCTGCGTGTGACCCCAGCACCGTGTGTTGGTGCTCCTGCGGGAATGCTGAGCAAAGGGAAGGACTCGGTGCAAGCCCAGCCTGGTGCAGGCAGAGCAGGGAGTGTGTGACAGCCCCCTGCCCACCCTGCGCTGCCGGGCCAGGGCAGGAGGAGACATCGTGATCTGGCAAGAAGAGGTTCGCTGCATTGTACATATGAAATGTTTGTTTTGTTGGAAGATCAATCATTGAATCATGGAATCATTATGGTTGGAAGGGACCTCCGGAGTCATCAAGTCCAACCTTTATCCCATCATATTCCTAACCATTGGACCACTAGACCATGGCCCCAAGTGCCTCATCAACCTGTTCTTTGAACGCCCCCAGGGACGGTGACTCCACCACCTCCCTGGGCAGCCCATTCCAGTGCCCAACCACCCTCAACAGATGACTTTGGGATGCCAGGACAGGCCTTGGAAGTACTCCAGGGCCTCAGCAGAGAAACTGCAAAAGAAAAAGCAAAACCCTGGTAGCTGTAGGACCTGATGTGAGAGCAGCCCCGGTGATGCCCCAGCAGGATGGGACACGGGGCTGTCAGGGGAGGGGAGAAGGAGGGAAAACGTTTTTGCACGTGGCAGAGTTGGAAGAGCTCATGAAGATCTGTGGGAGCAGTGCAGAGCCTCCACACACCCGAAACGCCCAAGGACAGCAAGGTGCCACAGTGGGAATGACACACCATGGCAGTGTGGGGACAGCAGCACAGCCACCCGCTCCCACGGGCACAGGGCCACCCAAGCATAGTGCCATGCCTGCAGCTCTGGTACCCGGGCATCCCCAGGAGGAGCCCGTGCCATTCCCAAATGCAATTAACTGCTTCATTATCATCTGAGCAAAAGAAACCAAGCAGTCTCTGCCATGTTTAGCCAGAGAAGAGATTAACACAAGACACATATGTTGTCCTACAGGCTGCAGCCGTGACCCCCACCCTCCAGCCACTGTGGCTCTGCTCCCCAGGCAGTCTCTGGGAGCAGATCTTAGCTGTCCTCTGCTGCTTCAGGCACACTGACACCACACCACCAAGCCAGTGCTCAATGCTGAGCCACCTCCTGATGTCAGTAAATACCTGCCAAGACAGACCCACGCCTGTAGACCCAGATGAGAGAAAAATTGTCCTTAGAGGTGCATCTTGACCACTGGTGCCTGTGCTTGACATGTCCAGCAGGTCTGGGAAGTTTTAACAAACCAAATGAAGGCCAGAGATTGCTTTTAGGATGAGAGCAGCATGCCAAAGGGAAAAGGAACCTATGGCCCAACCAGTCGCTTTCAAAGGACCAGAAGCTGTGATATTTGAGCTGGAACCCAGAGCCACCACAGGCCTCAATTTACGTGGCACAACACTCTTCTTTTAGAGCAGCTGAGGCATTTCCCACAAGCTCTCCCTTCCCACCAGAGACATCTCTAGATAAGGGTCCAAGTGGCAGGCAGAGAACACAAAATCCCTTAGCATGCAGGAGGGACAGAGAGGACTGACTGTGAGATCCAAGGTTAGGCTTCAAAGGGCCACTGAAACATCAGTGTCTGGAGACTTTGGCATCTCAAAGACGTTCAGTCTACTGAGAAGATTAAAGCCTGACTATAGTACAGAAAACCACACTTACCTCCATGATGAGGTACAAGTGTTTTATGAAAGGGATTATTCATGGATGGTTGAGATAGCAGGGCAGGGATGATCCAATCTTGTGTTCCCAGTTCTTTTAATAAACTCTTCTGTAGGATGGACATAACATACCTACAGCAGTGACACAACAGGACCTGTGTCATGGTGCGTTGGCATGCTGGTGCCTTGGTTAGCAGGGAGAGACGAGTGGCACTGCACGGTTTGCAGGACTGAGGAAGGAATTGCTATACAATATCCTACAGACTCCACTACGGCACAGGACTGCGATGCCTCTGCTGTGGCGGCACCCAAACAAATGCTCACAACAGTCCCTGTGGCCTGAACATCTCTGAAGGGAAGAGAAGTGCCTGTGGGCTGGGACAGGGGCTCGGCAGAAGTTGGGAGGGGCCAGCAGCCCGCTCCTCACGCTCAGGCAGGGGGAAGGCACAGCTCCTCACTCCAGTCCTTCAGGGCTGACGTGCTCTGCTGGATGAGAATCTGAATAAATCACTTGGGTGTATGGTACTTACATCTTCTGTTGCACCTCACTGTAGCATCTGTGCGGGGTCAGCTACTGTGATCCATGCCCAGTTCCTCAGGCAAATGAGCATCCTCCCCAGTCTGTGGCAGGGAAAGTGAGGTACAGGGAGGATTTTGGAGTCTGATGTAGTGGCCTTGAAGTGGCTGTAAAGGCTCTGCCTGAATCCCAAAGCAATTGACCTGAAGTTTGCAATGGGAGCAGGGACACAACTCCCAGCTCCAGGTCACTGCCTCCATCACCCAGGGTCCATCCACAAGGGCTGGCTCAGCAGCAGAGTCACGTCCAGTGGTTGTGAAAAAACAGAGGAGGGATCATTTCTTCCTTAGCTGCAGACTGATTCTGGGAAAGCAGCAATTTTACACGCTCAGCTCTGCTCAGTTCCCATGTGTGGCACACTGATGGACCCACAGCCCAGCTTGGTCATTTCCAGGAGTGCTGCTTTCAGGCTGATGCCAGGATCACTGAGCACTGTGGGAAATCACAGCCAGCTCATACGGGCAGGAGAACTGCTGCTGGCAGACAGGGAAGTGGTTCTTTGAGCTGATTGAGATTTTTGTTGTCAGAGTTTTTCCCTCTCCTCCTTTATATACTGGGCTCCCAAATGGCAGCATATTCCCCCCCCCTCTTCCTTGTGTTTATCCATTGCCTCTCTTCCCGTGATCCTTACAGCGGTCCGACGCTGGTGAGACTCCAGTCCCGGTGTGACTCCAGTCCTGGTACAGGATTAGCTCCAGGGTGAAACAGGGAGATGAGGAGCACTGAGTGGCTTTGCCTGTGCTGCTGCATCCCTCCTGCCCATCAGCCTGAAGAGGAATCCCTCTTCTTGGTAATTTCTACATTGATATATAAACTTGGGACCACCATGACCAACCCCTCTGTGACCTCTGGTACAGAGAGCCCCACCGAGTGTTCATTTCTGCCTTAGTCCCTACGCAGGTGGCTGCACCACTGCGCCTGTAGGAAGCCCCAGGGTTAAAAATTCTAGTAACCATAAGTAGAGAGTTCACCACAACTATTAGTTCACTCTTGTAACAGTTGGTTATCCACACAAGAATTAGCTGGCTCTTTCTCCCATGGATTTGAGTTGGCTCGACTTTTGGCTGTTGGTTGCCATCAGACACCTGCCAGCCAGGCGGAGGAGCCCTGCTTACCAGATCTGCACGCCCAGTGTAGGCATCACCAGGATAGCCAGCTGCGTGTGCAATTAATCTTCTCTTTGATACATTCAATAAATTGCAATCCTGAAGATTCCCAATCCCTCAGTCATTCCCATGGCTTTTCTCTCACAGCAAAATGCCCCAGAAGTGTTGACTTTAGCAGCACGCTAGCCCAACACCTTCCCCTGCTCAGCAGCATCTTCCTTCTCGCCAGGTGCTTAAGTCACTGTATAAATACCACAAACAAAAGCAGCCCTGCAGAGGCTCGCCGAGCCATCAGCGCTGAACGCGGCAGCACATGGAACAGCAACGAAGGCACCGTTTGGCAAGAACCGATTTCCTCTGGCAGCGACTGCCGTGACAACATCTGAACCATGGGAGGGCACTGGAAAGCCTCCAGGAGCGGCGCGCCAAGCAGAGAGGGTTTTATCACACCCTGCCGGTATTCTTGATGGCTTCTGAGCTTTGTGCTCAGAGGAAGTGCTTTCATAATGGCTTGATTCGGGGTAAAGGATTTTTCTGTTTAGAACCAAACTAATATTATTTAATGATCGGTGTTTATTTGCACTATACAGTTAGATCAGATTATGAGAATTATTTGTTGCATGAAGGGGAATTTGAGTCTTTTTAAAAGTGAACACTACTTTTTATTCCTTTTGTTTCATTTTTTACTGCAGCAAGCAAGCAGGAAAAAAAATAAAATATAAACGAGCAGCAAAAAGACAACAGCTTCTCTCTGTCCACCTCCACCTGCCAAGAACCAGTATTTCTGTTAACATTGGGTGGGAATATAGGAGTAGCACACCCAATGCACTTCATTGGGATTTTCCTTCAAGCTGCTCAAAAATACCCTCAATCCAGCAGGTAAGACAACACCTCACATTCCTCTGGGATTTAACAAAACAATGGGAAAAAAAAATCCCCCCTCGGGCTGTGTCCCTTGGGTTGGCTCCTTGGCTTCTTCCTTCAGCTTGGCCAGGTCCCAGGTCCCCGACTCAGGGCTGTGTCACCTGTGGGCTTGTGCCTTTCAGTGACCAAGGCTGGCTCTCTGCTTGGGTATTTTTAGTAAGCACCATCACGAGTCTCTTCCTAAGCAGCCTTTAGGCCTCCCCACTTCACACCAGCCTGATTTTTGGTTTCTTTACTGCAGCAACTACTTTGTCCTTGTTCCAGTTCAAGTTGCACAGAAGCAGTATCTAAATGTAAGTTTGAATCCAAAACCTCAGCTTTTCACAACATAAGATCTCTTTTTTTAAAAAAAAAGGAAGAGTAATTTTAGACAGATTATTTACAATCACTAGCTAAAACCTTTTATTTTTGTTCTCTACTAGAGACCATACACAATTCGCTCCCCCAGAGACCGACCATCCACATTGCCTTTTCAGTACCTACAAGAAGTTGTCCTCCTAGACAAAAGCAGACAGTTCAGAGCCCAACAGCCAGGACTTTTGAACTACTCGGGCTTCACTTTTTTCTGCACCATATCCCAGTGTTTGAGAATCAAGGGATCACAGGGTAGTTCCCTTTTAAATACATTAATGAACTTGCATAAGTGATCATTTTCCTGTTTATAGCTTCAATATTAAATTTCCAGCTTTCTGCAGATAAATCAAAAAAAGTGAAACTAATTTAAAAAAACAAAACAAACCAACCCTAAACCAGCAGGCTTTGCTGCTGCACAATAAACAGGAAAGCTGCTAATGAAGCAACAATCACAAGTGGCCTTGGCCAGAATAAATAATTGTCAACTGCCTCAAAACTTGATCTCAGAGGCTCCACAAATACAAACAAACACGGCATGGCACAAGTCCTTCACCAATAAAGCCAGTTGAGTCTCACTGCTTTTAACGTTCCTGACAGACGGCTTCTCATGACCGAGCATCCCTGCCTGGGACAGCCCAAGGTGAAGCCACCATCCCAGCCTCTGAAGGATGAAGGATGACTTTCTCCAAGCTGTGCAAAAAACACTGAGGCACATTGGTGTCGTTTTCAGACAGACCTTTTCTGAATGATGGACATTTTCAGTGTGTTTTACAGGACATCAGGGAGACGTTATCAGCACAAATGCTACTCAGGACTATATCTTCTCAGCATCTTCCGCTTTACTGACAAGCCCATGAGTACCACAGTCTTAATTCCAGCTAAAAAACTGAAAGCTGGCCACTGCTGAAATACTATCTAGGAAGCAGTCACCTCAGACACCCTTCCTGCTGCAGTTTTTTGTTTGTTTGTTTTTGTGTTGTTTGGGGGGGGGTTTGTTTGTTTGTGTTTTAATTAAGTGACTAGAAAAGTGATGGTGGTAATAACATCTCATTGTCCTGTGAGGAACTATGTAAAACTGCAAAAACACATACAGAAGACACTCTAGAGTAAGACATGAGTTGAGCGCTTGCCTAAGTGTTACGAGTGTCTGGCACAGGTTATTTTCAAAAAATAAGGTCTCTGTAATATCTGAGATAGTCACAGCTAAAGGCTGGCTGACTCTGCTGTACCCAGGCATGGCCATCCCTCACATCCTGGCCTGTGTCAGGCATCTCATGCTCATGAGGAGGAGCAGATGGCAGCATCGCTCAGCAGCTGGACACGAGTAGCCCTTTGCAGGTGCCTCATCCCCACGGGTGCACACAGCCACCCATCGCTGCCACTCAGGAGTGCCCAAAGCAGCAGCAGGAGGCCTGGGAGCCCCGCTGGTGGCTGCAGTGCTTCAGATGCAGAAGGATTTTCTCCTTTGCAGACAAGCTCAGTCAGAGCCCTAACAGGCTGGTGGTTGTTTGCAGAGAAGAACCAAACAGAAGACAAATGAACTTCATATCTGTGAATGAAAATGAGGGGAAAATCGTAATTTAGACTTCAGAGCCTTCATGTTTAGTGAGAGCAAGAAATGGAAGGAGTCCATGAAAGACTAATGGCCCAGTTCATTTTATGCATGAGCCCCAGCATTCCTAGCACATGCACTTACAGCTTGTTTCAGAGACCAATTATTTCATTAAAACATCATATTCACACTTCCAGATTTGCTGTAACAAGTCTTCTCTTCTTCATCCTTCTGGCCTATTATTTTGCCATGTATTTGTTTAAGACCAAAGAAAAGAGAGCCAAATGAAAAAATGAGACTCTTCACAATATCTGTAATTTACTAGCAGCTGTTAAAGCCTAGGATTTAGCATCCATCCTCTCTCCTCCACAAACTAAAGGACTTAAACACCTTGGTGCAAGACCCATGGCAGCTCAGGCAGCCAGGAAGGACCTGTGTGGCAGGATGCTCTTGCAGGTACAAGGATACCAAATGACCGTTTAAAATAAGCCTCTGCTTGGGAACTTGAAGGGCAAGATCAGGAAGCAAAAGGAATGAGAGGTCCTTGAATTGTCTAATATTGCCTCTAATAATTCACTGTCTGCAAGATGCCCAAGGAGGCTACATAAGACATCTAGTTTATACACAGCAGAAACTGAAGGCTGGGTGATGGGGCGGGGTGAACAAGGGGAAAGGAAAATACCTAAGGAACCCTCAAAAGCAGTCAAAAGGATACCTGCAGAGGAGATTTTTTTTTCCAGACAAGCAACATAAATAAAGCACAATTCTGTAAGATGTTACCATCAGAAAACAGAGTTCACAGTGAGCGTCTGACTCTGCAGCATAAATCTGCTTTACAAATAAAGATGTTTGAGCAATCGCAATCCCTCTGACGAAGCAGAAAGCAGAAGCCTCTGTGCCCTCCTGTGTGGGAACGGAGTGCTGCAGTCTTGGCAGCAGTGGAGAGATGCTATCAGGGGTTGCCACGGAAACCAGAGGATGCAGACCCAGCAGCTTTGGCTTTGCATAAACTGTCAGCAAGTTCAGCTGGGGACGAGACACTGAGAACACTTGTGGTTTTCTCCAGCTCCCAAGCAGGATTGTGAATGGGGCTGCATTTGAAGCTTCCCTACAGTCAGGTTTCCCAGTGCCACCGCTCCTTGTTTCCCCACTGCCGTGTACAGGCAAACCTCACATGCGTGCACCCCCAGCTCTCCTCCTTCCTCCCAGGTTAGACCACACACACAAAGGTCATTTTCCTCACCATCACTTCCACCCATCTTCTCATGGAGCTGCTGTGTGGCCACTTCTAAGTATTTTTGAGTTTTCTAGAGCCCTGCTATCCCACCTCCCTTTACAAACTTGGTGAGAGCAGGAAGTGCTGTATGGTTTGTACAGATCTAGAAATGATTCCTTCAGGGTTTACTGTGAATTTTTTGTTTCCTGAAAACAGGAAACAGATTCAAAGGGCACCTGTCACGCAGGAGAGTCCAACAGCAGGTGAATTGCTGCCCCCTTTGGCAATGTTGCCCTTACCTTATTATCCCGTATCACTTCCATTGTGGTATCCCCAACAGGACAACTTCTGTAGAACACATCTCTGCGGTTCGGAGAAGAGAGATCCCCTTTTTCCCTCAAAACCCTGAAGCAATGCAAATTTAAAAGTCCCTTTAGGATAAATTTCTACTCTTCATTTGTTTATACACACCTTAAGGCAGCATTATCTGCCCATAAATAATACATCTGTTAATTCAAATGCAATCGTAAACTTGTGTGCAGACTTTCCATAAATTTTTCCTGTTGTGGTACCATTGAAACTGAGATTGTAATGTCACAGAGCTGCAACATGGGTTTTCCTCAGTGAAATGGCATGGCAAAGTCATGCATTAAGTCCTCTGGAAAATAAAATTAATTCTCATAAAACAAGTTACGTCCCATACAAGGAGCAGAACATATCAGCTCTGGGCATTTATGTTTCGTGAGAATAACTGTGCAGGTAGATTCAAGGAGCATTAATTTCATTGCAGATTTGTATCCCCACACAGAAAAGATTATTCAGATTTGACACTGATCAAATATGCCTAATCAGTGAAGTGGCCACTGACACAAGGTATTTTGGGAAGGGAGATGTTCAGCTGGTGGCAAGAGGTAGCACAAGGCAATGTTAAGTGACAGGCTAGGACGTCGGCTTTGATTTACCACCCCTGCAACTTCCATTTTCAAATTTAAACTAATTTCTTTCATGTTATTTGCAAAGTGAGAAAGACTTAAGGCCAGTTTGTTTGACATGATGGCAGCTGTCACTCCTTGTCAACAGACCCCGAAATGAAAGAGCAATCCAGCACATGGAAGTAGAAAGTCCTGACACTTTAATTATCTGAAGAGATTACAAGATGAAAGTCTTCCTTGAGGCAAATGTATATTAGTATTGATATAGTCATTGTGCTTTTCAGTAAGAGAAATAGGAGTCTGTATTTACATAAGAAACTATACTGAGATCTTTAAATATCATATTTATGGAAATGACTCTGAATTACAGCATTTACAAAATAAAAACAAGCTTGAATAAATATTAAGTCCATTAAATACTCTTTTTTCACAGAAGAAACTTTTTGTGCATATTTATTTCACAATTGAAGTTTGTTGTATTTTTTTATCCTACAAAAGAAGCATTAAATTTGTTGGTTTTTGTTTTTGTTTTTTTCTTTTTTTTTTCCTAAAAATAAAACTGCAATAATCATTGCAATGTGAAGCCTGAGATTTAAGCCTGAATAAGTATCATTGCTTGCACATTACCCACCTCCCACCAATCACCCAATCCCATGCCTTTCTGAACTCTGGTGAATGCCAACACTCCAACTGAAGGATTTCAGGGGAAGAATTTCAGGGAAACAATAATAAAAATATAAATAAGGTGAGGATAACACATCATAGCTGACATTCTCTGCAAACAGCATCATAAGGCTTGTGAATTACACATAAACTAAGTGAAGCTGTTTCATCCGATTCAAAACGACAGTAGTGCCCACTGCTGTACCCTTACACGGCTCATTAACACTCGATATTAAACCACTTAAACAGCATCACCCCAAAAATAAATTTAAAAAACCCCAACACTGGCCAGTTTTGCTTTATCATTCTAAATGACGGCCCTTCTTGAGCATGATACCGCAAACAATTTCCTCCCCCTTTTTTGTATTCATCACTTTGAAACACGGTGTGTAACACCGCGAGTCAGGACAGGGGATACAGCAAAGAGCTCTTGATCTCGTTTCCTCTCTACCCACAGCACACACTGCCTTGCTTTTCATGTGGCTAACTCAAAGCATGTCCAAACGCCTTTGAAACCTCAGTGCTCACGGAGCTCTTACTGCAAATAGTTTGTGCAAGATCATAGCATGAATCCATGTGAGTGATTTCTTTCCCCTCCAAGTGAAGATAAAATTAATCCCTGGTGTTTCAAATAAATACAAATGTCTTCTAAGTTTTCAGCATGAGTGAAGTAACAGTATGCAGTATTTTACACAGTTACTCTGCCAAATGTGGACAACAAGTGCCCTTCTCTGGTTGACCATTCTGTAGGACCTTTTGAATATATCATTATTTGCCTTTAAAAAAAACATTTAAAAACTCAGTATAGGAGAAATAATTTGTCACATCTACTGAATTTTGCTGCTAAACTCTTTCAAAAATAGGTATTTTAATATTAATTCATTCATTTGGTAACCATTTCCTCTGAAGTTTAAGTTTTAAATGCTGATATAGAAACCAAAGCTCTGTGTTATACTTTTATTAACAGGATTTAGCATAAATGAGTAGAGTATGAATACTTTCAAAACTTAAAAATATAGAACTGGAAGTTGTAAAACTTAATTTTTAGAAGACAACTTGGAGTTATTGCTCTGCTTGGTAAATGAAAGGCAATAGCTTTATACTGCTTCAGGATCCTCAGTGCCTCCAATGTGATGCACAGAAAATTTTGCCTTTGTAGATATCGAGTATGGATTTGAAATAGTTTTGCTTTTAATTGTTCTTAGGTAGCAAAAATCCAGTAATGGGAAAGTTAAACCACAGCAGGAGGGAGAGCAGTGACATCCACAGCCATGCTGGTATTCTAGTGAGCACAGAAGTGTCCGAGCTTTGGGACTGGTTTGCTGGGATGGACTAGTTAACCGGCTACTCTGTTCCTAGCATGTAAGATAAGCGGCGATGCTTGTTCAATTCTCCGAGCCCTGTTTCCTTCCACACAGTGCATTTGTTCTGCATATGGCATCGTAACATTAATGTTGGAAATTTATGGAAGACCGTACTGTAGCCTCAGAGCTACAGACACTTCATACTTCCCTTTAGCAGCTTAGGAAAATGCAATAAAAACTGTCTGTACAAAATTTATAATAGTGGTGTCAAAGCCTACGTGCCCTCATGGGGTCCCTCTTTCAAGTTAATTCTTGGCTTAGGTCAAATATATCAGTCCGTGTAAGACTCCAGAAGACACACCAGTAGTTTAATAAGTCAGATACCAGCTCTGTCACTATAGAAAGGAGTGACATGGAACATATAACAGTGAGTGCAAACACGGACAGGCTTCATCTGACCATAACGAGGTAATGGAGCAGAGTGAGAGGAACAGCGGGAACAGAAGATCTGAAAAACAAGAGGGAGATTTCGCTTTAGTTCCTTTGAAGAACTGGATGGGACAAAACTGACTTCAAGAGAGGGAAGAGAAGATCATACACACTGTGCTCCTATGTAGTGGAAAAGCCACACTTCTCAGCATAGCCACTAAAAGCCCTCTGCAGGCAATTCATAGCCCAATGACCAACTAATCTGACTGTGCTTAGCCTCCCTGACATGGGTGCCTGAGCACTGACACTGGCCGAGGCAGGCCTGCCAGAGGGAAGCAGCTCCACCAGAGATGAAAAGAAGCATCTCCCTCCACCGGCTTTGAAGACAGACTAGGGGAATATTTGTGAGTTACACCAAAGTTCCTAATCCTGCAAGTTCACTATAAAGTTAACAAAAACAGCTTCTCTACCCTCTTACTTTTTAACTTGTACAGCAGTAAGTGACACGGGGCTGCAGATTTCTGGCTTTCCAAGGCACATGACTGCTTTTTTTCTCTCTCGCTCCCTCTCCCTCCCCCACAAACTTGCAAAGCAGCAGCCCTACACACTGCAGTGCTCCTGCAAAGGCTGAGAAGGCAAAGGGACACACTGTCCCTGCAGCGAGCTGTGCGTTATCCCTCACAGTGCAGGCTCGTTAAAGCTTAGAGCAGTATAGACCAGAGTGACTCTGGATTTGGGATGTTTGTTTCAGGATCTCAACAGCAAGTTCTGCTTTTTAGCACACAAATGCTTATTGCTGTATAAAAGTCAAACCCCTCCTCCCCACTTTCTAAATGCAAGCTGAGCAGTTGATACCCAAGACATACAAAAACACTCGTGACTTGAAAGCCTCGGCCAAGTGCACACATTTTGCTGTGCCAGTGAGTGTCTGTGGTACACATAAATTTGCTGTTTGGCACAGTTTCTCATGTGTTTGACTGAGTCATTACCTTGCCACAGCTCCGACAGTGGTGTTTCCTGCGAATGACTGTGAAGGGAGCCTTGCACGCAGTGCAGTAGCTGCAGACTTCATCTGGAACCCAGTCAGGAGGATCTGTCAGAAGCACAGTAACAAACGGGAACATGAATCAAAAGGGAATAAAAACAAACATGCAATTACCAGATCCTCAAGGGAATAGGGAGAATAAAATATAACAGCAGCTGTTCTCATCTGAGTTTCTCGAGGTGCTTTGCAAGCAGAGAGCTAGGTGAGTTCAGGATGCCCAAGAGGGCTCAAGTCCCCACTTCTCTTCCAGCTGCCCACCTCTGGGCAGAGCGTAACAGGCACTGAAAAAGCACATGGCAGCTCTGGACTCAGAATATATCCTATTCAAGTGAAAGTGGCAGGGAAAGGGAGATAAGAAAAATAAAGTATGAAGACAAGAGACTATTAAAGCTGGAACACAAACGTTTTTGTCAATGCAAGCAGCCATCAAAGCAAGGTTAGAGCTTAGATGGTTCCCCACCTCCCCAGCCCTCCCCACAGAAAGGCTGACTGCTTTTTGCAATGAGGCAAACAACTCTACAGGTACTAAACTCGAAGCCTGATTACTGTCTGCTAAGCTATTAGGACTTTAAGTCACCAGTAACTACAACAAAACCACAAAAAAGCATGAGACAGCAGAGAAAGAATTTGACCATTATTCCTAACAGCAAATTTCAGTTTATTTCTCCTGTGAGCTCCCTGACTTCTCATAAAAGCCAAGCAGGGAAATGATTTGGTTTTGGCAAAGCAGAAGGTATTAGGCTCACTTCTGTTGAGCTGCTTCTGCTAGTGACAGGCTGACACGATCCTCAGAGAGTCTTAACATTACAGTTGTAGAAATGATGTAGCTGATTGCTTAATTAAAGTTGTTAAAAATCTAATGAAGGGCAAAGCAAGCTCTGTCCAGAAGGAATCCATGGGCACAGTGAACTTCAACTGCTGGATGTATTTACCCAAGTTCCCTGTATGCAGCTTCTCTCAGAGTATTACTGACAGCATACAACCCATGCAATTGCTGGATTATAAACCTGACAAGCAAGATCCCTGCCTCAAGAAGCATATTAACAAATACCAAAATATATGGTGCAGTTAACACAGAAGTCAAGAGGGCTACAGCTACAGGCACAAAGCATATAATTAAATGAAAAATACACTGTATTCTTCAAACATAACCATGACCAGTTTTCATGTGCTTGTCACATTGCAGTATTTGTCAAACTGAAAGTAAAAGGATATAGCATTCAATGAAGAAAATGTTTTAAAAGCAGATTATTAGAAACAAAGAGAAAAAGCAGATTATTTAAAACAAAGAGTTTTTATGGGCTCCTGTAAATTATTTCGGAAGCTAAATTGGTTTAAGTAAGCAATCTTTCACTTAATGAACAGATTGGTCTGAGAGGTCACAACTATAGGGACAGCAACCAAAACCAAAGTCTGTGTGCAGAGAAACGATCAATGTGGTGAAAAAGAGGAGATGGCACATAGTCACTTCATCCCTGGAAACAGTTCACCAGAAAGTGTTCTGTGGGGACATAAGTCTACAAAACCCCACTTAAAAACCCAGCTTTCCTATGGCAGCAGGGAGAAGCAAGACTGCTAGCTTAAGCCAAAGCATTAATAGCAATGAAACCGAGGGATTTTCCTCTCCAATTCTTTTCCTTCTTTGCATCCTTGCTAGCTACTACATGTAACTTGCCCACCGAAACTTACTCCTAATGTAATGTTGACTTTGAAAACTTCATGTCACCTTCACAGGAATCTCTGATCCAAAACCACGTCAAGCCTGAGCACCTTGAAGCACCTCCATGTTCTCTATCCAGGAGGTCCCTTGGGTTATCACATATATTCTGATCAAAATAACCAAGCCAATAACAACATTCTTGTTTAGAACTTGCCATTAGACTAAATAGCCTTATGTTTTCAGGGAGCTATCCATTCTGTTGATTTTCACCCATTTTAAAGACAGCAAAATTTAGGAAATTATTCAAGCTCTGTGCCACCAGGTCTCCCTCCCAAATGAACACAGAGCTGGCATAAACAGGTTTGGTAAGATGCTTTCTTTGTTACCAATGCTTTATCAGCTGCATTATGGCTACCATGTTCAGGTAGTTACTGATTTTAATATACACAGAAAAGCCACGAAACACAGGCCCTTTTTGTACAAACTGCAGCATGCCAATACGAACGGCAACTTCTGCAGCAGCTCATATCATAGTCATTCCTTCCCTTCCATCATAAATCCAGGCACATTGTAAGCTAACAGAGCTCCACCACAAAGACTCTGGAGCTCATCAGCAGAAAGCAATGTCTACTATTTGGGTTTTTTTGGGTTTTGTTTTGGTTTGGTTTTTTTCCTGTTGTTGCCCTTGAAGTGCAATGTTGAAAAAATTACTTCTTAGTTGATCTTCTATGGTTTTGTGTCCAGTGCTAAATAAAAAGAAAAAAATGCAAAAAGAACCCCAAGAGAAACAGCAAATTTATTTTGATATATAACAGCCTTGTAAACTCGTAATAGTCATATAATCCATAGCTGATGGTTACAGAATTACTTGACTGCCAGATGAATTAATCTGCAAATTTATTTTTTAATTGTATAAAAAAATAAATTGCATCTTAGTGGTACTCAGTGTATAGAAACAGTAAAACCCTCCCTACAGAATGTTCTCTCACATTAGAGGGACTCTCTTTACCTCCATGCTGGTGTCACATCAGCTGATTCACTAAATCAGTGCATCATCAGAGTGAGCTAAAGGACACGTTTTCCCCCAGACATTGACTCAACAACAGTAAGGCCCTTCAAGAGGGTGATGTGGCTAGCCCCATGACCCATTGCTCCTGGGCTGTAGTGCCCTCTGAACATCCCAAGCAGTCGCCCCGAGCTCAGCTGCACTGCAGCACACCCCAAATAGCAACACTTGGTTACGTAATGGCTTTTAACATTCAAAACGCTGTGCAAACATTAATTGCTTTAATCCTCATCACCCAGCTACAGTCAGTAATTCTGTGTGGGGAAGAATCAGGAGAGAAATGTCTTCCTCAAAATCATACAGTGGTGCAGTCCTGAAATAACATCAGGAATAAAACTTTGGGCCATTAGCCCTGTGCCTTTGTTTCCAGGGTGGCTGAGGAAGCCCCTACACTGAGTACAAACAGAGGCTTCATCTTGAGCGTATGCACTGGCTGAGAAGCTAAACACAGTCCTGGACTGGGGCTGAGGTGCTCACACTGTCAGGGAGGATGAAGCCCTGAATGCTTCAGTCTCTCTCAGCCCATGCAAGCCCCAGTGGCAATGGGATCGATGCCTCGACATCCCCTTCACAAGGCTCAGCTCACTCAACCTTGGGAACAGCCTTCCTGACTGACGTTCACTACCGATTGAGTCACTGGGCTTTTTATAGAACAGGTTTGTGAAATACTCTCTGACGAGCAGTCTCATGAGGGGATAAAGCTTCGATATGAGGAGCAGAGCGAGTTATACAAATGAAACCCCTAGCATTAGCCTGAAGATGCACTGGAAGCAGGGCAGCAGCACTGCACCCCTCAGCTTTTTATGTTACAGTCCTTCTCCAGGCTACGCTGCTCCATTAGCTCTGCGTGCAGCAGCAAATGGAAACATCCAGTCTCTAAAGCACTATCTGCCTGTGCTTCAGGGATTTGCACAGGGAATGGAGGGAAAACCTCCTCTGTGGGCTAATTGGCCCACTGCTTTATCATGCACTGAGAAGTCTGTTGGGAAAGAGATGAAGACCACAGCACAAACTTCAAAGAGGAGGAGGAGGAAGGGAGAGAAGGGATTAACAAGATAGAACTACAGAAATAAGTTTTAGAAGAAAACATTAAAGGCACATACAGAAAAAAGGCAGAGAAAGGAATAGGTACAAGTATTTAAATGAATAAGAAACAAGATTAGAGAAAAGGCACAGGATAAAATTAAATAGTGTGAAGACTGAAAAAGACATTTAAAAAGGAGAAACGGTATTCTTAACTATGCAAAAATCTTGCATTATAATCTCCCATAAATCATGAAACTTTACAGTCTTTTTTTTTCATGCTCTAGTTTTTAGAATTCACCTTTACATGTCTCTGCAATTTCATTAACCAAAAAAGCTTTCTGTTCTATAAAAATTTGAGTTTAAAATCTCACATAAATCCAAGATGCTGGAGCATTTCTGTTTCAACAATATTATTTGATTAAAATTTCAGGGGTGAGGAAGAAAACAGAGGTACAAGACTTACTACCCTCAAGGACAGCTCTTGTCTGACAGCTTGCTTAGGATGGAGTTTCTGTGCAAATCTAGAAAGCTTTCATCAAAGCATGGAGCTTTGCAGACATGGGCTCAAGCCTCTGTTCTGCCTGATTTCACATGACCTTGAATGACAGGTATGAGATCAGCAACTCATTCTTTGGGCAAAATAATTGTTTACGTAAAATGGAACAAGTCTGATAGAAAACACTGACTTCCACTGGGATATGGTTCAAATCTTCACTTTAAATCAGATGGACCAAAGACTTTGATCTTCTGTGTAACCATTACTAGGAGTCTCTCTGTAAGAGCTACCAGCAAGTATAAACTAGAAGCAAGTTGATAGTGTAGATCTATATACATACCAGAAGAACTCTCAATATGTGTATTTTTAGGACAAAAAAACATTTCAAACAATCAAAATCCTAGTTATGTCACTGTGGAGCTGAATAAGCCTGTGCTTTACAGGTCTTACGGGATGTTTTCTCCTTCTGAAGTCTCAACAAGTTCCACACTGTGCTGACAGAGAGGTCTTTGAAAAGGTAAAAGGCACTGAGCAACTTCTTAACACATAAATCAGATCAAATTATTGCTCTATAACCTAAACACTGTAGAAAATCCTGTAATTTTACATGCATCAATAAATATGCTCACTTGATTATAAAACATTGCATCAATATGGAAGATGTGATGTTAGATTCTTCTCTTGTGCAGTGCAAGCAGAGCTGCTGAATAAGGAAAAAGTAAAAAGTTATGTGGACAGAATATGTTTGGCCACTGAACTGTGCAATAATTTAACTACTTTCATTTAGAAAGTGTTGCTGGTCCTTACTATAAATAATAGAGTAGCCATAGGCATGTAGAGGACAAAAGAAAAATTGAAACATTCAGCTAGAGTTGACAGCTAATTGTAGCCTCCCAGTGATTAGATTCTGCACATGCAGTAGCATGGGTGGGTTTTCTTGACCTTGTGACTTCCTATTGCAACAAGAACAAAAGCTCGAGCTGTGGGATCATAAATTACTGAATGGTGTTCGTGCTGCTGGTTGGAGAGCAGTGAGGACTTGTGACTAGACAGAAGTGGGTGGGCTGGAATATTAGCAGATGGAAAGGGATCAAGGAGAAATAGCACGTTGTTGTGAAGCAAACAGATGCTAACCCCACTTGGCACAAACAGTTATTTGTAGCAGCAGCCACAGCTAATCCATTATGGCTGGAGTTCTGACTAGGTGGCAGTGAGCAAGGCAGTTCTGTATGGATACTAGAGTAATAAGGACTGAAGATGAATGTATGGTTGCAGAGAGAGCTGAGATGCTGCAGCAAATATTTTCATGGAGAACCAATAGCTTCATAATGCTTTCTGTTTTTCCTTGAGAAAATCTGATTTCTAGATGTCTCATGCTTGCTCCTAGACAAGAAGTGTAACTTGCTTTTAGCCAGCCTGTAACTTCATGATATTGACAATTACACTCACCTTCCCTCAATTGCAACAGATGAATCTTCCTAAGTAATAAATTACCCCAAGCTCACAAGGATAAACATAATGTTCCCAAACATGGTCAGCAAGGACTTATACTTGATCACATTCACCGATTAATAAGGAAGTTAATAAAAAAATATACTTAATAAAATACATTTTAAAAAGTTACTCTGTGTGTGTATATATATGAGAAACTGTAGGGCTAAAACAAAGCAAGTTTTGTGTTGGGTTTGGAAACAAGATCCCAGATGCATAAATGGCAGAAAGGCATCAAAACTTCTGCTTTCCCGATGTTTGGGTTTTTTTTAAAGCTATAATACATATTAAGAATGACTCAGCTCTGTGCCAGCAGGGATACTTTTATACTAGGTTAAGTAAGAGTAATTTTCTTACATTTTGAAGTGTGGAGTTTTGCTTTAATTTGTGTGTGACCCATGCTGCCCATTCTCAGTCCCATGCAAACTTCTTGGTCAGCTTATTATCCAGCAGTGGTTTGTTCCAAGCTGTAGCTCAGGAACTTCCCAATAACCTTCTCCCCTTGCTGGCTGGCAGCTCACCAGGACGCAGGGAGAAAGGCAGTACCACAAAAGGTCCCAGGGCACAGGCCTCTTCTGCTGTTACTGCAATCCAGAGCAAGCACTACCGGCAGCAAAGAGCCCAACCTGTTTTGTTCTGAGCAGCTGCGACTACAATTTGCTTTGAGTTTATACACAGAACTTTGTCCCCATTGGCCATCCACTTCATCATACAGCCAGATCATGAAATTATACTATATTTAAAACTCATTTATGGAATATTGTATAAATTAATCTTATATTCTAGGAAAATACAAATGTGTTTGGGCTACATTATCTCCCCATAAAAATACAGTGGTTTTTATACTCTATACTCTTCCTCAAAAAAAAAAAAGTCCTAGAGCATTAGGACAGCAAAGGTGAACATATACACAATAGGCTCATCATTCAAAAATGCTTTTGTTTTGGAATGCAAATTAATCTGTAGTTTATTGTATTTCAACCTTCAGAAGGTCACAGGATTTAACTCCTACACCCCTTGTCAATGTCAGTTGTCTCATAATAAACATTCACATTTGTTTTATGACCCAGACCAGCTGGTGGGTTTTATATACAGTAAGAATAAGGAATCTGACTAAAACAAGAGATTCATCTTCACAATTTGAGTAGAGGCTGGAACCTTCAGTAGAATCTTAAAATTATTCATTTATTTGCTCAGGTTGCTGGACTTGCTTACTTTTTTTTATTACCATTGATTAGATGCAATCTTAAACATTCAGTACTTTCAGTAAGAGGGATTTATTTGATAATTGGTAAAAGCCTTCCTGGCAGGTAGCTTGCTGGACTTTCTCAATTTGATACATGCTCATGTTCTGCCATGATGGCAGAAGGGAAGAGCTACTGATGCACTCATTTGCTTTAAACTGTTCTCACTTCCAATTGAAATAATTAAGAGTGACCTGAAATGATGTACAAAAAGGGATATAATTAATTTTGGTGCAATGCTGTCAACAGATTGGTGCAATGCTCTCAGACTTTGTGTTGAATCCACTTACAGTGATAACTGTGGTGTACTCCTGTTGGTGGCCTGGAGGACAAATCCATCAGGCTTGCTGCAAGAAACAGGGCACGATGTTCATGCAGCAAAGGTTGTCCTAACCACCAGACATCTTCCACTTGCACCCAAACATTAGCCAAAGTCGGGCACCGTTGCTTCCACAGTGGCCAGCAAAAATGAGGTAAGTGGAGGTGTTATAAGGGGGAAAAGGCACTTGGCTGCTGAACTGCTGTATGTTCATGCCTCATGCTGGATGCCTTGGGGATAGCAAAAACATGTATCCCATTAGCTATCACTGCATACCTTGGTAGAAAAAAGTCTGTACAGCACTGCCAGCAATGACTTGCAACCAGAAGGGACAAGGGTCTGGAATGTATTGGAGGAGAAGGGAAAGAATGGATGTTTCTACAGTTCCCACAAATTCAACAAATTGATCCACTTTTTGCAGACCTTTTGTGGTTTGTTCTGGTTTGGAAGGTGGAGCTCATCTCCATGCTCCCCAGCACCCTCTGTGTCTCTCTGTGATAAAGCAAATTCCTGCCCATCAGCAAGTCTGCAAGCTGAGTAACACAGCAGATGATGCTAGTTAGTTTACATAGTCAGAGCAGCTGTACTGATCTGTACAAGCAGGTATTTACAGCACAACCACTTACACACAAGCCAAGTAAGACTCCCAGAGAAAGTCTACAAGGAGACTGATTCAGACATGCCCAAGGCCTTCTCAGTGAGCAAGCATGGGTACCAAAGGCAAAGTACCTGCAGGAGCACTGGCTAACTGGCTTTGTTTAGATGATGTATTAGCATGGGAAAACATTGTGCCAAGGCAGCCAAGCTCATTCTGGCATCCAGGTCTACTTATTCAAAAGGGACTTGGTTATCCCACAAGGCGACGCTTTCCATCACACAGGCATATGTGAAACACCAGCTATTTTGGAACAAATGTGCAGGCAGGGGGCTGGTTTTGCTGTGCTAATGCTATTAATACTACAGGTTGGGTTTTACCATTTGCTCAGGGCAGGGACAGAACTGATTGATGCTGCCTGGATACTACAGGGTCCCTTGAAACAGCAAAGATCTCACCTTCCTGCACTCCTACACAGCCGTAACATCACCTAAGCGTCCGGACTGTTGTCCTCTATTTCAATAAATAACATCCCAAGCCATAGGCTGCCCTTCTCCAAACATAAAACCTTCCCTGTGCCAATAGAATATGCCACGAAAAGCTGAAAAACCTTAAAAGCTGAATAACATGCCAAGAAAGTGAAATGACTTTGCCGTGACAAAATGTACATCCACTGTGAGAAGGTTATTCAGCATCCTGCAGTTCAGAATAACTTGCTTTCAAGTTCTGTAAGTCAAATTCACTGGCAGCATCAGGCATCGATTCAAAAGAAAAGAATATGAACTGTAATGGTAGAGAATGAATAATCTCTTGCATTCTTTTCCAATAGGGCCTATACATGGTAAGGATTTTGCTTAAAGATTTGTTCTTTACTGCACCTTCTGTGACACACTGAATTATGGCTCGATAGAAAAATCAATTAAAATGACTACTGAATAGTTCTTTATCTGCCACCAAATCACCTTTCTCCAGAAGAGATAGTATTTCTGCAGTGCACTATACATGAATTATCCTTACTGTTCTAAATAAATAGAGATCCTTTAGCCTGCAGCTTCAGAAAAGTGAGCAAGCAAACCATAAGCTTTATGTAAGTACAAAATAACTTACTTATAAATATGTAGCATTACTTTAAAACCTCATCTTTAAGACTTTTTTTCTCTTGTGATTCCTGATCATCATTGTTACAAATGACATGAACTACCATTTCTTTTCTGTTGGTCATTCCCCTCTGCATAAAAGCAGAGATGTACACAGCTTATCACTTAGTTCTCAGTCATCCTGCATTCAAAACCTCTCACAGGAAGAATAGTAGTGTATGTGGACAAATAGACAACAACAGATCACAGTTTTGAAGAACAGGGAAATTACTGCATGCTTGAATTTCTGGGAAGCACGGATAGTTTCACAGTTGATGGTTGTCTTGTATTTCTCACTTGACCAGAGAGACACCATCACGGATAATTGGGCTCCTGGTGTGCTGAAACCACCACTTAGCCCTGACGATCAAAGCTGATTGCTTTCTTGTTTGCTCCATCTCATACATCTACTTTCTCTTTTCTTATTCTCTGACTGCAAGTGCTCTGATATATTTTCATCCATTTTTAATACAATGTTTACCAGATGAGGGCTGTAGTCCATAACTGACTCGTAAGCACTCCCGCAGCAGCTCAGGTTAATAAGAGAGAAACTTTTGAGCTCTCAGAATGCTTGAATCTTGACCCAAACTCTGAGACTTACATATGCACTTTACTTCATTCCTACCATGTATTCAGTGAGATTACAGTAACCTCAGCAGATCTACCTAAAACTAGTTTTTTCTTTGAAGTAGTATGTTGAAGAATATGAAAATAATAATAAAATATTTTGATCCTGTGTCTTAAAGACAAAAGTGAAGAAAATGTGAAAGGTACCTCCACATACAGCAAACGATATAAAAGTTCTCTTCAGATCTGGCTGACAAGACCTTACTTAGAGCTTTGCATCTTACACAGCCCTCTGAAACTTGCCACGTAATGTCATACGCTATATACCTACATAGACCTTTCTTTACCAATAGAAAGGAATTCATACTGGATATGACAATTTGTAGATCAGAGTTTCACAAAGCTGTTGGAAAAAAATCTGAAAGAAATAAGCTCAGTTTATCATATGACTTTGTCTCTAAATCATACTATGACAACATTTTATACTCACTTTCCAGAGCCAAACTTTAAAAATCTTTTCATTTTACTGATTTTTTTTTTTTATACATCAGCGTTCTCATTTTAGCTCTCAGAAAAAAAAAAAGTACCTTCAAAGTCCCCATCTCTGGCTTTTGCTGCAAGTTCTGAGGATGATATACTTTCTTGACATAAAGCACAGTCTTCCAGTGCTGCATTCCTTAAACCCTGATTAACTGAAAAACAAACCAAAAAGTACTTATTTTTCCAATTTTCATTTAAAATATTCATGTTAGGACTTCTGGGATTAGATTACAGTAGCATGTAAATGTACCTTACACTTCTTGCTTTTTCTTTATTCTAACAGTGATTTAAAAGTCTCCTCTATTCTTCTTTGGAATGACAACAGAAATGGAAGGTGCTGTTATTACAGGACACACAGTTAGCTGCGTCCCGTATTTTATATCCCTGGATGCTTTACAATGTAGATTATGAGAGCAACCAGATAATTCCCTAGGTGAATCAAACACATCAAGTCACATACATCAAAGCAAAACTTCCTCCCAAAAGTCTATGATTTTTATTTGTTAATTTTGTTTATGTTTACTTTTGTCAACCCCTTTTTTCCTAATGTAATTGTTCATCCATTAGAAATTATTCCAACCAAGTACTGTTGACTACCATATCTATCCTAGTGATAATTCTTTACAGCTACGTTTTCTTTATTACTTTTATTTGAACTTCCAGGAACTCTTTGATCCTCTCCTAAGCAATTCTGTCTAACCCCTTTTCTCTTGCCAATGAAAAACCAGTCTCTTCTCATGTCATGAGATCCTGCCACCATAAAAATGTTGTAGAAGTGTCAAGCAGAAGTAACAGAGGATCATAATTCATGTTATGCATTATCCCACTGCAGCGATGGTTTGGATTGGAGCTTTCCTGTTAAATTTAACCAACTTCTCACTTGGTGTTTCATATAAAACCCTCAGTGCTTTTAAATGAAACTGAAAGAAAGGGAAAGCAAAAGTTTTCTATCATGAGGAAAAGGGAGGAAAGGGGGAGAAAAAGAAGAGACAGAGGATCACCTTGAGATGCTGATAGTTCTAATCATGACAAAGGGCAAAGGTAATCAAAATGGTGACAAAAATTTCTTGCATTGGCTCATGATCTAGTTCTGGTTCCATTATATTAATAATCTAGAATATTATCTTATTATCTTAATTACCTAGAAATGGATATTTTTCTATTTTAAAGCCAAATTCAGCACTCTACAATTTCTACAAGACAGGCCAGATTTCAGCATTTCCCTGAGCATTCTCATCTTATAGCCTGCTCTTTTTACACAGGTATTTAAACTTCACAATCAAAGATACATGTCTGAGTAAATTGTGTCCAGTGTGAAATAATACCAGGAAAAAAAATAATCCATGAAGTCCAAACCCTGCATACATTCTGTTATGACCATATGGGCTATAACCACTGCTCTGTACATAGGAATATGGAAGTGAGCAGACACACTCTGAAAGCTTTAACTCTTTCAACATTTGCCTCAAGACATTCATTGTACCTATACTTGCAGTCACTTCATTCTGTTTATAGTCTGTTTCCATGACTTTATATAAAATTTTAGTCAAATCACTGTACAAAGCCCTGTCAATAAGTTAACAAAATGTTAGGGAAATTCTTGTCAAATGGATTTTGTTGGATTGTTGTTCATGGATCCCCATGGGGCCACCAGTAGAAATTCACCATAGAAAACAAATCTCTAAATCTCTTTACCTTTCTTGTGCTTTTCCTTGTCTTCTGTTTCAGGTTTGGTTGCCATAACTTCAAACAAGGTCTTTAAGATGCTTCTCAGATCACTAGCATAGTTTGTCTGCAGCTGGTCAGCAACACCTAGGAGTTTGATAAAACAGGTAAACAATTACTAGACCACTCTTAAAAAAACTATTTAAATGTCTGTTGCTACCACTAATGGCTTCATATTTGTTTTCGAGTGGATCACTTGCTCATGTTAGTAATAACATTCGAAAGTTTAATTAAGCTAATTTTCTACAATGGCCAAGTCACAAGTTGGACTTTGTTACCTGCAATTCAATACATATTTTCCTTGCCCTTTGGCAGAAAACAGAGATATTCCTTTTGCATTGAAATACAATTGCTGCATCAAATTTCTTCCCCTGAAGACACAGAACATCACCAAGAAAAAGGAAAAAGGAAGTATTTTAGGTCGGATCTGTTGCATGCTCAAACTCTTGATCACTACAAGTCTAAGATGTCTGCATCTCTGATTCTGAAAGTTCCCATAAAAGAATAGTTTTTCCATTCAGAACAAAAGGCTACTCTCATACCTGAGATACAGACGAAAAGGCGGTGAATAAGATCATTACTGCCATGAAATCTGGATCTGATCTTTTCTCGGGTGGCAATTTTAGCAGCTTGCAAAGCGAGCTGGATTTCTTCCTGATCAATGTCATCAGATGAACAAGAACTCGTCATTAAACTGCTGTAGGATTAAAAAAAAGTAAAGTAATGTAAATCATCACTGAGTTGTTCAGGATGTTCAGCAAATCCTAAAGGATTTATGACTCAGGCAAGACTCTATAGCAAATCGGAACTAATTGCTGTAAATTCTTGTTGAAGTTAATCAACATGCAATCAATCACCATCATGTTTGATTTTCACTCTGTGGCATAGCTGCAAAAAACTTAAGCAGAAAATAATTTGTCTGTATTTTACTGCATTTTCCTTAGCTATTACAAAGTGCTGTGCCATTTTTCGTATTAATTTCTTCTAAAAGCTCAGCCCTGAGACCATAACTCCACCAAAAATTCGAAAGGAGAGTATCAACCTAAAAACAAGAAGGTCAGTTCCGATGTCAGCTTAGAAATTTATTAATGTAGAAGCTAATATGAAAAAAAAAAAGAATTTCTGAATTATGTTACCTTAAAATAGTGAGAATGGAATCTAAATATAACCATACGTTACAAAAAAAATGAAAGAAGGGTGATAAAATATAATTTACACGGTAGAGAGGTAGATTAGTTCCCTTATATACCTAATGGTAGAAACCACTGAAATGTCAAACTGTTGTAACAGATTCGACTCCAAGGGGATTAAAATGTGTCACCAAATGTCTACTAGAGATTTAAATTTTCTTTTAAAAACTAGATGCACAGTTGCGAGCCATTTCCACCCCCACTCCACTGTCCTTTATGAAGAGGAAGCTTGAACAACCTGAGACTGCAGGGAAGCTTTGGAGGGAATCCAGCTTCTTCAAGTATCAGGAATTACCTAAACTACTTGTAAATCAAGATTTTATTTTTTTCTTAAAAAGGAAGTATTTAGAGAAAAGTAGCACTCTGTCAATGGAAAAACCTTTAATTGGGACGAGAGTGCAGGATGTAATTACACTGAAGTCCTAGTGATTCACTGTGTTGACTGAAGGACACAGGCCTTCTTATGCTACTGCATTCAGAGACAGAGGAACACAACCATTTCCCCCACGTATTGGAAAGAAGTTAATTTTTACAATTATAAAAAAACTGGAGTATTTTACTCATTATCATACTTTGTCTGTCCAAAACTTCAGCACTCTCTATTACTCAGACAACTGCTATATTAAAAAAAAGTTACTGACTCTGTAAATAGCATGTATAATGAAGGAAGTAGTTTCTAACACATCCAGAGATCAATCTGCTTTTATTAGGTGCTGGAGCATTGACCACCTTGCAGATGCCATCCCTGTGGCAGTATGCACAAACAGTTACTGCAGGATAAGACACACAGGTAACATTTATAATTATTTATAACAACATTTTGTGGGATATAGCCTTGAAATTCTACCTGTAGGCTGTACAGGTAATCCTTTAAAATGTAAAAGTGAACTCATTAGGCCATACAATCTGAAAAGCCCTAGTAAAAACAGAACTGAAGATAAATAAACACTGGAGATTAGTTATTTATAGAAATATCAGTGGAAAATGTGTGGCATAAGTACCTTAACTGGCTTTGCATTCTTTCAAAGAGTTAAGAGCAGGCCTGCAAGAGACTCATTTTTTTCATGATATTATTGCTATTAACAACAGCAAATTCTTGTAAAAAGATGTTAGTTCTATGTTTACAATTCCCCCAGCACCATGACTGACTATTTATTAAAGATACCAAGTGAGAATTCTCTCTCTCATTTTCCTTTGCTTTTCCACATGGGATATTTTCTATTTTTACATATATATTTATATATAGCAAGCCTGTCAGTGTTCAAGACAATGAAAACATCATGTAAGAACGTGGCTTATGAAGGAGTAAACTGAAAGGCAGTAAGAGCCAGGAAGCAATCCCTAATTTGCAATGACATGCGGCAGATAATTGCCTATTTGCACAAATGTTCACATGTACAGATAAAGGAGTTTGTCTGCCTCATAATATGGGTGAATAAGATCTACTGTTTTTCCTTGTTTTTAAAAGCTTTTATCTTACAGTGATATACACATCTGCATTATAAATTGCTCTCCAAGGCAAGCACAGACCTCATGACAGAGACCAGTACAGTCTGGGTGTAATTTTATAACCCAAATACAACAGTCTCTGAAACTCCCAATGAGCAAAAGCCTTAGTGCAGGGGAAAGTACAGGTGCTGATTCAAGGATGACTCTTACCTCCAAATCACAGCTGAAGAAATATTTCAAAGTAAGGTGTTAAGTGGGCAGAGAGCTGTGAAGAGTGCTTTTCAAGAATAAAAACTTAATCCTTTCCCATTTTGCAGAAAGGAAGAAAGGCTCATTCCACAACTCTGACCAAACTCTTACCAATTTTAATAACATTTGCCTTTCCAGGTCTCCTCCAACTAGGAGGAATGCAGTCTTACCTATCCCTAACTCATACAAGAAACGTGGTTTGACCTACACTTCTGTTCCAGGCTATTTAGTGTTAGGTTTTGTGGTGTGTCATTAAGACTGGTCAAGTCCCATCACAAGACTGACTAGAGCTTTTTTGTCCTAAGAGTCCCTAGATGAATTGCTCCAGCACTGTGGGATGGAAGGTCAGCATGTGTGCATACTCCCATTTATAACATAGTTTCATATGCACAGACACATGTAAAATACAATATCCATATACAAGAGGTTCAGAAAAGAGGGTATTTTGTATTCAGGATTGCTTATGCCATGGGAAAGAGAAAAGTGAACATTCCAGAATAATTTAACACTGACCTAAGAACCACTGGAGAGTTAGAAACAATTACTCTAACATTACCAACAGGACCAAGGCATATTTAGATGAAAATGACTCTCAAAGAATGACTAATGACCATCTGTTCTTTGCTTTAAAATATATCTTAATGTTAAAGAAGGTAGCCAGAAAATTAATATTGTAGAAGCAGTCAGAAATACTATAAGAACAGAAACATAGCAATTGTTTCAGATAAACAGCAGAAGAGACAGCTTTTCTTATATATAGTTATCCTAAACAGCAGTGATTGCACCTGTGCAAATATTAAAGATTCTCTTGATTTTTAAAATCGATATTATAGAAAATAAACCTGAATTTTGATCTACAGAGTTCAGCTTACCTTTTCTCCAAATTATTCTTTCAAACGAGTTTGGTTTTTTTTAGTTCTAGAAGGAATACTATTTCCACTTGGCTTATCTAACATGTATAATATGGCTCAAAATTCTCAGCTGATACCAGATATGTAGGAAGCATTTCATTAACGTCAGACTACACTCAGATCTGGAATGTTTCACTGCTATCTGCAGAATCAAGTTATCACTGTAGAATATAAATAGCCATACTAGGTAGCTAGAGACAAGTCCTCATTTTCTCAACTTCTTGGTTGAAGGGAAACCTACATTACCCAAAGAATTAGGTTAAGAAGGTATAAGACCAAAATAAGCATGGAATTCCCCTTGTGAAATGTTTATCATATAAACAATGCTTATCATGTATTTATTTTTCATACTGTAAAAACATTCCGAAGTTAACATGTCTGAAGGTAAATATCAGGAAATAAGAGATTATGTAAAAGGCTGATTCCAAACAGTAAACCTGCTTATACGTTATAAAGGAACAGGTACCCTCTGGCAGATAAAATGAAGCATAGAATCATAATGGTTAGAAGGGACCTCCAGGGTCATCAAGTCTAACCTTTATCCCATCACATTCCTAGCCATTAGACCATGGCCTCAAGTGCCTCATCAACTCGTTTTTTGAACACCCCCAGGGACGGTGACTCCACCACCTCCCTGGGCAGCCCATTCCAGTGCCCAACCACCCTCTCAGTAAAGAACTTCTTCCTCATATCCAACCTAAACTTCCCCTGATGGAACCCGAGGCCATTTCCTCTCGTCCTGTCATTAGCAATTTGGGAGAAGAGACCAACACCAGCCTCACTACAACCTCCCTTTAGGTAGTTGTAGAGGGCAATAAGGTCTCCTCTCAGTCTCCTCTTCTCCAGGCTAAATAACCCCAGGTCCCTCAGCCAGTCTCCATAAGGCTTGTTTGCCAGACCTCTCCCCAGCCTCGTTGCCCTTCTCTGGACTCGCTCCAGCACCTCAATGTCCTTCCCATCCTGCGGTGCCCAGAACTGGACGCAGTACTCAAGGTGCGGTCTCACGAGTGCCGAGTACAGGGGCACGATCACCTCCCTACTCCTGCTGGTCACACCGTTTCTGATACAGGCCAGGATGCCGTTGGCCTTCTTGGCCACCTGGGCACACTGCTGGCTCATGTTCAGCCGGCTGTCAACCAACACCCCCAGGTCCTTTTCCGCCAGGCTGCTTTCCAGCCACTCTTCCCCAAGCCTGGAGTGCTGCATGGGGTTGTTGTGGCTGAAGTGCAGGACCCAGCACTTACCCTTGTTAAACCTCATGCAATTGGCCTCAGCCCATTGCTCCAGCCTGTCCAAATCCCGCTGCAGAGCCTCCCTGCCCTCAGGCAGATGGACACTCCCACTCAATTTCATGTCATCTGCAAATTTACTGAGGGTGCATTCGATCCCCTCATCCAGGTCATCAATAAAGACATTGAACAAGACTGGCCCCAAGACCGAGCCCTGAGGGACACCGCTTGTGACCGGTCTCCATCCTAACTTGGCTAGCAATTTTAATACTACTCTCCATTTGTCATGTTAGAAGAGTAACAAGACTCTTTCAGATGTATCTCTAGGACAGTTGCCTAGTGTCAAAGCTTGACTGTGAAACTTAGTCAAAGTACAAGCAAACAAAACCCAATAACACAATTGTACACAGCATCATCTTTCACCAGTGGAACCAGTCTGCTTTATAGATTTTAAGTTCCAAAGAATACTTGTGAGCCACGTTAAGCAGTAGTATCCATACATCATGGAAAACAGGATTGTGGAACTAGAAGATTATGAGTGACACTTTCAGAAGTGGTCAGTCATTTTAGGGAATCATCTGTGATACCAGTGGCCTTGTGCTGAATTTGTTGGTCATTGACACACATCCAAAACGAGTAAAACCAGCAAAGTCTAAAACTGAACAACCAAACTCAGCTGATTCAAAGTTGGTCCAAATATAAACATGGTATATTTGTGCTCAAAAAATAAGTCAGCAGCACTAGAAAACTGTGACCACACACAGGAGTTTCCTCCTAAATTTTTCTATACTTATTTGGACCACTAAACCTGAAACCTGCTCTGAATTGAAAGCAGAACGTCTGAGATTCTCTTAAAGAATTTCTCATTATGTACAAACAAATCCTCAGAGTATATTAAGTATGTATTAAGTATAGAGCACTGGCAGATCAAAATTATTTTTAAGTTCACTGTCTCAAATACAAAGAACACAAAAATTAAATTAATTACTATGTTTTCAAAAGAATAATAAAAAATGTTAAGAAAGTGGTTTGGTTTTATTTGTTTGTTTCTAGACATCTTAGGTGGTCACTACTTGCAAAGGAGTAACCCAACATATTTACTCTACTATAAATGATGCAATTATGTCACCAAATGTAATAGAAAAATAAGATCACTCTCTAAGTCTCTGATTTCAGGCAACATCTTTGATTACAACTAATTTTCAGGCACAGATTTCAGAAGATTGTCAGTGGTGCCTTCAAATCGAGAGGGCTCAAGTTCCAGCAAAACAAACTCATCCCAACAAAATCTAAACCACTTAGGAGTTCTATGAACAATATTACAAATGTTTACTAGAAGGCAGAAGTAGTATGCAACTATTTGCAATAGAAGAGGTTGTCACTTCCTGCTGGAGCGTGAATTCACAGCCTGTGAATCCACTTTATGGTGAATTCAAAATCCACATATTAAATGGTGGACACGTAAATCTCATGCAGAAGTTTACCCTCTTTGCAAAATCAGAGCAGTAAATTTTGAAATAAAGTTGCTCTTCAGCAAAATTTCATACATGCTATATGGAAGCAGGTGGGATGCCTTCTACACTAAGGCAATGCGACAATTTCACAAGAAGTTTTCTATGATTTCACATATTCCTATTTACACAAAAGGACATTGCAACTATAAACCATGCAGAAAATTTTTACAGAGGAACTGTAGTCCAATTCTAAAATATCAGTTATAGTTCATTAAAAAACTGATGACTGTGCACAAATTATAAAATAGTGCAGTTCCTTGGACTAATGACATCAGTTCATCTGCACTAGTTGCTCGTAATGAATCTCATGTTCATTACTCAAATCGCCACAAGTTTTAAATAACTAAGATAAAGTTATATACATATAGCTATATCATGTACATTAATTTCCATACATACATATGTTCTGAATATTCTAGTCCTTACAGTTGTCAAAAAACACTATCATGAGCTCCCTGGCTTTCATTTTTGTTCATACAGAATTTAGCACAATGGCCACCTCATGCTCTGTGTATAATCTCAAAAACACTTTATCCAACCTGTGATATTTAGGGGTTTTTTCTCTTCCATCTGAATTTTTTCATACTCTCAGCAAATAAAAAAGACCAAAACAAAACCTTTGCAGGGAAATCTATGTTATTGTCTGCACACAACTTCTAACACTACTTCAGTAACTGGTACATTCCTCCCACTGGTATTTGTGTGGGCTGCAACTAGAAACCCTAGCACTAACCTGTCAACATGTCTTTTCCAAGCTTACAGTATTAGGCGGAGCCTTAAAATTTTAATAAGAAAAGAGAGTTTTCTCTTCATATTTCATCTTCAATGCCACTGTAAGTATGAGGAAATCATCTCTTTTTTCCTCCAATGTAATTGTGGTTTTACAATATATCTTGGTTTTCGGCATTTGCCAAAAACTCTGCAAAACAGGCAGTTACTATAGTGATTTTAGTTAATTACACACAATCACAAAACTCCCAAACATGCTATTCTAAGGGTTGTTTTTTTAAAAAATAAAGCGATCTGTAAAATAAAATCTAATTTCTGAAAGCTAGTAATTTTTGTTCTATTAGTAGCACAGGGAACACCAAGTGACATTCAACAACAGATTTTTACACATCATTAAAACTACCATGATTATACATGTGGCCAAATTACTAAAAATTAAAATTACAAGTGTGCTACGTAGCAATAAGAGCACAAACCCATTATGATCACTTTCATGGGTTCCAGCCAGATGATGTGCCACCGGGAATACAGTCTCCAAATTGGAAATTTTAGGGTGTTTACCAGTTTTGCTAGAACAGACTTATTGCCTCTGTCACCAATGCTAGTCATCTTGAAATACTGCCCTATTTAACTTGATCTACACAGAGAGGAACGTATTTTATTTTTCATTTACTTCAACCATATTGGATATTTTAACATCACTAAAATACGAATTTATCATTTTAATAGGGAAAGACCAAAAAACTTCAAACAACTGAATTTTCACCTTCCCACTGTAACAGGCACTTGTTAGCAAGTAGCTCACACAAGCTGCCTGGGTTATTCCTTGAGAAAATAAAATCTGCATCAGTTACTTGTTACTTAAGACAGAGGTACACATATAATATACCCCAAAATACCTTGTGGAATTTCCTAAAAGGAAATGCTATAGCTTAGAAAATGCTGCACCATTTGGAGATTTAATTTTTTTTTTTTTCTTGCAGGGTAAAGAACATGGCATGAAACACATCAAGAAGAATCCTGGCGGTGAAAAACTAGAGACATCTGCTTCAGTCACATATGTCTCGCTGACTAAAATCATAAGCAAAAGCTGACAGACCTCATCAACACTGACTTTTGTTTTGCTGGTACTGCTCAGCTGGTTGCTGGGGCAAGGGATTTAGCAGCAAAGCAAGAAGACTGTACGCAGCAGCCTGTTTATGACTGTATTAATATGCATATTAATTGCCCTCAGTGCTTGAGTGACAGAGCTATACAAAAAAGCATAGACTGACAGTGCCTAGAACATACACAGTCTGCAGTTCAAAATCATTAGGCAGGAATAGCATCTATTCTAGAAGTCATGCTGATTTGCTCAAGGTATAAACCCCTTTCTCTTCCCACAACTCTTCTCACTGAGCTCTTTATTTCCATGATTCCAGTACATGTAGAGCCAGTATCACCAGCCTTCTGGTTATGAGCAGTGCTCCTGTGAGGAAGAGCTCTACAGGAAAAAAGGGGAAAAAATCTACAGTAATGCATCAATCAAAATAAAAATGACAGTACCAAACATTAATGCAGAATTGATCTGTCATTTTGCATAGCTTAAACAAATATGACCTGGCCAGTTTAACAATTGTAAAACTGCAAGAGAGGAGATCTGGAGACACAGCTGGCCAGGTAGGCCGTGACACAGCAGTTAAATTACATTAACTTCTTTGGTGTCCTTCACATTATCATCTACAAGATCCCCAGAGTAGTTGTGATCTCCTTATTAAAATTTGTGGGCATGTAATTTGCAAAGCTATTGCTTTGATAGCATAGATCAACACATAGTTCTGGGCTGTGAGATGAAAGAACTGAATTGTCCTAGTATAATTCAGAGTCCTGCTCAATGTCCAAGTTATTGGTCCTTCTTGCATCCTCTTCGAGGCACTGAGTTCTACAGATGAAAAAAGCACAGTATAAAACCTGGTTTTAGAAAAAAATGTCCACCCACAAGAACTTGGCTTGGTCTGTAAGAAACTGGCTCACAGGTCACACTCAGAGAGTGGTGATCAATGGTTTTTACTCAGGTTGGCAACCTGTCACACTTGGGAACCAGAGACTGATAATGGGCCTCACACTTCAACATCTTCCCATGATCTGGACGATGAGATTGAGAGCATCATCACCAAGCTTGCTGATAACACCAAACTGGGTGGTGAGGTGGACATGTCAGAAGGAAAAGCCATCTTACAGACAGACCAGGACAGGCTGGAAGAGTGAGCTAGCAAAAACAGAATGGAGTTTAATAGAGACAAGTACAAGGTCCTGTAGCTGGGACAACACAACCAAAGAGCCCAGTGCAAGCTGGCATCTGTGTGGCTGGGGAGCAGCTGTGCTGAAAGGGACCTGGGGGTGCTGGTGGACAATGAGCTGAATGGGAGTCAACAGTGTGCTGCTGCAGCAACAAAGGCAAATTGAATCCTGGGTTGCATCCGCAGGGACATCACTGGCAGAGATAAGGGATGTGATCATCCCAATTTACCAAGCGCTTGTCAGGCCACTCCTGGAGTGCTGTGTCCAGTTCTGGTCTCCACAATTCAAGAAACAGACAGGGTCTGGGAGAGGGTCTGAAGGAGTGCCATGAAGATGATGGTGAACGTGTCCTACAAGAAGAGACTGAAGGAGTTAACTCTTTTCTCTCTGCAGAAGAAAAGGGAAAGAGGTCACCACAGTATTCTAGTACATGAAGGGTGGCTACAGAGGACGGAGGCTCTCTCTTCACAAGGAGCCACGTGGAGATGACAAGTGGCACCAAGAGACGTTCCATCTTGATATAATAAAGAAATATTTTACGCTAAGAACAAACAGTCACCAGAACAGCCTCGACAGGGACGTGGTACAGTCCCTGTTACTGGATGTTTTCAAGGTCTGATTGAATAGGGTGCCAGAAAATCTCATCTAGGCTGCCTCCCCCACGTCAGGTTGGACCAGATGATCTTTTGAGGTCCCTTCCAACCTGAGTTATTCTATGATTCTATGAACTGACTGTCAAGGTAGCCTAAAACAGTCTCCTGCAACACACCTTCTATATCTGAAGCAGGTAAACAAAATTTAATTTCTTTTATCAACTAAGATAATCTTTCTTGACTTGTTTCACACATGTGTTTATACTAGCAGAGATATATTCAAAATATGCAATAAAGTAAGCAATATCCTTCAACTATATCCAGCAAGCCAACGACCATGGGCTCTGCCCACATGTACATACAGATATTCTAACAGAAATAGCCAGATAAGTATCCCACCCTAATTGCTGGCAAACTCTTGCTGTTTTCACATTGACTTGACTCACAATACACTTCAGATACCTCCTGTTACAGACTGTAAATAACATTGGCTAAAACTTAACCACCATTTTTGTAAATGTCTAAAACTGTAGAAAAATATATCACAAAACACCAATATTTAAGCCACAATGACATATCTTTTAAAAAAAAAAGTGACTGGACTGCTGATCAGGGAAGGCACCTATTGTATCATTAAGGCTAGATTTAAAAGTTATTATTTATATTTCAAGTTCTCATTTATTGGCTCATTATACCTTTAAAACGAAGAAGAAGGCTTTACCATGTAGGCAAATACCTGAATACAGATTCATCACTATTTCTTCCTCTCTTGCACTGTCTTACACCAAAAACTCCAATGAGGCTTGAAATCAACTAATTGCAATGACCTTGTTCTTCTGTTCTCACTTATTTTTTCTCATCATTCCCAAAACCAACAAGAGTGAGCCTAAGTGAAAGAAAATGGCTTGAAAAAGCCATTTTCTTTCTTTTACTTAGGGTTCACTCTTGGCTTTAAGCATGTTGAGTCATTTGTTAGCATACAGTAGCCTTCGCTTAGGTTTCCACTCAAATTAATGGCTATCTCAGGATCTTGCCCAACAATTCTAATGCATGTTGAAAGCTGACAAATTCCTGCAATTTCTTTTTAAAAATTGACTCTACTACTTCCAATACTGAACTGGATAAGATTCCAGCAGTGCATTTTATTAGCTGTCTGTTTACAATTCAGTAAGTTAAAAACTGTTCTAAAAATTACATTTATGAAAAAAAAAAGAACATTATAAAGGAAAAACTGGATGGATTGTTTCCTGAAGCTAAACATAAACAATGGACCAATTGCCACTTCCCTGCTGTAGTTATAAACATCCCATTTGCACTCAAGTCAGAAGTATTATTCAACAGTGACACTGATGTTAACAAAAAAAATTCTGCATACTCTTTCTTGTGAGTCTGCATAAACCCACAGTTTCTCTGAAACCTTCTGAAATATATGGAATACATTTATTCTTTGCTGAGAAAGCTGACTTCTGATATGGGCACCTCAAGTCTGGATACTGCTTAATGAACATTTTGCAAAAAATCATCTTCTGAATGGGGCTGAACATTTAACTTCTTGACCATGAGACCTCTAAGACAAGGAGGAAATCTTCTAGACAGATCGGGTACCAATGAAATAATCAATCTTTCCTTAGCAAAACTATTTGAAAAGCCCTCTGTACGTTTCTCTTTTTCCCCCAATTTATGCTCTAGAAACCTTAAACAAGGTTTTAAAACATTTTTCAAATTATTATGTAAGCACAGTCCATAATCAAAGTATGCAATCATAATTCTGATTTAAGACTGAAAATCAGTGGTCCAGATGCATTTCAACAAATTACACGCTTAACCAAGGTTTCCACTTTTCTCCACTGACTAGGAACCTACAGCAGCAAAGCTCCTAATTTAGACATATCAGTTTGGTAGCTAAAATTAGGTGGGATGAATATAGCTCAAAAAACTACACAGAACTGGTTAATAATGGAAAAAGTCTAAGGCAACAAATTACAGGCTGATTGAAGCAGATTTCTTTAACAGACCCTAAGTGGTTGCTACAGTCCAAACAGCTTTTTCCTCCCAATAAAAAACAAAATGGCAAACAATGACCCATGGGTTGAATGGCACTCTAGGATCCAAGGAGTTGGAGTTTTCTCCCTAGTTCTCCATTCAGAAAACAGTAAATGTATACACACATAAAGTTCCATATACACAACACCCCATTGTTTCAGGTCCATTCAGTCCATGCCATTTAATACACTAGTAGTTCATTCAACACTCTGTGCTATTCTGGCTAAGCTGGTTTTGCTACCAGAGCAGAATTGTTTGAAACCACTTGGGTATTTCCAAAACACACTGCAATCTGACAACACGACTTTCAGCCTCAGTATTGGTTACCTAACAGCACAAAGGAGTTGTTTATGATTCACAGGAGATTGAAAGGCCAAATAAATACATTTCAAGAATTTAGATAATGATTTTTCAGGAAAAATGCAGATGCTGTATTTCTAATTGTTTTTAAGTGAAAATAGCAAGAAATTAAGTATGTTAAAATGGCACATTTCAGAGGGGAAAAGAAACAAATGAAAAAACAATTTAGGTATTATTTGGATATGCCCACAACATCAGGGAAAACTTACTTATTTCAGAAAAGAATATTTTGTAGAGATTGCCTTTGTAAAGAACATGCTTGTTGTAGTAAACAAATGATACAACTCTAGAGAAGTTATTTAATAGCCAAATAAAACTCTTCAGGTAACACAAAGTAAAAGAACAGGGGAGCCCCCTAAAAATAACATTCTAAAATATAATACAAATAGATGCACTTAATATCACATTTCTGTGCACACAGATCTAGGAACATACTACTACAAAGCAGCCAGACTTCTGAAGGGTATTTTTCTTTTATTTTCTAAAATAAATTGTTAAAAGGAGTTTAACCTTTTTTTAACTAAGTATTTCAAAAGGGGAAGTTCATATCAATACCATCAAGTGGACACTCGGTAATTTTTTATTGGACCATAAACTACAAAAGCTAGATCTCTAGTAATGTCAATCAGATATAGAAAAACAAGCAACTTAGATTTCATACATGACACTCTAAGATGAGACAATGCTATAGTTCAGTGGACAAAAGCACTAATGCACATATACAAGTACTGCCTTATAAATCAAACTTCAAGGAAAACAGAATTTGAAAAAAGGGAACAGGCAGATCTGATTTACCTAAGCATAAATACCGTGGAAACTACAATAAATAATGTACAAGGGCAGTACAGTAAGGCCTTGAGAAAAGTTGGTGCACTAATAAAGACTTCTCACTGCCTCAGTTCCTCCTGAAGAATAACTGAGGTTACTTCTATTGTCTGTTCAGACAGCCCTGCGTGAAATGGCCTCACTGATGTATACAACGCTTAGAAGAGGGCAATTGTTGCATGCAGGTAGATTGGGTTTTGTCTGAAGAACCAGTGAAAGGAAATGTATTTCAAAACTCTGTCCTTATTTCAAAAATCTGGGACTCTAAAAAACAATTAATCTGAAGAAGTGCACATTTAAAAAAAACAATTATATGTACTGTTTCCTCTGTCGTTGCTAGAGAAGACCTTTAAACCCCCTCTTTCCGTCCCCAAAACCAGGCAAAACTGGGAATTCCTGAAGTTCAAATGAAGTGCTGGATAGAGATAAACAGATGAAAAACAGAGGATAAGAAGCAGATGATCTACCTCAGCGGAAATAGTGGTATTTCAATTTGCCTGTACCAGAGTAATAATGTCATTGCATACAATGTACGCAATATACCACATACATGTATGATATGCATACCCTACAAAAAAGCAAAGAATTCATATTTCTGCTTTGGTAACATTTTTCTGCCCTAAACTTCATTCCTCTATTGTTCTCATTAAGTGCTCTGAACAAAACTACTTAAAGTTAAAACTCTCATATAGTTTCAGCAGATGAGACTGTAAACTAGTATTTTTATCAATTTTGGCCAACACCACTGTGGAACTTAAATTATTGTGAACTGGCACACTCCCCTCATTTTACTAAGCAAAACAAAATGGAACACACATGTTTTCTGGAAAGCCAAGATCTAGCCAAGACAAACATTTGGTACGTTTCAAGCTACAACCCAAAGCCTCTCTTAAAAAAATGTTGTAATGACAAATCAAAGGGAGATCATGACATATATAATTCATTGCTGTATGCTTTAAAACTTTTCCATAAATAGTTGCCTCTCAATTGCCACAGCACTTAAGAAAACTGCTAGAAACAGAAAAAGCACCTGCTGTTCAAAAGGAAGAATACTCAGAAGTGTTGCTGTCACTTGATCGTTAATTCAATGAAAGTTTTTAACCAAGCATAACTCAATAGCATTTGTCAAATCTGACTGCGAAGTGATGTTATTACCTCAGAGCGTATATGCTGGAGAGACTACATGTAGTGACAGAAACACTCTCATAGTCACTGCTGGAGATGGAGCTGAGGGGGGAATCACGTAAGCCATCCTGAGAACTGAAAAAACATACGGAAACAAAATGAACTGCTGAAGCAAACAAAGGTAAAAAACAGAGCACACTGTGATAACTCAGGGCTTGTCATGGATTGTACAGGAACAAGAGTAAACTGGCAGGCTTTTTGCCCTTCAGAAAATGATACAAACCTATTGTGTTTTCTTCCCAAAAGGACAGACAATTTGGCAAAGTCAGCGGGCACACATTTTTTATAAAAATCTGCAATTTAATTCATGTCATACAGTTAAGACAATCAGGAAAGAATTGAGGATCTTAAATTTTCACAGGGTACAGAGGGCATAGCGTGCCCATGCTGCCAATGTGGTGCAATGCTATAACAGGGACATACCAACACTGAAAGTTCATAAAGTCACTGCGTGTTTCAGGCCAAGTCACCCTAAACAAAGGTGAACTTCCGGAACTTCAAGAACTTCTGAATATATCATGGCAAGTCTAATCTGATTTTCCTTCCAACAGGAAGGAAAAATATGTCTGTGAGAAAGCAGAAAGCTGACTATTCAGTGAAAGAGATGAAGGTAATATCCCTAACCCCTACATTTGCTCAGTCCCTGTAACTGCCACATATGTACCTCAAATTTTGTGCTTTAAACCAACCAGATGAGCAGGAAGGAGCAGTCCCACAGGAAAACCACTGGCACTTCATTGAAGGAAATCCACTAGCTACTAAGTAAAAGGATATGAATAATTTAAATGAGTGGTACACAACTTCTATCTGGCATCCCTGGGCTAATGAAAAGCCTTTAAAAAACACATAATTTTAGATCTTATATTGTATTATCAACAAACTAGGATTAGAATATTAAAAAGAGTTTCATAAGCACTACAGTGCTATCTTGGCAAGATGCATTTTTCATTTCAGTAACAATTTACTGCTCAGCTACTGGAAATTCCACAGGCTGAAAAAAATTAAATTATACTAGATAAGAAAATATGTGATCTTGACCAGAGGTATCAAAACTGTATTGGCTCTAGGTGGTGCAGAAGAATCACTCAAGTCTGCTGAACTCAAGTATTCAGTCAACAGAAGGCTTTGGACAACACAGAGAGAAACTTAAGAAATATCTTTAGTCAGAAGAGATGTAATTATATAGGTCAGGACTATTTCACCTTACTTCTCCATAATTACTAGCAGGTTTTTTTTATGTTCTTTTGATTTGTAGATGTATGCGGGGTACATATGCAAGCCAGCTATGTTCCAAATTATTTTCTTCTACCAAATTTACTATTGTAGCTATTTTTGCAGCTAGAAATCTAGAAGAATGCTTAATGGGAATTCTTCAAAGCAGCATATGGAAGGTATGTGCTCTAATCCCACTAAGAAATAATAGGATTTTGTTTGCATACCTCCCACTAATTGCTTGGAAAACGGACCCCTTCATGTTCCTCATTTCTGATTGCCAATTTGAAAATAAATCCCAAGTGTACTAAGCTTTAGTTGAAAGGAGAGCCGTCAAACTGGAAAATAATTTTATCGGACTTGAACAAAAATCTATTTAACTTTCATTCATTTTATATAATTTCCCTTGCTAATTCTGCTCATTATGAAGAGATGTATGCATTTAAACAAAGGCTTACTTTTTTATAGCTCATCACCTTTACCCATCCAATCTTACAGTATGGTCATGCTCCTAAAATGTACTTTTGCTATCTGTTTTATGACAGCTAAATGGTATTAAAAAACCATTAGCATGCGATTTCACAGTCTGATTGAGCAAGAGAAGCTGTCTTGCGAAGATGGAATGTATTGTACAAAATGAAGTAATCTTTGAGCAGCAGAACCAGGAAGCAAGAACAACTAGCAAGCTCAGCACCTTCTTTTATTCTCTCTCCCTTCCCTGACATTTCTGGATTTCTCCAGCGTAGCAATCCTGCGGGCTGGTTTGGGTAGTAACACTTCTGAAGGATGTCAGGTTTGCTGTCCTTCAGTGCTTTCTGTGAAGCTCTGCCTGATATATTTGAATCCAATCAAATTATCTCTCAAGAGCAGATAATTTTTATTGTCAACATTGTCGCAAGTCACAGAATCACTTCTTACCCTGAGCTAACTTTGTGGAGAGGACAGCCCAAGCCAGAAGGCAAAATGATAAAGAAGGCACGAAGTGCTAGACCTTGATAGTGAGTAAACCTGATGAGTAACCTCAGAACATAATGGCACGTGACCATTTTACCAGATTATTGACCATCTCAATGCTATCATTATTTCATCTTTATGGATGTTGCTCTGATCAGCTTACAAACATCACCTTTTCTCCCATATTTTCCCCCTCATTTGAATCCTCTTTCACTTCTACCAAGTCCCTCTAACCAGCCTCTATTAGCATAACTTTCTCTCATCAGCTCTACTGTTCTCATCTCTCTTTAAGCCTTGTTTTAACACCGTTTGCCATTCTAAAGTGCTTCATAAATGCCTTCATTTTCAACTACTCCATCTTTTACTTGGTGCACAAACCTGGTCATGCTGAGGCATCCGCTGATTTCAGGATGAGATATCCATCTGGTCAGTCACCATTCTGGCAATGGGAACTGCTTGGACACACTTGACACAAACCACACTCACAGAGGTTAGTTTGTGGTAGTAAAGGATGTGCAGTTTTGACGATTACTATGTGTAAACAGTGTTCTCACTCCTATGTACCAATACAGATTACATTTTTGTACCAGGAATAATATTTATTGTCTACAAGGTTTATTTCTGGTTCGTATTCAGGCTGTAACTATTCAGATAACAAATTGTGTTTATTTAGCACTAAGAAATGGGAATCCAGTAATGATAACTCTGTTTTGTACTTTCTCAGTGTTATACTAAATAGCTCTTTTTCCCCTAACAAACAGCAACTCCTGACATACTCACTGCATTCCTTCTCAATACACACAGATTCAGGATAGCTCTTTGCAGACTTTTCTTCTCCTTAGTGCCTGCGTGAAGATTCACTCAGCTTTTCTAAGATGCTGGTAGATCCTGAGGTGAATTGACCTGCTTTTCCCAACTCATGACTCCTGTTATCAGCTGATAGTAGCTCAGTGCACGTGTTCATTAGCATAATTATAAAAAGCAATGGTATATGCATACAGACACATACTGTAGCTGATAGCAGCTAACCCTTTCTTCCCACATCAGCCCACGGGCAGCCTCAACTTCACTGCATCTCATGCTTATTTGAAACTCATGCTATGTTGGATTGGGACTCACAGGACTGTTTAAACTGTGTGAAGTGGCAAAAGTTTGTTTTGTTTGTGAGGTTTTTAAATGCCTACAGTGCTATTTTAAAAAATACATCCTAGTATGGTATAAAACCACCATCCAGGCTCATCAAAATAGAATTCTTCAGCACTTCTTATGAAAATATAAAAACTTGAGGCAACAGACCGGAGTGATGTGGGATGATATGGCTGTCTCTTTTCATGGCATACTGGCAGGCTGAACTAATGAACCATCTATTTAAAGCTGTTGGCCATTTTTTGTAGATATTCTAAGTAAAAAACCAACAACCTGAAACGCACTTTTATCATGATTTGTGTGCTCTTTCCTACTGGAATATGTTTTCAGCATCTTACATTTAATTAAACCTCTCATTGTTTCACAGGATGGCTTCTTCATGATCTTTATTACTTGAGTTACAGTTACATTCCAGGTTACATTAGTTAGTTGGCACGGATCTTCTCTGCCTACCTCACACTAACCTAATGCCTCACACGTCAGCTACACCAAATCTATTCAAATAAGTGGCTTTTAAAACTGTTTTACCTGTTACACTCATTTCAGGAACCTGTATGCTGAGAGTTAATCCAGTTCAATGTTGCTGCATTCGATATATGGACCCAGTAAAAGGGAAGCTGGTACAAAACACTGACAGCTTTTATCTGCACACTAAGGATTCATTACAGCAGTCACACATAGCCAGATAACACACAAAATCAGTGTTCAACAAGCAAAGTCAAACATTGCCATGTTTAATTTGAGACTTGTTAAAAACAAGAAGAAGAGGAGCAGGGATTTAGAAAATGCATTTAAACTGAATCTGAATTTGGCCAGTTGCACAAAAAAAAAGGAAACAAAATACCAGAAGAATTTAAATCAACAGCCAGATAAAGGATTGTTAAAGGCAAGTTTTGCAATTGAAAGGCTGATGCTTTGTTCCCAATCAGCTACTATTTCTTTCCTGCTGATGAGAAGTTTTCTTATCCCTGAATAGCTAGTTAAAAGACTAATCAATACAAGATGATTTGCAGACATGTTTTTGCTCATGTGAACATGCACAGCTGTCCACTAATTTTTATGAAAAAGGTATCTGTCATGTAAAGTCACACAATTTTCTTAAGTCTTACTGTGATGGGAATGTTACAGGGAAAGCATGAATTTAAGACCTTTAATCAAGTTAATTTGCTTTGATAAAGAAGCACTTATACTAGATTAAGTATTAAGGCATTAAGGTGCTGGAGCGAGTCCAGAGAAGGGCAAAGAGGCTGGGGAGAGGTCTGGAAAACAAGCCTTATGAAGACCGGCTGAGGGAACTGGGGTTATTGAGCCTGGAGAAGAGGAGATTGAGAGGAGACCTTATTGCCTTCTATAACTACCTAAAGGGAGGTTGTAGTGAGGCTGGTGTTGGTCTCTTCTCCCAAATTGCTGATCACAGGACAAGAGGAAATGGCCTCAAGTTCCATCAGGCGAAGTTCAGGTTGGAGGTTAGGAAGAAGTTCTTTACTGAGAGGGTGGTTGGGCACTGGAATGGGCTGCCCAGGGAGGTGGTGGAGTCACCGTCGCTGGGGGTGTTCAAAAAACGAGTTGATGAGGCACTTGAGGCCATGGTCTAATGGTTAGGAATATGATGGGATAAAGGTTAGACTTGATGACCATGGAGGTCCCTTCCAACCATAATGATTCTATGATTCAGATGCTATAAACTAGGAAAGGTTATTTGTGTGGTTTGTTGTTTTTGGGGGTTTTTTTGAGTTCCATGCCTTTATAAGGGTGGAAGGACTTGATAAATTGCTGTACCGAAAATGTGCACATATCACGTACTGCCAAGAAGTGGCAAAAAAAAAAATAGGCAGAAAAATCAAAATTCGAAACTAACTGTATAAAACAAGTGTTCATCTTTTTACAAAGTCATTTAATATGCTGAGGAAATAAAATTTTAAATAAATTACAACAGAGAGTACTGTAATAGATAAATATATTATAATATACACAATTTCAGACTACAAAATTGCAACACTAGAAATGGAGCAACTTGAATACCAAGCTGGAGAAGAATAAATTATTCATCTTATTCTAGAATTGCAGTACAGATAGGCAAACAGCAAAATATGCTCTTCCAAGAATGCCTCATTCCTCCTCCTTACACTGAAGTAGTATATGGCAAAACATTCTATTCTGTAAGCCCCCACAAATAAACGCGAACAGTGCCAGCACCTAACAGCCGACAGACACAGCTAGAGCTTGCAGAAAGTGTGAATTTAAGATCTCCTCGCTATAAATTTTAGCTTCTTTTGCCAGGTGCACTGTAAGAGGCTTTATCAAGAGAGCACTCACCATATAAATTAAGTTCAAGGAAAATGGAAAAAAAAAATGTGTAATTTAAGCTAGACATGATAGACCTGCGAGGGAAAGAAGATAAATTATACGTAAGAATAATTTTTTATATCAGAACTGTTGCAAGGTCAGGACGTAGATAAACAAACGTGCAACAGAACCAGGTATATAAAACATGAAGCACTAGCATTGTGTCAGAATATGAAACAAGCTGCCAAACTTCACGAAGCATTTAGAAGAATGAGCAGTTTTACAAGGACTCTTGCCCAGTATTTCCAAAACACCAAAATAAATATCATCTTCACTCTTTGTAATTTTTCTTCCCCTTGGAAAAAGCAGGCAAAATATTACAACAGAATGAGTATTTTAGAAGTCTATAAAGCTTGCTTTCAGCTTTAGCTCTATCTGGTATTACTTCTTTTTCAACTGGAAGCAAGCTTGCACCCTTTTTGACTGGAAAACATCAAATGCTGCTTTGTCATGGTTTTATCATCTTCTGTGCTATTCTTACATTATTTTCCCCCTCTAACAGTCTGTTTTGCTACATGACAGCCTTTACTTATCATCTTGTCCTTGCAGCAGATCAGATACTGACTACATCTTTGCTAACACTTCTCTTGAATTTGCATCTCATTAAAATGCTGCTGCCCAAGACTCAGTGCCCAATGTGTTTTGGCTTTACAATACTTACAAGCAACTAACGGAGAACAACATAACATCATCTATGACTTAAAAAACAAAGTAGTAAAGACATATCAATACTCGAATCTTAAATAGAAGAGTATTTAATCTGTAATTTAAACTCCACTGAATACTGAGCCTAGATAGAGAAGCATGAAATACCATGTATTTCAGACTTAAAGGATTAATTACAGTAAACCTGACTGGATCACTGAAATTATGTCTATAAATAATATCATACTGCATAGTATAAGAACTGATTTACTAAAAGAAACAGTTTGTGTCATAATGTACATGTTTGACAGCTTCTTGATTCAGACAAAGGAAAGAAAATTATCTTCTTCTAGTTGGTGACTTACAGTAACTAGAAAGTAAATACATTTATCAGTTCGATGAATGAGCATATCCTGCAGCTATTCCATGTATATTAGATTGCTTATTGTTGTAGCTAATGGGTCCATCATTCTGAAGATAATCTACTGTCTCCAGCATTTCCCCTATGGTTAAGTTGGCATTCACAAGCATGTAACAGGGAGCAACCGCAGGAGCCTAATGTGATCTTCCAGTTTAAAAACACCATTGCAAAGCAGTGATTAGTCACCACCCAGGCAGCATGAGTAATAAAAGGTCCACAAAGTTGTGTTTTGTAACTGAATTCTCTCTTTCACCAATAATATGACTAGTGATTCAGATGCAAGAACAAAATCTATCCCTATATATATACACACATGAGAAAACTAATCATCTACACACAAATTTTTTTAATCTATTCCCCAGCAGCTCCATCTCTCACAGAATATACTGCAGGAGTTAATATCAGAAATTTCCAAATAAAGGAGCAACAATCTAGTAACAAAATACTTCCATCCCTATTTCTCCACTTCTGCAAAGATGAAATATTTGCCAATTAATAACAGATGCACTGTAGTCTCAATAACTAATTGAGAGAATTAGATGTAATCAACAAAGTAACCGTGGGAGAGGTTATGGTGAAAACAGACCAAACCCCACTAACTTGTTAACAAAATATTAAAAGATATTTACCCAAGAATTAATCAGATTAATTTAAAAGCTCTGATTTAAAACTGATGCCTGGAGTTTAAAGGTGGCAATCTCTAAAAATAAAAAGGACTCTGAGGGATTCAAACAAATCTAGATCTGTGAGCCTGATGTTCATACCAAGCAACTTAACAAAATATATCCAAGGCTCGCAGAGGCAGACAATTACGGGAAGATCTGCCTAGGAAGAAGTAACACAGCTTCTGCAGAGGGAACATCTTGGGAGCTCTCTGAAAGGGTCAAGAAGCTTGTGAAGAATGGTGATTTAGCTGCAGCCTCTGGATTTCCATATAGGTTCTGTCAAAATATCTCAGCTAAAGGCTTTTAAGAAAACTAAGGAGATGTAGCATAAGAGGAAGGGCCCAAAATAGATAAATACATCTTAACCATAAATAGGGAAGAGGTGTTAAACTGCCACTTCTCAGAAGTGCAGGATGTCACCACTGAAGTTCTTTAGGACCCTGGGGGTTTTATTTTCACAGACAATCTGCAAAAATGGGGAGAGCAATGAGGTTTGAAAGGTTGCTACTGGTGCAAAACTATTCACTATAATAATAACAAGAGCAGACTGAAGAACTGCACAGGATCTTCAAGGCTGAATAACAGGTAATAAAATGGCAAGATGGCATTCAACTGGTAAACACAGAACAATTTTAGCATCAGATATAGAATGACAGCCTCTGAGCTCACAGGGAGGATCTTGAGGCTTTAGCAGACAACTTAAAAAAACATCAGCTCACTAGTTGGAAAAAAATCCAAAGTCAAATATTGGGAGAAAAAAACAGAAAGTAACTATGGAACTTTGCAAATCCATGGTTTGTTCATATCTTCAGCAAGGATGGTTCTGATTCACTTATCACCAAGAGGTAATAGAGTAACTGAAAAAGGTTTAGAGCAAGACAAAAGGAATGATCAAAGCTGCGGACAACTTCTGATCAAGTAGGCTGTGACTTTTCCAACCTGAAACTGTAACTATGTAGGCAAAGTGTGACTGACATCTATAAAATCACAGCTGGTGCAGAGAGGCCAGACAGGAATTAGGAGCCACTCAATGAAACTGTTTAGATTCAGGTCCAGGGCAAACAAAAAGACACAGAGGAACAAAGACCTACAGAGCTCTCTGCAGAGGACAACTCTCATACAAAGTTTTTACACAATATTAATGGAGGCTGGACAAATATATGGAGAAGAGGTTGTTACATCCACAAACCATGGGAGGCTGAAAAAGAAGCTTATGTATATATTATATTTTGCAGACTCGTTCTCACAAATTTCATGTAATATCCTACCCAAGGCCAAAATTAGTAGACAAATTGAGCTTTGGAAATGATGCATGATTTATCAGGACACTAATTAAACATAACAGTAATTACTTTTAAGCAATAGTCCACTTGAAGTGTTACAAAAGCATGAAAGGGATTTGTGAATTACTTCTCAAAATTAAATCCATTCAGAAACTCTATTGTAAGGCCTTGAATACGATCACACTTGCAAGCCTAAGATTGCAAATACTCAGAATAATGAGGAAGATAAAATTACCATCTCAGAAGTTGAGTTTTGTGCACACCAAGTTGTGTTTGACCTGTAAGAGGAATTAACTCCAGCACAAAGAACTCGATTCTATTTCCATGACTGGTAAAACATTTCATAATTCAATTGGTATGTTATTAAACAAATATTTATTTCTGTTGCCTTTATACTGTGGTAATACTTCATGGTTCAAGCTACCCCCATCCTGAACTCTATATACATATAACAAAAAGAGACATCCAGCATCACACACACAATCTCTGCAGTACTGACACAGTAAGGAAACAAAGAAAGAAAGCTGTCACAGAAATACAAAAAACAACAATGACTTCTATTTAATGTCTTTATGATATTAATACTTCAGGGAAACTGAGAACATTACTCACTACAAAACAGGTTATTCTCTAAGCAGTAAAACAAAATGAAGTCTGGTTTCCTACTGATATGTGTAGTATCTCTAATGTATAATCAAAGTTGAACTGAAGAAGGCATTTTCTTTAACACAACTGTTATTATGGTCTCTCCCTGTTATCTAGTTCCTGTACACCCTTAGTCCATGACCTTTATTCTTCTATCTGCTTTGACTGAAATGGTTCAATAGGTTTAAAAGCTGCTTCTGCACTCTATTAGGCTCCGTCAGCACACAGACATTCACAAATACACTTGTGCCCACAGGCATCATCATCAGATCAACCCTGTTCGCTCAAATGAAGCTCAGGTAAAATGTGTTTAGATCCCAATTTGATCCCATGCACTGATGCAGAAGTTAACTTTTTACTATCTACCAGACACACTTTTCCAGCAAAACAGAGTACAACAGAGGTAATGACCCAGGTAATGTTCAGCAGCAATGCACTCTGTTACATTAAACTGGTAAGATCAGTGTACTTGATCTCAATGATATAAAGTCATTATCACTGAATCAAAAGGTTCAAATGGTTTGGGTTGGAAAGGACACCTCCCACTAGATCAGGTTGCTCAAAGCTCCATCCAACCTGGCCTTGAACACTGCCAGGGAGGGGGCAGCCATAGACTCTCTGGGCAACCTGGGCCAGTGTCTCACCACCCTCACAGGAAAGAATTTATCCCCAATATCTAATTTAAATCTGCCCTCTTTTACTTTGAAACCATTCCCCCTTGTCCTATCACTCCATGTCCTTGTAAAAAGTCCCTCTCCATCTTTCCTGTAGCCCCTTCAGGTACTGGAAGGCTGCTCTAAGGTCTCCCCAGAGCCTTGTCTTCTGCAGGATGAACAACCCCAACTCTCTGTTCTACAAATGTTTTCAAAAAAAGATGATGAAGTACAACAAAAAGCTATTACTTGCATTAAAAAAAGTATATTGAAAAATTCCTTAATCCTGCAACACACTATTTTCTTTAAAATCAACATTAATTATATACCAGTCATTCAAGTACAAGGATACAGAAATTCATTTACATGCAAATTACTACCAAAACATTAAGCTGGCCTTACCTTGAACTAGATCTTGACTTTACATCTTCCTTTGCTGTCCTTTCACTACTAGTGTCTTCATTGTTGTCTATTTTTTTCTCACATAGTTGTTTTCTCTTCTCCCACTTCTTCTGCTGATTTGAGATGCTTTCTGCTTCTCCTTGTGAGTCATTTTCTGCTTCTACCTGTGAACCTGAGGAATGTGCCAGGCACTTAGAGGAGACTGGCAGTTTTTGCTCTTCTCTGCCAAAGTCTCTTTCTGCTAACAAAGCAGAAGTTTCCGGTTTCAATGTTTCCTGTGCAGGGACTGAACTGTCCAAGTTATCTACATGGTCCATTTCCTTAGACTTTATTAAAGTGTATGAAGCATTTACAACACCTCCTGCAGAATGTTTAGTCTTTAAACCTTCAACACTGTCCTCCCTGCTGTCTTCACAGCTGCCACAACACACACAGGAATTAATTAGACAGTTTGTGGCAGCTATACTGAGTTTATGGGATTCATCCTCCTCCCCATTTGTTAATGGATTAGCAGATCCAGGAACACAACTAATAGCTGCTTCTGGAGTTGTTACTGGGGATTCTGAGCTAGAGGGAGATTTAGGATTGAATATTACAGTAGCAGATATTTTCATTCCCCCTGTCCTGTGGGCTATCACTTCTGCCGTTTCTGCATCATCAGCATACGCATCCCAGCCATTGAGGTATAACTGTGAGTCTGGACCTTCTAGACAGCTGCATGAATTCTGAACAGAAATGCCAGACATCTGTCTACTATCTTCAATATTGTTATTATTGCTTAAGTCACTTTCAGCATCTTTTAAGAGCAAAGCTTCCTCTGTCTCATGGCCATTCTCGTACAGCAAAGCGTCTCTGTATTGCAGGTTCTGTTTTGAATCATTGCAAGGGTTATTCACCCAAGCAAAAGTATCACTTGCTGAATCCAACCCAGCAAGAGCTTCTCCTGCTCCATCTAGGTCATCCATAAAAAACACTCTGTCCTCTTCATCAGTTAAATTGTCAAGATGGTGTCTTGTTGGTGAAGCTTCTGTACTAGAACCGTTTCTTAGGATAGGTCTGTGAGCTGGAGACTGACAGATGCTTGGAGGGGAAAGCAGAGAAGACATTTCATCTCCAACTCTGTGCACCATCCTGTTCAGCTGTTCCAGCTCCTGCTCATCATACTGCATAGAACAAGCCAGCTCAGCCTCTGTGTTTTCAGCTTTTGCTGAAAGCTCCTTAGCAGGCAAAGTCGCAGTTATGCCAGGCGCAATGACAGAGGGAACTTCAGGATCCGCTCTGACAGGAAAATCCACATCTTGAGAGATGCAGAGGTTACGCTCCAGTGTGTGCAGTTCATCCTCAGTTAACGTCTGAAGCAGATCCCTGAAATTGAAGAAATACACATATCACTTTGCACTTACAATCATAGGACGCACTGACATTACAGATTTTAAAAAAGCTGTTACTGTTAGTACAGAAATGCAGAACTTGGGGGCACAGCTGTGTAACTCAAGGTCCATTTGGCATTCATATTCAGAACGTATGTGATTGATTGCTGATGCCTGTATTTGAGATTACTCATGCAAATACAGGGTACCAAGTTATTTACATCTTTGCAATGGCGCCCCAAAATAAATAAAAGCACATTCAAAAAAGGATCTTCCCCACCTACTTATAATGAAAGTGTTACCCACAATTAGATAAATTTTGTCATTTTAGGTTTTTAATTCACAAATTTGACTTTGATTAGCAAACCAGTGTGCCATCCTTCATACTGAAAATTATTCTGCAAAAGGGTACTGCAGAAGTTTCACACCATTATATTGTCAGATAAACTAATTCGATAAAAATAGTAATATTGCTCATGGAACACTGATGTCTTGGAAGCTTGCTCACTGAAACAGGGATTAGAAGTTGGCTCTCTCCTGCCTCAAACATGTAACCTAGTCATTAGGGAGTTAAGCTTCTGCATGTTGTTAAGAATCAGGCAGGCCTAAAAGCAAATATTTAGGTATTTACTAAACTGCAGCATTTCCAATGTCATCAAGCACCCTCAGTATTGCAATTTAGGATTACGAACACCTAAAACCAAAGCATTATTTGAGGCTGTTATCTTCAAGTGCTTTATAACTTTAAAACAAATCCATAGACACAGCAGCACTTAGTTTTAGGTTTTGGATTTACACTGTGCTTCTCAATGAGAAACCACATATAAAAATATACTCTATCAAGAACTGCTATCAACATTTTCAAAGACCAACAAGTATATTTTAGCATAAATGAATGGATGGGAAACGCAAGACATTTTGCTCAAAAAGAGGCTACGAGTCCGTTATTCCCCAGATGTTTAGAAACCATTGGCTAGCAGGTAACATTCAGCTGGCATTATCATAAAAATAGTAACACGTATTAAAAGAATTCTCTTAAAGGAGTAACTTCAGCCTAAATAGGAGGACCAAAAAAAACCTCAAAGAAATATTCAACACATCTCATGTCTTCATTTCTAGTCAATGACTTGCATTCTTAACTTGCTAACTCAGAGACCAAATATTTTCCCAAGTACTATCACTAAAAGATAAAATTGCCCAAAAAATGTATCACTAATATCTGACTTGAATATCAGCTACCCTACAATTTTTAAAAAAGGTAACAGTTTAGATAAGCATGCTTAAGTCAGAATAAGTATAGAATATACATCTTTATGGTTTCATACGTTCTATACAATTAGCACCTTTATTTATTTAAAAAAAGAGATGCTTTTACGTAAGAGCTATATGACCCTGAAAAAAATTTCTAAGCCTACGGAAGCACCTTGTGAGAACAATAGCACCATTGTATCCTCCCCTTTCCACTTGTTTCCATATTTTCTAATAGAGAAGTCAGTATTTAAATCATTCCATATGCATCTTTGATTCCAAAGTCTGACCATTTTTTTCAGTCATAATGAGTAAAAAAGGGGACTGGGCAATCTTTGTCAGAGTCACCTACCTAATAAAGCTACAAACCAGTATTACTAATGGGCACACTAGAACATTTTGAAAGACCTATATGTTCCTTTCTTTTGTCTAGACACCATATAACAATACCATCTCAGATCTTTTATTTAAATAGTGATCAGTGTCTGTATGATATTAAGCATTTTAACATCACCATAAAAACAGACAGAGAATGGTTTAAGTTCAACATAAAAATGGCTGCAGTGTTATTGTTTATTTTTGGAAGAATTACACCAATATAATCAATAAAGCCATAGAATAACATGATTTCTGCCATGAGGCTTCGTATTATGAATTTTCAGTTTGCCATTTTTCACAGAAATGCTGTGATGTAGGATCTTATAAGCAGAAACAAAGTAATGTGGGATTTCAGAAACAGTTGGTTTTCGAATTTAAAAAAACAGAGCAAGCAGCGAAAACACAACAGTGAAGGGTTTAAGCTCCTCTCTCACCTATGCAAAGATATTAAAAACATAACACATTTCTGGGTCAGGCCAGAGTCCATCAAGTCCAGACAACAAAGCTGGTGAAGGGCCAGGAGCACATGTCTTATGAGGAGCACCTGAGGGAACTGGGGTTGTTTAGCCTGGAGAAAAGGAGGCTCAGGGTAGACCTTAGTTCTCCCTACAACTACCTGGAAGGAGGTTGGAGCAAGACAGGGGTCAGTCTCTTCTACCTAATAACGACTCATAGGATGAGAAGAAATGGCCTCAAGTNTGAGTGGTAGGATGAGAAGAAATGGCCTCAAGTTGCACCAGGGAGGTTTAGACTGGATATTAGAACAAACTTCTTCACTGAAAGGGTTATCAAACACTGAAACAGGCTGCCCAGGGAGGTGGCTGAATCGCCATCCCTGGAGATGTTTAAAAGACATAGATGTGGTGCTTAGGGACATGGTTTAGTGAACTCAGTAGACTTTGGTTAATGGTTGGACTAGATGATCTTAAGCCTTTTCCAACCAAAACAATTCTATGAATTAAAGAAGCCTGTCTCTGATAACAGATTCTAAGGAAGAGCATAAGAACAAGACGAGCACACAGAGAATTTGGCTGAGTGCATCTCACTGGCTTCCAGCAGCCTGCAGCTCAGGGATTTCTGAACCAAGGTGACATCCTTGTGTTCAGATAATCCTTGGTGAACTTTTCTTGCATGAATGAAAATGTGCATGTCAGGAACAATCAACAGTCAACTGCTTAAACATCAGCTATGCTTCTCCATACACCACAGTCATACCTTCTCACAACACACAAGATAATTAACAATTCTACAAATATTGACTATACTAGCAACATTCAAAGGAATTTGCTTTCCATCCAAGCTCATCAGCACAACTGGATATGAAATGAGTCCAGGGAAAATTTAAGACTGAATCTTCTGATTTCTACATCTAGTTTGAGGTTCAGTCTCCAGTACAGTGCATGACAGCACTTGGAATTCCTGGATGTCTGGGTGCCCAGAGCTGCTCTGCTTCCTTTGTGAAGACACAGAGAGCCTGACTGCTCAGATCTATCCAGTACAGGTTTCACACATTCACTGCAAGTAAGTGCTGGAAATGCATATTTATTTATGCTGGCTAGCTTCATTAACTTGAGTAATGTTTCTGACAATAATAACACCCCCATATCTAAGAACAACTTTGTGCAGTTTTGAGGATAAGTAAATAAAGCTTGAATAAAAAAAAATAAAATCAATGAAATCAGCTGACAGTTCTAGTGTCTTTTTAGGTGAATCAGATCCATACTGCCTTGCAAGAGCAACATCACCAATTGGATTACATGTGGCAGTCCACCAAGCCTGTTACTTCAATAGGGAAATATTCCTACTTTAAATTAAAAGGAAATATGCTCATTTTCCTCAATTCAAACAGCAGAATTTTTGCTATTAACAAATACAGCTTGCTCTAAAAGAATTTCAGAAAATTATCTATCTTTGCATAAAAAAACCCCATAGACTCACTAGGCTGTTTTAAATACAAGTTTTCTTGCAAGGTGACAAATGTTTGATCAAGGTATGGTTTTGATACGCTATATATTAGATTATACAGGATTCACTGCCAACATTAGGAACATGGCATGTTTTAAAATGCCTATGTAGATATTGAGAATCAAATTAGCGTCAACCAGTGTATGGAAAGAAATGTTAAATCTCACTACTGAAAGTTTAAAACTAAACATCAGGCATGATTATTAAACCATAAGGTTTAATTAAGCTGTAGTTATGTCGACAGTTGATTTCTTTTCTGCTGAAGCATCTGTAACTTGTCACTGGATCCAAGCAAGTGTCGTGCTCGGATGGAAAAAAATTTTTCTATGCTTTCATTATTCAGAAGCCATAGGTAGAGAGCTTCTGCAATCCACCCTGACAGCAGAAGCGCGCTTCCTTCTCACAGAGTCTTTAGAAAACACTGAATTTAAAAAAGGTGCATGGTGGGGTTTCATCTGCTTTTACTCTTTTTGGCATAGTATCATAGGAAAGCAATCTAGCCTTGAAAATACAAGGAATATTTTTCTGTCAGTGGCTGTGGCCACTGGCAGAAAAACAAGGCAAGTTCTTAAGATGTACTCTGCATGCTACAAGCAGTAGTAGAAATTTTCTGTCTATTGCAAAACTAATAAACATATTTTACTCTACTGCCAATATCCAGGGTGCAGAAATCAATTCTTCAAAGATAGGAGACCAGATGTCCATTTAAAGACAAATTTGCCTGAACAGAGGACAGGGCCACAAAACCCCGGGTGCACTGATCTAGCACATTCTCTAAGCCTCCTTCCTTGACTTTGCTCCTATTCTGACTAGAATTTTAAATTGTCTGTTTTCAGAGAACAGCATTGTTGTTATTGCCAGCCTGTGCTTCAGTTCATGCTCTGAACAGAGCATAAACAGCTGTCTTTATGGAGCTGCCAGCATAACAACATGATGCAGGTATGGGACTGCAATTTGCATCCTCCTGCTTCTTCAGTGCTGAGCTGAGTTTAGCACGCCAAAGTCCACACATCTGCTCCAATATATCAACACTGAGAAACCAACACTAGTACATAACAAACAACACTGGTACTCCTTTACTGCAAAGGTTTTAAATCAACTCGAAGTTTGAAACACAGCTGTCTTGGAAAAGCTAACCAATTTTCCCCCAGTCACTGTGCACACTTTAAAAGCATACGAGTTTCACAACTCCTCCCACTTTCTTTAACATACTGACAACAGGTATACAGCGTTTGATTTCTAGTGAATGATACAGAAAGGTTTCTGTGTACTTAAAATGGTGTGATCCTATGATTCTGCACCACCTGATCTGCAATCTGCTTGATTCTGCACCACCAAGATCCAGTGGGACCCTCACATCAACTGTTATCACAGAATGGAAGGGACCTTAAAGGTCATCTAGTCCAACCCAGTGGTCCAGAGACAACCACCAGGCAAGCAGAGGGCTCTGAAAAAAGGGCAGAATTAAGGAATACTGCAAAATCCCAAGTTTGCTCACCTCTGAAAATCTCTGTATAGCAGACTCATTTTATATATATATATGTGTGTGTGTATGTATATGTATATATGTGTGTGTGTATGTATATATAGTATAGGAGGTAGTATTTTATCACAAGAATGTTCACTGTCTCAGGCACCTGGATTAAGTATATATGCATATACCAGATGATAAGTTTTGTACACTTACTAAGCAGATTAAAACAGTTTGGCAGAAATGGTTCAAACATCTTAGTTTAAAAGGAAGAGGTAACACTACTATGTAATTATGTATTGGTAGATGTATAAAATAACAATGCTGATGTTTTATATCTAAAATAAAAGTTAACACAAGAAACTTGCATAGGTATTAATTAAAACATTCAGAGTCATCATTTGCTGCTCAACCTTACTAAAACCTAAAAAAGAACCTTTACACTGCTTTTGTTCAGAAAGTCTTTTCTTTTTTTTTTTTTTCCAAAGTTGCCAGACACCAACAGGACACTGAAAATTTTCCTAGTCAATAGATATTTTTCTCTTGTATTCTGATTTAATTGTGTGGATCCACGTAAGTACCGTCCTTAATGTTTTAAGATAATACACCTTAAAAATTACCTGTAATCATACAAAATAATCAGCTGTATATTTGGTGCTATTCTATGAGTTGAAATATTCAGTTGGCTAAAAAGTTATAAAACTTTACAGAGAAATATACATGGATATGATCATATTCTGCAGTAAGATGTTTTTCTATATTCTTATAATAGGCTCACAACCACAACACAAGATGCAACTATATTAACAGAATATTACTTCAGTCTGTTTTCATGACTTTATTATTGGTGACGGAGACTGAAGAAAGACTCCTGGAAAAAAATGCTCCCTTTTTGCTGGGGATGAGCTCAAAGATCTCCTTCCATCTTCCCTTACAGGTTTCTGTCTATGGAAAGCCCTGTGATAAAAAAACCTCAAAATCTAGACAGCTTAGGTACTTTTAATTTAATTATCCTACATGAACTGCACCCTTATTTGCATCTCATTGTTACTTTCATTCAAGGTATTTTTCATTCAAGAGTATTACTAAAGGATCTTTGAGCCCAGTTCTTTTAAATACTCAAGTTGCTTGACATTCCTTCAATTCAGAGACTGCCAGAGACAAAATTTCATATTACATCTTAGCTTGCTTAAATTTTTGCTCTTATAGGTGATATCTCACTAAAAAACATTTTGCAAGCTTTTCTGCTGGACAACTGATATCACGTTTCTTAATGCTCACTTGAAAAAATAAATATGATGCAAGTCGTAAAGTATATCAGAACTTTTACCAAAAACTAATCTGAAAGAATATTTTCATTTTTTTTAAGTTTGCATTGAAAATTGTAGTTATTGAACAAAGAAGGATTTTACTAATATGCTCTCAACCCAAGCATTACGTTCAGAGTAATTAAAAATTAAATGGAGTAAGCAATAAACTGACTACATTGATTTTCATTTTCCATGTTGTGAAATGTAAGGAGTAAGCACAAAGTACAGATTATGAGAAGTATATTAGCTTTTAAATGTTCTTTTTGGCTTTAGTCAGCAAGTAGAAAGGTGGTGAAAACCTCTATGATGGCCATATATTAGGAATAAGGTATTTTAATGTAAACTTCATGGACTTTTTAAGCTTCAGTATCATGAAATTTTTTCTCCCCCCTCTAAGTTTTGCTCCTCAATTCATGTTGTTCTTTACTCAGTGTTTATAAAACCATAATTACTCAAAAAAACCCCAAACCTGCAAGCACATTCATTTGTCAATTCTGAGATTTCAATATAAATATCATTAATGTATCTAAAAATAAAACTGTACCACTTCTAGACAGAAATATTAGGAAATCTTCAAGGGACACAGAAGGATGTGGTCTGGATACTAACAAAGGCTAAATTCAGAAATAGGCTTTTCTCTGAACCATTCCTGACAGAGCTTGCATTCTCCTTCAGGAGATGCCTCACCACTAACGGGTGAGAAGAGATTACTCTGGAGATTACTCTGGATATACTTATCTACATGAAAACCATTCTTAAATCAAACTGTCATCATGACATACAGGTAAGGTGATAAACAGGTGAAAAAATGACAAGGAAAAGAAAAAAATTCTGCTAAATCGTCTCTAGAGATTCTCAGGAACAAAATTTGCAGTTGATATATGAATTTGAATTCTAAGAAAATAAGGCTTATAGATTTAGAAAACAGTTTCTTTTAACACCCAGATGAGATACCTTAAGGGTGAATATAAAAAAAAGAGATCCTTTACAGATACAGCTTGATTTCATCAATGTAAAAGCTCAGTCTTCCAAAGACCTCAACTGAGAAAAAATATTTTAATGCCCTTTACAGTTGAGCCAAAGCCCACATCTCCAATGGTTACCAAGACTGAAGCACTGTGAAAAGAGGTAGATAGAAAGTGATCCATCCTGTAAAAACAGACCCACAATATGAAAAACTGATAGCCATTTCTATTAGATTAAGAATTATCTGAGTACTGCATCATAACATAATGAGAAAATGTAATAAGCCTAGTTAAAAAGAAACACTGATGGTAATTAGAAACAGGATCCCCCCAAAATAAAATGCAAACTTCAGGATTTCAGGCATCATCCAACCATAAGGAAAATCTGAAATGTACTAAAATGATATTCAGGAAAAAAAATAAATCACAAAGTATGAAGACTTCAGAGAACTCCCATGAAACTGAAAACTACATTTAGTTATTTCACGGGTATATCAGGCAGATGAGAGGAAAATGCAGTTTATGGTTAACATAGCAAATGCTTTCCTAGGCATTTATGTGTTCACATTTAGGCCTCTGATTTTCAGTTCAGAAGAGAACTAGTTACAACCATCTTTAATTACTTGCCTTATTTTTCTTAGCAGAGTGTGAAAAGGTCTGAAGAGTTCAGACATATCTTCTGGTTTATGGTCCAAGTTTAATGGTCCCTCGGAGTAGACGACAAGGCCACTGTAGTTCAAACACATGCACGAACGCACACAGAAATGAAAATTTCATTACACAGAGCAACTACTGAATAAGGAGTCAAAAAGCAACTGTATGTAAACATTAGAACTACACCGAAGTTACCTATTGTTACCTTATTTTTGTCTCATTCACACACAGTTAGAATTAAATGATATTTAAAACGAGCGAAAAAACATCCACTCCTCTCTATCCACCTCCCCTAGAGCATGGGAAAAAATGCAATGGAAGCACAAAAGGTAGAACATACATTTATTTCATTGCTGTGGCTGACCCATGGAAAAAAAAAACAAACAAAAAAACCCACAAAAAACCCCTGATTATCAAGGAAGTAGAGGAAAGTCCACTGACTTGAGAGAGACTGCAAATGGCTTTTTATTTCCAGGCTAAATATTTTGTTGATAGTTGACTCTTGAGCTCCTATTTTTCTGCCTCTAAGGTAAATACAACCTGCTAACTCACATAAAACACATTTTGATACTAGCGTGCTTCTAAATCAACTCGGCGCTTGTACAGATTACCCTGTAAAGAGGTCAGTTCGTGATCCTGAAAGCCTCTGTGTACTTCACTGTAGATATCTCAGTAGTTCCTCCTGACCGAATCACTACTGCCCAAACCTGTCTGTATGTCAGGGATTAAACAAAATTCACCTTCACCATTATCTGCTGCATCATACCACACTGTGTCTGGCAGTGGATTTCACCCACAGCAGGCACCGCTCTGCTTAAAGCACTGTCCACTGCAAAAAACATGTATGTTTCTCAAAGGCAAATGGATCATGCATTCTCACACTCAAAGTTACATATTTTAGCCAGATCTTTTTCCCCTTCCTGCCCTTACCTTGGGTAACTGAGGGCTGCCTATATCTCAAAGCTCTGTTCCTCCTTTACGCTCAAATTACATGTTGCTTCAGAGTATTGTAGCTACTCTGCATCCAAATCATCCAGAATAATGGGGACCCTTGGCTGACTAACGAGACTGTTGATGGCTTTTGCTTAGCAAGCACCCTGCATGACCACTGAAGGGTCTCTGAGACAGCAGCAAAGCTGATGTCACAAGTTGTATGAAACCTACTGAAGGATTTTTATTTTTTTAAAAATAGGACGACTTACACTCTGTTTACCATCTGAGAAATAATGCTCTTTTTTTTCTGTTTATAAACCCAGAGTCTGGCTCATGCCCTGGTGCCAGGATAGTACTGTGATCTCCCATCAGGCTGGAAGATGGTCATCAGAAAGTTCAGAATTGTCATGGTAACAGAGGGTCCAAGAAATTCAGCTATGAAACTTCATCAACATTGTTTTGGGGATTGGGGTTTTCAGGGCTGGAGCAGAGTAAAGGGAGAAGTGGAGAGAGGAAAAAAAGTTGCTTATTTTGTGAATCACCTTTTTTTTGGTGGCTTAAGACAAATTATCCTGTTACCAAGGATGTATACTTCTATTTTTTTCTAGGCTTTCTGAGCTGCCAGAAAGCAAAGTGGCTACTGCTGACTCAAGTAACATTTTTTAGGCAGAACGTTAGTACATCTTTGCTGAGTGGAAGCTCGAGGCTGCTCTCACCAAACTTGTAACATGCATAATCCCTGTTCCCTTGGCAGTTTCCAGGTGTAGTGCATTTTCTGCAGAGCTTAATTCGCAGAAGAAATTTAAAAAAATGGAAGAAGGCTAAAGCACTACAGAAAGAGATTATGAAATGGTCTGTGTATATACGTGACCTTTGAAAGAGTTCTGAATCAAAGTTTGAATACAGTTGTACCATGGAAAAAATTAAAAATTGAAAGAAAGTATGTCTTAAAATTTCCTCCTAGGTTCAAAGTTCGCTGACACCTGTTAAAACACTAGGCAACACACAGTGTATCATGTGCACAGTAAAGTAATGTCTGAAAAGAAACCTTAGACAAAAATGACTCTGAAAAGTACTCCTTAAGTCTCCGCAATTAGAAGGCTGAGGAGATCCAGGACTTCTTGCTCCAGACTCATCCTTCTCATTAAGACACAACAGAGCAACAGCACAGCAACTTTGAGCTGCACCTGTCTTGCATTTCAAGGCTCCTCCTTTCACAGTTCAAATAAAAGGCTTGCTTTTCTTTCAGAAAACACCATATCTGGATAGTGTAGTTTTTCTGTGGAACTTCACATGGCAGTGATTTATTTTCAAATCACCAGATACTTTGGAGCAGTTAAACTTTTTTCTCTTCTCCCTCTATCCTTTGTAATTTGGAATTGATATGGCATGTTTTCCAGTTAGTCATGATGTATTCTTCTTCATTGTGTCTTCCAGCAGCTTCAAACTGAGTTCTCACATTCCTGCTGTCTTTTGATAATCAGATTATTACTGTTATTATTTTTAGAATGACAGCTACAGACAGTACCCTATTTAACAAGAACAATGGGCCATAGGGATTTCCTGAGGAGAAATGTATTACACTCAGGAATTGAGGTTTATTTCCCTCAATTGTACTACTTACACTGACTAACTTTAAAACCTTCACAATAGTAAAATATAAAAAATAAACTGGCTTTACTCCAAAGAAACTGCTGTCTTATTAAATCATGGAGACTCATTAGGATAAATGCATCTGATTTGTTCAATATTGCAAAAACTGCATGAAGCAAAAAAACCCCTGTTTAAATTTAGTTGTCTTGAGTGGTTAATACAGGTCACAAATCTACACATTATTATACATGTATACGTGTAATACATGTATATGTGTAATACAGTAATATTTTTCCTTTTAGTTCTACCTTCTGTAGCTCAGTGGGTCACAATGTAGTTTGTAATGACAATTTCTTTTGAATGTAGAATCTTTAAGAAAAACCCACAATTCCTATGGAAAATTTTTGGTTTTCAAGACTAGTATCCTTAGGTCATATTATTTCCGAGTCACAGAAAATATCTGCTTACAAAATTATTCCTGACATTCTACAGACAGATGTTCTTAATTCATTTTTTTATTTCTTTCTGGACTGATCAATTGTTCCAGGTTCCTGCCTTCTATACTTTTAGTTCTACCTTCTCTTTTCTTTTCTTCTCTTGATACTATACATGAAACTGGTAATAATTTAGAAAAAACGAACTAGAACGTATTAATCTTTTTTTAAAAAAATAATTAAAGAAAGTACAAGCAAACTCAGTTGAAAGAAAATATTCTGAACAAAGTTATCGAAATCTTAAAAAAAACTTTTAAGTGAGGCAGAGTGGGGAGTAGTTAAAAAAATTACTTACCATACAATGGCTAATCTTGGAATTGTAAACATTAAAGCCGGTTCATAGTCATCGATCATATCTTGAGTGAGGTATCCAAGCCTTAAGGCTCTAAGCAGAAGAATAAAATTTTTTAGTAAGAGATCAAACTCTCGAAGAATACATTTCAGTAGGAAAAAATCTGAAAAAAATGTTATAAACCAAACCAAATGGATAGTATTTAACTTGTGAACTATTTTTGCAAAATCTAAACCACGATGTATATGGCTGCTGCAATCTCTGCTTTAAAAAAATTAAGAAAAAAATAATTGTTAAACCCTTAAAGCTTTTATAGCTATCCAAAACCAAAATAATTTTTATGCCAGTTTCCCTTTCTGTTTACTATTTCATGCCAAGCTTCAGCTTATGACTGAAAACCATCGGTGTTTAAGAGTTTTAAAACTAAAATAAACATTTTTAAAGAGGAAAGTATTTGACATTATTTTCAAATAAAACTTGCTATAATCTTCTAGGTCACCCCTCCCAAACTAACAAACCAAGCTAAAAAAAAAGCCTCAGTTCTTTATAGCAACCGTTATTGAAAGTCTGAGAATTTAGTATTTGGGGGAGACTTTATTGTCCTCTAATAACTTTTAAAATAGCTTAAACCCCTTTTAGACTAAAACCTGTTTGAAAACCCGGCTATGTTTTCCACACTCCACAATTTCTTAATTTCCTCTTGCATTTCACAACTTTGTCTAATTTCTTCTGATTTGTGCATATCAGTGCCTAAGATAACACTTAAAATCACACACTAGTCCTGCTGAGTTCCGACTCATCCTGAAAAGAATGGAAATAATCTTTTCTTATTCCTTGTCAGTACTTGTCTTGTCAATACTGCTGTTAATGGACAGCAGAATGACCATGAAGCAGGTGCTGCCTTGTACTAAAGGTAGGTGGACTCATCAGTGCATGGCCCACTCTCACCCCCTGCTCTTTCCTACAGTCCACTGACAGATTATCCAAAGCTGCAAATGAGAAACCATGTTTTTCCTCTTACTGGGCAAATGCGTGCATATGTAGTAGCTCTCTAATGAAAGGCAATTCCTCCTACTTGTGACAATTTTGAGTTGTAATTCTGTCTTTTAAAATCCTTGAAGCATCTGTGGTCTTGGCGTCATCTACAGATTGTAGCAGTGTGCTTCGTGCTACTTCATTCCTTAATGAAAGTATCAATCATACCACACCCAGGGTCCTACTTCACAAGTTCTCCTAATACAACAGTAAAACCAACACTTATTCCAAGTGCATTTTACAGTCAATTGGTCTCTAAACTTTCACCCACACTATGGTTCACTAGTTTCCTTTTGAGAACAGTGTTGCATTGCTCAAAGTCTCACTAAAGCTGGGGATTTCAGATGCTATTCCTCTCTACTGCCTACCTGCTAGACTAGTTACTCTGTCACGGGGGAAAAAAGAAAATAGTTGTTCAACACAGTACATTCCAAACAAATTAATGTATTTAATACCTCCTTATACTCCTAAAAGAGCTCATGAATTGCTGGATTAGGCTTTTTTAAACATCATCTCTTCATACGTATAGAGTCAAGCTCCAGCGCTCTAAGATTTTAAAGAGTCTTTCCAAATCCTTTATGATAATCACCAGAGGTTCACAGATGATTTGAATCATCTCCCCATGTATTCTTGCATGAAATATCATTAACTCTTGATGCCTTAAACAGATTGAGCTAATCTAAATGTTTAGTCTTCATTTACACATCAATAACTAGGCATACCAAACACTATTGTTATTGTTGGAACTTGGGGGGGGGGCGTGGGTGGGTATGTAGCGTGTGTGTGTCTGTGTGTGTGTGTGTCTGTGTGTCTAGAAATCTAAGATTCACAGGCTTGTGTCTGCCTAACACGCTTAATATTTGTTAATTTGGTACTTGGATACTTACTAGAAAGGCAAAATACTTGGCGTTTTACAACACTTGTTAAAGAATATAGAATTACAGTATTTCTACAAAAGCTCAGACTCAAAGTAAACACAGAAATGAAAATCTGGTACTTATCTAAAACGCTTACCTCGCCACAGTTTCACAGAAAAGTACGATTACCTCTTGCTGTACATAATACTCTTTTGGAGACTTCACAGGTACCATGGCTGACACATAACTACAAAGATGATAAAATAACATACTACCAGTTTACACGCTTTAACAAATCAGATCATAAATAAAAACAAACCTAGGACAAACCATCTTAGAAACATAACCTTTCCTATACCATTTTGTATTTATTTAGAAAGCATCACTATGAAAATTGTGTAAGAATCTGTAAGAATTCTTACAATGTAAGAATCTGTAAGAAATGCAGCCAATTTACTTACTGCACATTGAGGCAGTAGAACTCAGTAGTAGTAATTTGTAAGTATAATTAGACACCTTTAGCAATCAGAACTCCATACTGTGTGGCACAGGAAGGTAGGTTCTAGAAGGATCTTTATTGCTGCATCTTTAAAGATAGAATATTTTACATTTCCTTCAGAAAAAAAAAACCTGACTAAAATGCACATTTTATCTAGAAAGGTTATACCTGAAACTATATTAGTGAAATTCAGTTAGCCAGCAGAGACAATTCAGGAGACTTAAAAGTTGGCTTCATTTCTATGTGGAATTAAATGCAAAATAACTAACTGAGAAGGCAAGAAGCATTGGTAAAAGTAAGTGGTTCTCTGTCTCCATGCTACTTAATGAGTCATTTGTAAACTACAAGTAACACAGGAAGGGAAAAGGTTGTTTGCAAAGCAATGGCAAAGAAAAATGCTGTGTGTAGATTTGGCATGGATAGGTCAGAAACTGCACAGGCGTTGTCAAGAACCAGTTACTGATCATCACTGGTGTCTGCACTGAAAGCCACACTTAAATACATGTTTTTAGCCAATGTTTTCAATTAATTTTTTTTCAGTGTAACAGTATTATGATGGTTTTTAAAATCAGATTAAATTGCTTACCTGAGTAAAGTAACACAAGAGACTATAAATACTAAGGACAGGCAAACAGTAATGGGAGACGAGACAATCTACAAGTTATTCCCAAGAAGAATTCAAAACGCTACTCAATTCTAAGAAACCTGTTCTGCTGAAGGTAGGAATGGCTTTATCATATTAGATCCACAGATAATCTTGTCCAGCATCCTGTCTGTAACTATGCCCAGAACCACAAACAATCTAACAGACATGCAGGAAGCTGGCTTAAATTCTGAAGCACAGTGCAAAGACTTGGTCAATATGACCTTTGATGCAAGAAGCAGTTACTCTTCTCACCCTAGAAGCAGTTATTTTTACTTTTGCTATAAACCACAAGCCATTTTTCAATCAAATTTTTAAACCAGGGAGTTCCTGTGGTTAACTATAGCTTGTGTAAAAGCACTTCCTCTGTCAGATTTCAATTTGCCTTCTTGAATTCACTGGGTGCATCTTACTTTTATCTCTAACACAAGAGAACAAAGCCCCATAATCTCTAGACTATTTGTTATCAATGTTTTTGTTAAATGTTTCTTATTTGTTGCCTTTCCCCGACAAAGAAAACATTAAGGGAAGAGATTTATGGCTTGGAAAACCTCCCTCAAATGCCATATGCTGGTATGCAAATGGAAGATTATAGTTTAGTTGAAGGCAGCAAATGTTGATTGCTAAAAAGCTATTCAATTTTCTTTTCGTTATTGCTACACTGGAAGGGACAAAAAAAATCTAACAATACAACAAATTACTGATGAATTCAAATATCATGATTAAAAAACTACATACTTTTTTCCGTAAAAAAGAAAACAGAAAAAAAACCAGTCAACTTCCAAAAGGCACACAACAGCTGTAGTAGCCAAGCCAATGCTCATAATGCATTAACTTCGGATCTTTTACCTTAATTCAAATTCAGCAAAAAGGATGTCAAAATGCTTGAGTGAGTCTTTCATTTTTTCTGTGTAGAGGTTCAAATCCCTTAAGGCTTGGTCACGAATGATATTTCTAACTTCCTCTAGGCTTCGGGTCAGATCCTTTGCCAATGGCCTCATAGCCATACTCTCAATTTCACGATTCATAATAATTGAACCAGCAGCCAAACACTATGAAATACAGTAAGAAAGAAAATATTAATTACTATTAATTAGTTACTTTTATGTTTAAAAAAAGCACAAGTGTATTTAATACTTTGAACAAGGGCAATACTTAGCCCCAATTTGTTGCAAATTATTAAACAAGTGAGACTTAAGACTGGTATGTCGAGTCATAAACCCTCACACCAAAGGCTACGGAGCAACTCTGTCAGGGATACATGAGAACAGGGGGAGGTTCAAGTGCAAGAGCCACAGAGCTGAAAGAAGAACTTTAAAAAGTTGCTCTCCCACTAGTTAGGCAGTAAGTACTGGTAGGATATATACTCCATGTACACAAGGATTGCTTGCATAAGAGGTGTGCGATTCCAGCTGAATGTCCATCAATGGACTGGTTTGATTCAGGGTGGACTGCTTCATTTTCATCATTTCATCAACGACCTGGATGAGGNTTACAAAAAGATAAAAATTCTGCAACTGTGATGCCTTTTGCAGCCAAATTGGTCACACCAGCTGCTGTAAAACCAAGTATCCAGCTAAACCAGTATCCTGTCTCCCACAGAAGCCGTGAATATATTTTATAGGAAAAAACATAAAAACCTGGTCACAGAGTGATTCTTCCCTTTTGGTTTCTAAAAAATAGCTATTTAAGAGACTCCTTGCCCCAAGAGTGTAATAAATAAAGTGACAGCGTGCTCTTACACCTGTTGGAGATAAGCTTTTATCCTGATAGAATTCCCTTAAATATATTTATTTTTTTTCTAAGATTTTCAAAGTATGAGATACAAGGTGGCCCATCAGGATAAAAGAAATAAAAATAATCAAGAATATTAATCAGATGCTAATTCACAGAAGAATAGTTTTTAAGAGGTGGTCATCATGACAGCAGACAATTAGGAAAAGAAATTGGTACGTTGTGAGCCCAACCAATACCAAAACAAGTTAAATAAACCCCTTCCACTAAACATCCTGAGACAGTTCTCAAAGATGTTTACTTTGCTCTGTAATAATATGTACCATTTTCAGAGAAGTCTCAAGATGTACTTTATACTACTGGCTTTATGCCAAAAAAAAAATGTCCATTAACCCTAAGTAACAGAAATAAGAGACTTACTTCTGCTCCAAACCAGAGCTGTCCTGCAAGGTTGTCATGGCGTATTTCCTCTGGAAACTTCACACAGAAGTCTCTGTTGGCCCGTTCGTGTGGAATGCATTCATCCATGATTTGATTTATGATGTTCAAAACATTATCCTGAAGCAAAACATAGGATAGCATATATAATGTTCACACAAAATCCCACAGTTTTTTCTAACTTTTAATGGAATTTATTACTGAGTCACCAGTTAATTAAATAAGACAGAAATTGCAGTATTTAACTCTGCAGTATTGCTAATTAAATTGCAGTATTTAACTCTTAGGGTCATCACAGAGAAAACAAAAAGGAGAATATTGCATGAAAAGAAGAGTGGCAAACTTCACTTTTTCTAGTTTTCTTAGAATCTGTTTCTTAGATTCAGGACACTTAACTGACTGACCTAGTGGGACTTCTGATGAGGAGGCATGATTTAAAAAGCTCGTTACCCCCAGCTATCTATCTGTCAAATATCAGTAAATAAACTAGCATTACAAGCAAATTAGACTCTCATTTTGTCTCACGAACCCAAATGATATGCACTTCATTCTTCCCCAAAGGAAAGCCTGACAGAATACTCTGGAAACATTAGAAATTAAGTTATATTGGGACTATTGTGGTTGAATAGACTTAAACTTATCCTGGGAATAGAAAGCAGGTAGTTTCCATACTTGAATGCCCAGTGGGCAAGGGCTGGCAGACCTGTCTGCCACCTCATCCCCTGACCATCCAGGGGGATAAGGGGACACACCACACAAGTTAGAGTCTTAATAATTGCTCTGATCTATGTCTGCACCAGGACAAAGATCAAAGACCTATAACTAGCTTCTTGATATGCAATAAATAGTTTGTATTCATTTATTTGAAAAGATAATTTCTACATGCCCCTACTGGGAACTGCATGGAATTTGATTAACATAATAAAGGTAGATCCAGAGCATGAAATAGGCAGAGTGCTTTCATTCAAGATGTTTTGTCTGTCTCATGCTCCTGCCACTATTTACAGAATTCATGTTCTATTAAAAATATTTTTCAAACAAATAAAAACAAATCTGTCTGTATAGAACTGCTTAACAGACAGAATTGCTTTAAGTTTACACTTTATTGTTGTATTTTCCTCTGCATTAAAAAATAATAGAAGACAGGAACTTTGAAGAGACCTGCACCTTTAGCACGTTCCCCACTGAGGAAGACAAAACCTGCTTTAGGTATAGAAAAGGATGCACATTTTCTGTAATTTCAGTGCAAACTGCTGTAACTGCTGTTGCCACAAAATAATCTTAACATTAATGTCGTAATCACAGTTGTCTTCATCCAGAATAAGTAACTGAATAAACCATTGGCAATATTTATTACACATTGGTATAAAGTACTTTATGTGCTAACAATTAAAACATTTTACATAAATGTATTTTTGCAAGTCTGTCATGAAGTAACACATTTCATTTCAATGAAGTTGTTAAAACAAACAAACAAGACCCCATACATTTAAAACACACCGGCACACATAATATTCAACCATCTTCTTTAGAAACAAATCTGAAACCCAAAGGCTCTGTAGCTCCTCTGTGGCATCAGAACACAGAACATGGCCAGCAGGTACTCGAAGAGACAAGAAAACCAAGCCAGATCCACCAACATAAAAAAGGGATTTAATTTTAGAGACACACCTCTCTGCTGGGTGTAACATAGTGCCAGGATTAGTGGGGCACTTGGATCCCTAGGAATCCAAAGAAGTGCCCATGTAGAAACTGAGGGGAAAACCAACCTCACAATATTCCCCAGTGTAACTGCAAGGGGAACTTAAATTCAGATCCTGGAAAAGACAGAACAGAGCAAAGACGCCCACACCCTGTTCCAGCACAGCCATCCTGAACCACTGGCTGAAGAACAAGCCAGGCTGCCACCACCTCCCCTCTCCAGGATAAAATGGAGACAGTCAAGGAATCACGTGCAAATTACTCTGACACTTCAGGGTGAGAAAAAGCAGGCTAACAGCAGGTTTCCAGTTTTCCTTTCTCCATTCCTTAGTCCCTGGTAGTGAGTGTACTTCTCACATCGATATTTAGCTAGATCTAGCTGGGGAACCAAAATATTTTGAGTAGGTCCCATAAGGAAATCAACTCCTAAATCACCTAGTTCCTACTCAAAGTTACAGAGCAAAGAATAAAACAGACTAAACGCATTTAAATTGCAGAAGGGCACAAGTTACTCATGATGTATTTTAGATCAGTTACTACTGATCTCTTTTGAGACCAGGTGCTTTGCCTATAGCTCCCACATTATCACCACAGCAATGCAGGTTGGCACATTAGGATGAAAAAGATTCCTGTTTTCAGGTTTGCAAAGATTTTTTAGCATTGGAGAAATACAGTACTAAAAAGTAATCCTACCAGTTACATTTACAAAAGCTGCAGGAAATACAAAGAAATATTAGGGCAGGGAACACTGAGAAGAATTACATTTGAATCTGATTATATTAGATTTCAAATAATCCAATTACATTTTATTTTAGCACATGATATTCCAATTTATTTTACTTGCCACTAAACTTGAATATGGGGAAAATGCAATTTTCAATCTCTTATTTTTTTTCTAAAAAGCTACACAGAATATGAGACCCATATTGAAAAGCTTTCCTCCCTATTTTTTTTTTAACTTCAATGCATTATTTTTCAAATGTAATCTTATTTTACAGCAGCTACAAGACAGACTAAATTCCTTTTTTATAATCACCTGCATACATACTCAAAATTCCTGATATATCAGTTTTATGCAAATGGCGTAAAGCAACAGGATCATACATGGCCAAACAACTGTTCTGTATTTTCGTTCTGTTTTTCTAATCATTATACCTGTTAAAAAATTACTAAGATTCTGTCTAAATCATCTCAGGAGATAATTATTACAAACATCATGAAATTCTGTACCTTAATGCAATTAAATCAAATATTGCAACTGAAGGCAGTAGGCTACAAAAAAGGTGATAAAACTAATTTTTCAGTATATAATTTGTTTACAGTCTAAATGACATTTAATATTCTTCCTGATTTCTTCAGTATTCCTATAATCTGCTTCTGCTCCAGAGTAACCAAGATCTAACAACACACCTCCATAATATGACAAACTTCCTGAGTCAGTTTATAAAAGCAAAAGGTTTTCTGCAAGTTGTGCAGTACTAGTAAGTTAAACCACAGGTAGTTAGGATTTTTATATACACATCCCAATGAGGATTAATCAGAATAGCTCATTCTCTCTTCTGAGGTCCCTTCCAGCCCCTAACATTCTGTGATTCTGTGATTCTCTGGACTAGTAGCAGTTGTTTGTAAAGAGTTACCTGGCTTCACGTATGCAGCTGGTCATTCTGTCAAAAAGCTATGTGAAAAAGTCAATTAAAAAGATGAGCATCTTTTCTATTTGGTGATACTGGAAGATTAAGGAAAGAATAGGTGATGGATCTTTGCCATTTAGTGCATAAAGGTTGAAAGAAAACTACAAGGGGAATTGATTTTGCTGTTTCCAGATGTGCAATTTCCCAAGTTCTCTGATTTTCTACACGGTTTATTTTGTCCTACTACAGGAAAAAAATAATCCTCCATCACCTTCCTTCAGTGCTCTATTCCTCCTCCTTATGACACCCAGAGCAGGGGAACCTAAATGGGAAATTTGGAATACTTGCTCCCATAACAATTTCAAACCTCATCTGCTTTGAAACCGGGAGGATGCCAGCCAATTTAGATGGACTATCCAATGCATTGTAAGCAAATTAGTCTTTTCTTTAAAAGAGCTTCAAGAAACATTCAATTCAGTTAATTACAGCATTCTGCTTTGTAAGCTAAAAGTGAACGGGTTCAGATACATGGTAGCATTGAGGTTTTGCTCTTATTTAAGCAACAGAAATTAGTTGGAATTGAAGCAGTAAATCTTTCACTTGATCCATCTTTTTACATAAAAGCCTCTGGATATTAATGTATAGGTTCATTTGCATAGCGGGATGAGCACAGGTTTGTTTCAGCTGCTCTGTTTAGGCTCTCCAGCAGCACAACAGGCAGCTGCTGCCGAGATTCCGCTATGGGATTTACTCCAAGTTCCTCATTTCCTGGAAAGTAGAGCTCAGTGTTTGATGTAACGGAGAGCACTTATGAAAAATAATGAGTGGTAGTGAGACAACATATATAATTTAGCCACAGTAGAGGACAAAAAGTTGGTTTTGTTTTGGCCTGCCAGTAACTGGCCATATACTCAATAATCTGTGCATAAAGCCAACAGCAACTGCCACATTAGATTTCTGAAGAGATACAAAAAGAAAAGCCAGTAACAATCTTTTTTATGCTGTTAAATGTATGTTTAGATCAACAAAAGGAAGACTTATCTAACCTTTTGTACATATTCTTGATTAAATCTATGCTGCTCTTCCATACTATTAAATTTAACACGACCTTCTTGAGGTCTTTTGCAAGATTTCTTCAGAGGAAGATAACTTCCCATGTTATTCAGCATCTCTTTAATATCTGTTTTTTAAATTATCAGTAAAATCTAGCCAAGGCATCATAGCCTCTGATAATACCACCTTGAGCTTAATAGTTGGTATTTAGCCTCTTTGTTTAAATACATCCTTCACATTTTTAATTTCTTTTTCTGGCTTAATGTTAAGTTGCAGATCTCCTTCAACACCTCAGTTATGACAAACAGAAGCAGCTGATGAACACAAATTAAGGGCAAACAAGGATTTTGTTGTAATTAAAGCAATTAGCTAGTGGTCAGGTTTTTATGGGTTTCTTTAATTAACAGAAGAAACCATTAAGGTGACATACTCTTTGAAGTAACAGGATATCAAAGGACACCCAAGAGTCCTAGCTCCAGAACCCAGCAGGTTCTCTACAGACATCTGTTTCACCCATCAGAGATCCAAAAAATCTTTGTCCAGATAACAAGTGCCACTGCTTTCCCTCCAGCCCATGCTGCACAGATCCCAAAGGCTGGGATTTCAGTCTCTCTCTCTTGCCCGATCAGCTATTTGACTATTTCCCACTGCCAACTTCTAGATGCTCCACTTCCTAAAAGCAGCTTCAGATTTTTCTGTGTATGAACTTTGGGCAGTAGCTCCTGGTTTAACCTAGCCCACTGTAGAGCGCTACCATCATGAAGTAAAGGCAACTCAAATCTCTAGCAATTTAACTGCTGTACCAGCTCAGCAACAACAACTGTTGCCATTTGTGTTGAATTGCTATGTCAGAACTTCTCTTAACTGTCTTACTACCGTACCCTCATGAGGGCATTAAACACTTCAAACACCACAGATTTATTAATGGAAATTTTGATCTTACTGCTCGCATAGGTTCAAAATTTATTATGCATACACAGAATAATTACATCTCCCAAGTGGAGTGATTGTTATATATGAAGTGGTGAACACTGGCACACCAATTTTCAATTAAAAGAGGTCACAGATATTTTGAGCACAGCTTCCAATAGAAACGGTTCTTTAACAAAGATGCAGTATTTATTTATTGGCTAAAATGACATTTTTCAGTAAGCCAGTGTGCACTCTTTTGAGAAATTAATTTAAATTCAACTTACATGTGTTCTGAGCATCTCTGTCTCTAACACAAAGACCTAATCATAGATTAATTTCACCCTTTCCTTACTACCTGCCCAAACATAGCTCTCAGTAAATAATAGAGGAATCCCTATTTACAAAAGGGCTGTTTATAATTAACACCAACTTGAGAGACCACATTAAGTACAGCATTGTTACAGGGGATCTTCCTCTCTCTGCAGAAAAGAGCATTTTCAGATCTCAAAAATATATCTTCCTGATCCTACCATAAGAAATAAAATCAGTTTTATTCCTTCACACCAAAAAGCCACTGACTAATAATTTCATTAAAGGCAGACATGTTTAATAAGTATACCCAAACTTTTACTGAAAGACTGTTCTCAGTACAGAGCTTTTCAGCCAAGCTTCCCTTTATCAGTAAAAGGTAACTTAAGAACTTTGTCCACTCAAAATATTACTAGATATTGTGGATAGAGACATGCTCTTAACAACAGTGTATACGTACTGAAGCCTGTGCTATAGAGACTCTAAAATGTTTGTCTTTCAATGTAAGACATTTGAAAATAATCTGGTAAGTAACCTGGTACAATAACATCCCCTTTTACATAGCTTTCTAGCAACAGAAGAGTAAGAGACATTTGCTTTGAACATGGGTATCTGCTGCAATAAACATAAAACGGGCTTCCTCCACCAATACCAGAGAACTGCCTTCCTACCACGGTACAGAGACCACAAAACTACCCTAAAATGTACTTCAAGAGTTCCCAAGCATGAAGGATTTTTAGCCTGGCACGGAACTGACAGCATCTTTTCATATTGCTTCGAAGCTGTTCCACAGCTGAGTCCACGAGCAGAACAGAGGCGATGCAATCATAACTTACTGCCAGTTTTGCTTTGCACTCCCCTACTGCAGAGTGAGAGCATCCCTCATCCCAAACACATTCAGCGCTGAGCTGGCACGGAACCAGCTTTCCTCCCTCTGCTTCTCTGCTGCAAATTAATTCCCTGACCTGCAGTGCACAGCATTTTCAATCCACTCTGCTGACACTCTTAGATAACAGGCAGTTTCTCCAAATGACCTATTTGATTCTTATGAGCAAGTGGAAACACATGAAAAAAGCTTGTTAACATGGGAAACTACAATTTCAGACTACAGTACTACACACTATTATGATCCTTTTTTTCAAAGAAAAAATATCTTACAATATTAATCACTCCCTACATAAGATCAAACATGAATCAAAACTCAAAGAAAATAAAATTCTTTGTTAGTTGGTAGAGTTGTACTGATGGCCCAAATTATGGCCAAGCATTTTATCTTTTCTAGCCATCATGTTAATCATTCTATAGGGAAAAATAATACAAGCGACCAAAAATTTCCTAACAACAATGAAGAAAAGCTGTTAAGCAGACAAGATTAAAAAAGATAAAATTATTTTCTTTAGTAATTAGAAATGTTTATTGCTGCACGTTTATTTCCTACTTAGATATAGTATTCCACTGATCACTTAAAATTTCTGCAGAAAAAAGGTAAATTTAAAATCTACAGTTGTAGCCTGAGTACAAACAGAAGAAAAATCAACTTTTCTGATACTTACAAGCTATTTAGTGTATTTAGCACAATTATACTCAAGTTCCTTTTCCTCATTCACAGTGCTTTGAAGTACAGTAAAAACACATAAAAGGGTTGACAAGCCTGTGTGTTTTCAAAAGAAACATTACAAGCTTTCACTCAGCCGCACACCCAAACAGCAAACAGGTACCTGATACCAACTGTTTGAAGATGCCAGGCAGCACAGAGAAGACATCTGTTGGAGCAATGCAACTCACACAAGTAATCATCGCTAGGAGTAATGAAATGTTGTAATCAATTATAAAACAGCTTACAGCTTAACTGGAGATGAAACTCTATAGGAAAAAAACAAACTTACAGGCTCTGTTTTCATAGATAAACAGTACAGCAGAAATGTGCATTGTCTGGAATTTAAGGTCAATCTTGACATAATGACACATATAAAACGCTTTTCTTCTCAGTCTCAATTTATTTTCTAAACTGGCACTGTTCCCACTTAAATTAAATTGGAAGAGACTGTATAAAAGAGAATAATTTTCTTTGAACAAGGCTTGGCTCATCAGTCAACTGCCCAGTCCTGGCACAAATTTGTGGCTTCCCTACATCTGCATCAAGGCTCTTAGATACAGAGCTTATGAGAATTTTTCTAGAGCCCAGCAGCTCTGCTGTATTTTAGAAAAAGCCTCCCCAACAGATACAGTTCAGAAAACAAACATGATTCCCTTCTCGCCACAGATGGGTGAGTAATGCCCAAAGTGTTCTGATACAACTGGACGGGCTGGGGAGGATCTGCTTTTGGTTCCTACTTTTTCCCTCTACTGTTAAAAAATACCTTCACCTACTAGAGTTTCTAAACTTTGGGAAAGTCTTCTTTCCGGCAACTTCTTCCCTTGACCTCAGTAATTACCCCACTGTCTCCATAATTGACCTCCACTAACATAACTAATAAGATGTCTCAAGGGTTGCAAATTAAGCAGGCCAGAAAGACTTGGCCATTACTTTAGCTAAAAGTACTCCTGGCTCAATCCACACTGTTTAACCTTTATATCAATTAGCGAAATAACATCAGGAATAGATTCTTCCTGACTTCTAACCAATCACTGGGTTTCAGAATCCAGCAGGGAGTTTCTTACAGCTTTAGTCTAACTTGTCTTGTTTAATGAGATCTATTTCTGCCTAATTCTACAAGAAAATGTTCTTCAATGGACAGATGCAATCAAACATGAAAACATTGCACCTCTGAACTGCCTCATTGTTCACAGTGATTATGGTACATACTCCTCCTTTGCTCTTGTCAAGAATGTTAATGAATACAATTAGTACTTCTTAGATAACTCACTGCCAATCCACTATGACACCGCCATTGTCCTAGGAGTTATTTAACAGCTCTTCACAGATACCTTCTTCATCAAGGGATGCTCATTAATGCTGACTTTCTTTTTAAAAATTGCTCTCTTCAGCATGGATACAATTCTGATAAAGCATGGAATAAAAACGTATTTTTTCCTAGAGATACCTTATTCTCATACCATTTAAACTTATCAGATGATAGGAGACACCTTCAGATAAGTTTCTTTTAATAAAAAGCCACTTTTCAAAGATGGGCAGCAAACAATGCAAGGCCATTTTGCAGTGTAAATGTTAGGCAGCAAGGACAAGGTGAGAAGTCAGCCCCTTATCTCACCTATTTTGCAGCTTTTGTTCTCCTCTCCAGGCTGTCACAGGCTGTCTCACCAGCACTCTCGGCTTACTTGCACAGGGGGAATACGTGGATGGTTTCAGTGCACTGACCCACAGTAACCCAGGTCATTTCACAGTTCACAGAATGACTCTGCAAATATGTGCATCAGTACAGCTGAAGATGTGGTTTCCTGAGATACAAAGCTGACCACAGCTTATTTAAACTGGTTATGGATAAGAATCTATACACCTGCCACTCTTTCTCCACTTCTGTCTGCAGACACTCCTCCAGCTCTACAGCAGCACTGTCATGCCATGGCGTATCCACACGCACAGCGAATCAACGTGACCATTTGGTTAAGAGTGTAACCCCTCCAAAGCCTCCTCTACAACCAGGCTTCGAGGTGATCCCACCCACTTCTTGGCTGTTCACCCACTGCTAGGACACACAGACTGGTGCTGGAAGGAAGGAAGGACAGACAAGGCTGCCTGTTTTGACTACAGCACAGCCTCAAACCAGTTTAAGCGAATGGGAAGCTGTGCTTTGAGGGGGTGTCATGCTGAAGTACAGGGATAGCAACAAGAATAGTGTAAATGTGGAATGGAAAACCTTGACACTGCCAATGGACCATGGGATTATGCGTAAGGAACCACGTGTGACAAAACAGAAATACATGGTTGTGAGGATTTTTTTATAAAATCAAAGTTTATTTATCTTGTTTGCCCACACTCAACCACATACCCAAGCAATAAAGCTGAGAGATCTACTCAAACAAAAATGTTTAGATCACTTCTACTGAGTGTCCAAGAAATCAAAGACTGTGCCAACCACAGGCACAGCTGCTAAAGTTATCACAGGACTCTGACCAAAACCACTCAAATTTACATAAGGTTTTTTTTTCTGAAATCACTGTATGCATTTCCATTAATACAGTTATAAAACCTAGCAGTATTAATCCATGGCACTGGTAGACATAAAAGCCTTTACCTGCTAGAAGAAAAAGAACAAACTTTGCTTTGAAAAATAAGGGAAAATCTGATTTCACTGAATACGAAGTTAATTGAGAGAGTTATGTTGAACTTCTGCATCTGTAGACAAAAGACAAAGAAAGGCCAATGTGGTATCATACCACCAGTAAAGACTTCTATACAACAATAGTTCAACTGAAAACTGCAAAGACCAAATATTTGAAGACCTCTGTTCTAACAGTATTCAGGTCTAAGAACATTTCTCCTATCTGCATCTTTTAAATGAGTGATTTAAGTATTTCCTGAATATTTACATAAAGATAATGCTGTCTTCCTTCTTGAAGGATGCCTTCAAAATTTTTTCTCAATTATAAAATATAATGTACTTCTAGCCTCTTATTTGCATTGCAGAATAAGTCAGACAACCACAAATATGTTAATTAGATATACTGTGAGAGCTCTTCACATTCCAGCTAGAGGGTTAAATTATTTTCCAGTCACATTTGCAAAGTCTTATGGAGGACAATAGCATAAATAATAAACAGGGCTGACACTGAGGCCAGAGGTTTGTAGGAACATGTGGAAATGGAAAAATATTTTTTTAATCCCAGTTATCATGCAAGTCAAAAGTAGACATGACTCTGCAAGCTTGCTAGAATTCCTCCTTGTTTATTTATGAGACTACCTTAGACCTAACCAGAAAAACAGAAAACCAACAAAAAAGCCTTCTCACAGTATCAGAACAATCCTAAAGCAAAACTTCTCAGAGTGTACGCCAATTAAACAGTGTCAGTGCCTCAGTTGCACGAACCAATTCAACAATCTTTGCAGCCTAAAGATGATCACTTCTGCTTCTATATGAAATCTTACACTGTTTTATTATGAGCACTATATAAGTGGAACAACAACAACTTTAGCAGTAGTTATAGATACCCTGGGGTATCTGAGAAACCAAAAAATACAAATATCTGTTGCTTGATATTTGCTTAAGTAATCTTCATGCACAGAAACCTTGAGAACTGAAAATGTATCCTTAGGGCAAACCCAAGAATTTATATTGTGTACATCATATGGCAGTATCAAGAGCAATACATTTTTTTAAATTCAGGGCTTTTTTTCTGAAGTATGGAACAAGGAGTAGCATTGGCATATAAAAGAAGTGAGCTTTATTTGCTTTACAGTGGGAAGAACTGCATATGTGGGGTAGAACTGCTGTTGTTCATCTCAAAACTACTTTTAAAATCATTAAAAAAAAATTAAAATTGCACTTCTCTGTATAAACTGAAAATCTAGCAGGAGAGTTTTTGTGTGTGCAAGTTGTGCAAAAGCATGCAGTAACAAAGCCTACCATCCAATGTCTGCTCTCTGACATCAAAATTTTCCTTATCACAAGCTTTTTTCACATCAATCATTTCAAACTTCTTTGAAGCAATTCTAACTTGGTAATACATGCAATTCTTCCAAAACAAACCGTTTTTTTAAAATTACTGTCTTAAAGTCTGAATTTTTTCCATCAAGAACTTTATGCTGCAGTGAGCTAACACAAATCCTTTCCAAAGCATAAGTCTGAGGCAGAAGATGTTTGCTGTATCTTTACATTACAAAAGGAACTTGCAATTAGGACTGAACTATTTAAGCTTCTCCTTCTCTCTGTCTAATTATAAAGTTACAATGACTGATCAAGCTACCCTAATGGGTGACCATTTTTCTTCCCATCACCTTGAACTCCAGCCATTCAATCAGCAGTGTCCTGTTACATTATACACTAACAGCAACAATAAGGTGTCCATTTATTCATTTATTGGAATTTATATGGAATTTATCCATTCTCTCAAACTCAAAAATATTTTTAATCCCCCCTTCTAATGTGTGGAAGTCCTTGTTCCACCTAATGCATAATATATGTAGATATGTATGTAGACAAGCATCTAAAGGCTTTCTTTTGTTTGATGAAAACTTACTTATGACAACTTAACACATGAGAAAGCAAGGTTGAACAAGATTCCGCAAAATATTCTTCGCAATAATCCATTATTCATATTTGAAATTACATAGAGACACAGCATTATAGTATTGGTGTTATATCCCTTGGAAACAGATGAAATAGTTAATGATTTATTAATTATTTCATATATAAAAAGCCAGCCTTTATTTTAACTTTCATGTATACTAAGGTCACAATGAAAATTCAATTCCACTGCTATAAGAATTATCTTTAAAAAATAATTTGCCTTCTTGTCTTTATCTTACTTCCCCAGCATTAAAGAAAAATTAAATGAAAGAAAGGGGTTTTTTTTTAATATATGAGTTAGTGAAAAAGCTTTTAACAGAAGAAAACAGACAATCCCCAAGTACAGAAATATCACCAAATAAATAATTTGCATGTATTGTTAACCTTGCTAACATGGTGCTGTCATGTGCATATGGAGGAAAGAAGACAAATTACAGCATATTTAAGTCATGAGACTACATAAACAATTCAGTGACTGATACCAGAATCCATTGTTCTTTGTATCAGTGAAAAAAAAAATTAAAAAGGAGAAATACAGCAGAGCTGACATCAATCCTCTGATGGCACTGCTGAAAAATGTGGAAGAACTATAAAGCTCCCTGGTAGTCAGACACGTCACATTACATTAATTCCTACAGAATTGGATTTGGTATAGTCTTGTACTTCACAAATGCTGAGAAAAGTCCGTTTTAAGAATTACTTGGCCCTACTGTCCTCATTTAGCCTTCAAATGCTCTCGGAATGACACCAGCATGTCTTACTTCCACTATGTCAATATTCAATCAAGATATCAACATGTCAATTTTTCTTAATGTAAAAAATATGATCTAGGGCAGATAATCATGCATTAAGAAATGATTCATCATCTTTTAAAATAGAATGTTAGAAGACTTAATAACCTCAGAAATTAAGAGCCTTCTATAGCCAAGTTCTTTTTTGCAAAGAAGAAAATACCATATTCTTAAATTTGAACAAAACTTGTGACATCTGGACAAAATAATGAATACTGTTCTAATTGAAGTTCAGATAAAATATTAATCTTGCTCTGCTGTTATTGCCTCATGTTTTAAATGGATGACTACCTCATCTTCAACTAAAGACAGTGTTTTTCCATAGGAGTGTGCATGCAATGAATGCAGTCACTGAGCAGATGGTGCAGTATAACCTCTCATCACAGTCCCTTCAGTAATGACCTATGGCTTCCCCGGCATGTGCTATTTAATATAATCACATCCCTTTTTTGACTGATGAAAAATTAATTGTATTTTGTATACAAAGATAAGTTCCCTTTTCATTATTTAGCAAATTGTCAATCTAGCTTCAGTTTCACCGTTGTGCATTATTGATTGTCACCTGTGTTGTCATTCCATGCTACACCAACTTTTTAATATATATATTTAAAGAGAAATAAAAGTTCAAAAGTTACACTCTGAACAGCCTTTTCATTTCCCACTACAGAGAAATCCACGCATGCTCTGTGACAGAGTTCACTGCAGCTCAGTTATGGTTCTCCTCCACTGGGGAAATTTTCCTAGGCATTTGGTAAACTGTGCAAAAACTTCAGCATTGTGTGTGGTAGTGTTTTCTGGGTTTTTTTAAAAAAATAAAGAAAAAAGTAATCTAGAAATCTGCCCATACACATGGTACAAGCTGAGGTGAAAGGCAACTGGACTGGTTTCGCTGTATCAGGCTGAAATTGGTAACCACCTCCTAAAGTGACCCATCATTAAACACCATCACTGCTTCAACAAGACATTAAGGAGTAGCAGATGAAGAGCTTCCCCCACTTTTACACTTGTCTTATCCATCCATCTGCAGCTTCAGAAAGGAAATAATGTTTTATGCTTTTAAGATATGCAGAAAGCTTACTTCAAAGATGAAGACAACAATTTTAATTTTTTTTAATTAAAATTTTGATTTTCATTCAGCAAGGCCAAGGGCAAGGTCCTGCACATGTGTTAGGGAAATCCCCAGTAGCAACACAGGCTGGGGGATGAGTGGATTGAGAGCAGCCCTGCAGAGAAGGACTTGGGGGGACTGGTGAATGAAAAGCTCAACATGAGCTGGCAGGGTGTGCTTGCAGCCCCGAAAGCCAACGGTATCCTGGGCTGCATCAAAAGAAGTGTGACCAGCAGAGCAAGGGAGGAGATCCTGCCTCTTTACTCCACTCTCGTGAGACCCCACCTGCAGTGCTGTGTCCAGTTCTGGAGTCCCCAGCATAAGAAGGACATGGAGCTGTTGGAGCGAGTCCAGAGGGGGCCACAAAGATGATCAGGGGCTGGAGCACCTCTCCTATGGAAATAGGCTGAGAGAGTTGGGGTTGTTCAGCCTGGAGAAGAGAAGGCTCTGGGGAGGCCTCATAGCAGCCTTCCAGTACCTGAAGGGCCACAGGAAACCTAGAGAGAGACTTTTTACCAGGGAGTGTAGTGATAGAATGATTTGGATTAGGTATTAGGAAGAAATTCTTTGTTGTGAGGGTGGTGAGACACTGGCCCAGGTTGCCCAGAGAATCTGTGGCTGCCCCCTCCCTGGCAGTGTTCAAGGTCAGGTTGGATGGGGCTTGGAGCAACCTGGTCTGGTGGGAGGTGTCCCTGCCCATGGCAGGGGGGTTGGGACTGGATGATCTTTAAGATCCCTTCCAACCCAAACCATTCTATGATTTTAGCATGCCTCTCACAGACAAAGGAGATTCCCCATATGGGCTCCCAGCAGCATTTTACTACTTACTCACTGTTTCCCACAGCCCATTTTTTCCCCACCTTTCCACAGCAAGCTCCTTCAGCCTCTAGGTTCAAACCATTCTAACACGTATTCCTTTACAACAAGGGCAAAGCTTTGTTTTCATTTACACTTGAATCTCACCTCATCTCAGACTGATGCTTTCAGTTGTTAAATTGAGCTGGAAGAAATATGGAAATAAATCTGTCTGAAACACAGCATTTCTGATAACATTCACTGTGTACTTTATATTGCTACAGAGACTGAGAGACAAGCAGTAACAACACAACACTGAAATATGCTTCAGCCTTCTCTAAGGGCTCCCATTCCTCAGCAACATCAGCTTAAAGTGTCATAGATAATGAGGTTCAGATTCGTAAGTGTCTGCTTTTCACTGACTATAAGGAGGAGTGACCTACGCATAAAGCAGCACACTAAAGGCTACATTTTAAAGCCTTATGTTACAGCAAACTGCTGACAGCTGACTTGAAAATGCTGGACTGCCTATTGCAGTAATTCAAGAGGTGTTTCCCTAGCAGACAAATAGCAGGAGAAGAGTGAAGAGCCAGTATAATATGCTACCAGTCAACACAGCGTCAGTGACTCCTACCAGTGATCTGGAAATTTGTTTCACAAATATCAAACTCCCCATTTTACTGTTCCGTGGTACAGTGTGAGGGGTAGCAGAGCCAGGCAAGCCTCTGTTTTGCGTCAGATCGGTGCCCTGACAGGGGCAGATCCCTTCCCAGTGTACTTTAGCAGATCGAATTACACATTGCCGAGACAATCTGCAGCTAAAGGAATAATTTTGATAAAACCATGCTGGGAACTGACTCATATGCTATTCCGAGATCCCGCTACTATAACAGAGAAATTATTCCCAGCGTATTGAAACAGCAAACAAGTACTATGATCCTGAAAATGTTTTCACAATATTAAGTACTTATGCATAGGTCCAATGTTTACCTATAAATTCCTAATAAAATCTCTGGGTTTGATACAAAAGGTTTTTTTTACTTTTGACTCTTCACTCTTAAAGAAAACCAGTGAAGTTCTGCAATATACTACCATAAACCTGATTCCATTTAAATACCTGAGAAATTGTTTTAAACCATTTTATCAACTCAAGTAACAAGATATTAATGTAAAAATAGCAATGATCAAGGCAAATTAATTTAGAGAATTATCACAAATGCATGAGTGATTAATTAAAAAGTACCATTACTTCTTATGAAATTCAGTACCGTGTGATGTTGGGAGCAACACAGAAAAGGATATCTTACCACACCACTAATATAAAAATACTTCAATGAATTATTTGTGTTGCATGGAAAAAACGCTCAGATGAACCAGCACTGATGCACACATGTTTTTCTCAAGAAAAAAAAAGAGTACTTTTCCTCTATTACCGTCAATCAAGTTCAACAAACCAAAGTATTACATCCTGTCTACTCCTTTTCATTTGAGAACAACTTACATAGCTTTTCCTTATGGACCTCTGCACACTTAAGTTACTGTTAATTTTAACAAAAAACAGTAGAAGAAGTAGTATTTTATTCTGTTGGATAGGTATTAACCATACAATAAATGCAAGATACTGTATTAGTAGATATGTTATTTTCTTATAATATTCTACCACTGATATGCAAATACCAAAGCAAAATGAGGGATGTAATTTGTATAACAGTTAACTGGAAAAAAGTGTTATCACTTTAATCTGAAAATTAAAAGTGAAGCTTCAAAAAACCTTACCTTGATTCTTATTCATAGCTATATGCTACTGAGCATTATGCCATAGTCAACTCACAGCATTTATAATCCAAGTTGCAAGATCTTCAGAAGTTTTGAAAAGTTAATTTACTCTTAAAAGTGTGATTTTTACTAATGAAGCATCAACAGTCCCTGAAGGCTGAACTGCATATCCATGGGAACACCACAATGCACCACAACTTCAACTTACCTTGACTAATACTGCCAGTTTTGTTAAGACAGAGAACATTCAGTATGCCTGCTATAACGCATTACATCCTTTAGGCAGAGTCCTTGTGTTTTGTCTGAATCTGTTCACACACTAGAGTAAACTTGGAGCTCTTTAGTAGTACCAGAAGTTGAAAATACAAAGATATAAAACTTAACTCTTCAGCTATGGTTAAGAACCAGCATTATATAACCTCTCTCTAAGAAGAATCACAATTTGTAAGACTTGTTGGTCTTTCAGAAAAATCACACTAATTTAAAGACATTTCTCTAGTTAATAAAACAGAATTTCAGAACAGATCTGTTAATGAAGCAGATATTTTCAGATGATTTACCAATAGTAAGCAACTGAAGAACAAGGGATTAATTTCAAAACAAGATGAAAAGGCAGAAGGTCAAGGGATTTTGGAAATCTCTGTCCCCAGAAAATACTAAAATCTGATAGAAAGACTATGCCTCTTAAACTTCGTGGAGGTAAATACTGGGAATAATCTAGAAGCTTTAATACATGGAAAACCAAGGACAAAATAGGAAAGAAAAAAATCATGCAAAGACTGGGGCTCTGGTTAACTGCATTCTGTGGTCACAAGTTACTTTTCAAAAGCATTGATTGAAGAGTCAGAAAGAGCACATTTCTAAGCAAAAAAGGTCTCAGAATTGTGTGACTGTTGTTGCAGATACCACAGATATATTGCACAATGTAGCTGCTACCCTACTTTCACATGCACAGCCTTCCATTACAACCATTTTGACTCCAGGGCTGGCAGTTCACCTTCAAACTTCATGATACCTCAGGCTAAAACTGATTTTTCCTCTTACCATGCAATATTTGATTAGCAAATACCTACATCTGAGTCCTTACTAAAACACTGCTCCTTCTCTTGTTTGGCATTTACATGACAAATTCTTAAAAGGAAACATTGAAAACGTTGCTTTTACATTTTTTACTACAAAATAATGTAAGTCTTAATTAGCAAAGCCATTTTTGACATGATATTTGATGATGATCTGACCTATTCTGCAGAACTTTGAAAATTAGAAATTACAAAAATAGCTACATGAAAATAAAACTATCCCCATCTTTTCTTTCAGCTCTAGCAACAGATTGTTTTAGTAACAGCAATCTGTTTGACAAATGAAAAGAAGAAATTACCAGGCATCAGAAGGTATTAAGAGTCACAAGGTGGTGAGTCACTATATAGCATGCCAAGCAAACTGATCAAGAAGCTAATGGAGTCTGCATTTCTTGCATTCTTACAGGTGAAACATTCAGAGAAGCTGCTTTTTGAACAGAACAGCTCCTCAAGTGTGCCTATACTACAAGAAACAAATTGGAAAGCCTGTACACCTGCAGAGAAACAAGGAATAAATTGTCATCTCCATGGGTAAAACAACAAACAAGGAGATTATCTTGCAGCATAATATTGTTCATCTACCCTTATCAAAAAACCTTTCCTAAAAAGCAAAATCAGCCTGTGAAGAATTTGCCTAGAAAGTTTATGGAATGTCTATTACTAGAGGTTTATAAGAACAAATCAGATAAGTATTTGTGAAGAGTGATTTAGGTACAGCAGATCCATCACACAGACCACTGAAGTTAGTGATCTTTCCAGGTAACTCTCACCCCTATTTTAATTCCTCCATGTCACTGAATTTTGACTGTCACTAAATTTAGTTTCCTCTTTGGTAAACCCTTAAACTCCACATTTTTCTGTGGGGACAGTACAGTAGGAAACTGAAGATATTAAAAGTAGACAGAAGTATTAACACTGTTTCTGACATAACAATACATTGATTGTCAACTCTTCCTCTATAAGCACTCAAAAAACCCTGCACTTTTAAAAATCAGTTTTCTTGCAAGCCAGCACATAGTACCTGACTTTTTTCTTTTCAACAGACTCTGCTAACTTAATGTGAATATTTGCTGCAATGATCAGGGCACTGGTTCTTCAAACTCAATTTGATTAGTGATGAAATTTTTCCACATAATGAAGCTTGATGCACTTCAGCATTAGTAATAGAAATTCTAGTGAGAAATGAACCACTTTACACTGAACTGTCATTTTTTACTTGGTGAAAATGTAAATGAATCTTTCTTACTATCATCTTTCCACTTACAATTATCCTGAGTTGACAGTAAGTGCATATGTTGCATACAGAAATCCTCCTACCACCTGAGCATGGTGTATTCTGGACTTGAACCTACTTCTGTTTAAAGTGTTTTTCTTGGGTGTAACTGGGAGAGGAAGTAAAAAAGCATTTGTACAAGTACAGAGTACCACAAAGGTAGTTTCTATCTCTAAAAATTTTAATTTTATTCTTCAAAAACTTGGTGTAGGTAGAATGGCATACAGCATGACAGGGAAAGTTATATTTTCTCAATTGTTTTTTCAGTTTCTTAGTTGTTTTTCTTAATGAATCAAATCACAAAGTCATTCCAGTTAGAGAGCTAGACTTAGCTGAACTGGTCTTTGCAGTCTGTGGTTCTTCTCCCTTCAAGTCTCGCTCGAAGTATAGCCACAGTTTCAGCAAACAATCTCAGGAATCCTTTTTAGGTAAATTTTATTATACAACAAAAACTTACAGGCAGATTCACACTTTCAAAATAATTTACAGATAAAAACTCTTTTCCTTGGGTCCCCAGTAGTTCCTCTCATCTTCAAGACTATTTACACGAAGCAGAGAATACTCTTTCACAAAAAAATCAAAGCTACCACTGTTTTCACATAGTTCACTTCCTAATGAAAAGCTATCAGAGTCATGAGGTATGAAAGCTGAGCAGCTACAAAAGACAAGACTGCTTTACACTGCCTGAAATGTTGAAATATTTCTTAAGTTCTAGTAAGCTCTGTATGCTTACTTTATATAAAGGAAACAAAAATCTTTAACATATGTTCATATTTAGGAGAAAGCATCAGCACTCTTAAATGAGATGTAGTAGAGATTCATTTATGGATAATGTTTTCAAAAATATACCCTTTAAACTAAAGAAAGACATGTTTACCAAAGGTTCATTTTAAAGGGATTTAACAATAAAAACCAATTAATACAATAAATAATAATGTAATACATTTGATGCACATGAAAGTGTCAATGAAATCAGGAAGGTGCCATTTTGATTACCTGACAGGAGCGAAACTGGTTGACTAGCAGCGTACATCTCTGCGGGTCTTTCCTTCCATCCAGACTGTCCAGTTCAGCTGCTACTTGATTTAGTTCCTCATCAGCGTAGTAGAATTGAGCAAGGAGCTGTGGGTCTGTTCTCTGAATTGAAGACAGAGACATATGAAGTATTACATTATTTTTGTAAATAAAAATCCGCTTTAGCTAATTCTTTTTACATATAAGTCAGGAAAGTCGCGTGGTACCGTGGAAAAGAGCGATCTTGAGATATTTGTGTACACTTACAAACTTTTTCTACCTTGAAAAAAAGTCTTTCACATAAACTTGGGGCATTACTCAGCTACTGTTATCTCCAAAACCATCCTGGCACTCTCACTGCTTGTGGCATAATTATCTGGCGGAGCAAACAACTGAATCACAAGTTTTGTTTATTAAACAATAGTACACTTCAGTTCTAGGCAAGAGAAGACAAAGTTGCTTTCCAAGTTCAAACAAACAAAAACTATCAAGCAATGTGATAATCTACCAAGCACTGTGGCAACTCCTGCAACATGATGCACAGACAGAATCCTCACTTTGAGGATCACAAGAATTGAGTCACCGAAGGGAAAGGTATTGAATCTGCCAGATACACTACCAGTGCCAAACAGATGTAAAGACTTCTCAAAGTAAATAATATGACTAAATGGGGCATTACAGAGAGAAAACGACCCCACAAGTCTTCCAAGTAACAAAGAACAGAATTATCACAATGCTGTTTTATTTTAATGTGGTCAAAAATCCAATTATAATAGAACAGAAGAATCATAGAATGGTTTGGGTTGGAAGGGACCTTAAAGATCATCTAGCTCCAACCCCCTTGCCATGGGCTGGGACACTTCCCACTTCCACAACTTTTCAGAATAAAGGAATGCATCATCAAAAAATATTGAGAATTATTAGAAGAGTTTACTCCATAAAAAGGATTTTTAAAAATATTAACAATTGGAAATTCTGATCCCTATGAAAGCTTTCATCAAAATATTAGAAAAATAACAGAAATCGGAGGGGGCGGGGGGAGAGGGAGGGGAAGGGATGATAAGAATTTTGACTGTTAAAGAGTGTGGAGATACAAGTGGGAGGAGGGAGGGAGTAGCTTTTTCTAGGTACCAGCAACTTGGTGAAAGATTCATGGGCACAGTTAAGCACAACCTCATATTATTCTAAAGTAGTAGTTAGTAAAAGATACACAGATTTGCAGGAGATGTGTATAAAATTAAAACAGTTGGTTTTAATCACAGTATAAGAAACATCAAGACTATACTAACTATAGACTGAGAATTAGAATTAGTTGTCACTAGATGAAAGAAAAAACACTTGATGCTACAGAAAACCAATAGCTGCAAAATATCTGGAATTGATTCTTAATGCACTGAAGAATGAAACAATGCAAAAATACTTTCAGAAGGGCCAGGGTATATACACAACTTGAAAAAATAAAGACCAAGTTCCATGGGAGCATTTTAAAGAGCCTCAAACAAGATGCATGGAAGTAATTTAAAGAGGCTCAAACATTGGGGTGGGGGTCAAGAGAGGAGGACATAACATAAGAAAAAACTTCCAAGTAATAAAAACCATTGTGTGAAAAGAAAATATTGCTTTTATAAACTAAAAAGAAAACAAAAACAGCAAAGGCATAGAATTAAACAAGAAGCAACACATTTTAAATGACAGCTAATGAATATGTACAAGATGAGTCCATCAGAGCAAAACAGGTATCAACAGAAACAAGTGTAATATGTGAAGAAATTAGTCAATGGCAAAACAGAAGATAACACTTTAAACACCAAATGCAACAAATAGCAAAAGGCAAAAACATTGAGGGTATAATGAGGAAGTCTATGTTGGAACCATAATGTTTATCTGAAACACAAAACTTTTTCACTATTGTAAAAGGATGAAATACCAAAGTTCTTCAGGCATGGCCACATGGATGCAGTGGGATCAGAAATGCTGCTGTTAGCAAATCGCAGCTTTAAAACACTAACAGAGGTGATAAAGGTACATTGGAGAGCTGAACCTTGTGCTTCACATCCCTCCAGTCCTACAGCATGTCCAGAAGACATGAGCTGCTTGCAGTCACACAAAAAGGTTAGCAGCAAACCTCTGCCAAAAGCAACACAGGATCAGGAGTGGAGAGCACAATAAATGCCCATCAGGAACACTTGAAAAAAAGCAGCTATTTTTGCTTCATACTTTCAAAAAGCAACTCAACAGAAAGTACCACAATGTAGTGTTTAATTCCCTATTTTAGTCTCCACAAGATTCATATCCTGCAGAAAAATCCTTTTGGGCCTTCACAGTACAACATTAAAAGCTGCATAGCTGCATAGCCCCTGAAAAGGAAGAACAGAATAACACCACTTTTTGAAGAGAACAGGATACATCCTCCACAGTTGGCAGGATCAAAGAGTTAACTGCTGCAAGTACTTTTATTGCTGCAAGACTTACGGAAAAAGATAGTCTTATAAATGATGCAAAATATGTGCTGAAGTGCTTCTCGGCAATTCAACGAGACAACAACCCTCCCTGAAAACAGAGGCACAGACTCCTGTTCCTACATGTCTTATTTGAACATTAATAAAACAAATTTAAGGCTATCTTTAACATTGCTGTAAGCTGTTACACTGCCTGGCAGCTTTCTACATCCACAGGTCCCACCATTCAAATTGTGAGGCAAGTCAGAAATGAGACATCTTTTTCAGGCAGTTGAAATGTAGTAAAGAAAGTGTTAAGGATTTTTTCTTTTTTAAGCAGCAACTCTCTACAAAATAGAGCACCTTTCCAATCATAAGCTTCTGCCTCTTGCTCCTTCCAATGCTGTCTTTCATTTAGCAGCTTCAGTACCTTAAGTGTAAGCTGCCAAAAATTTACAGTCCTGAATAATGTCTTCGCTATAGCCTTGATATAAAGATGCCCAGGGAGAAGGATAAAGCTTGCAATATAGTTAGGGAGACAAACAGTTCAAAATTAATGATAAAGAGGGAGAGCTTATAATTGAACTACTAAATTTAATTTAATTTGTTCTAGTTTTCTGCACTTACAAAGTAAAGCTTAGCAAAGCATTTCTTTTACCACTTCCTCCACCTAATTTTTATTATTTCTGATTTTAAAACTTTCCTTCAGAATTTATCTACATTCAATATAACTTCCCAAACAAAATTGTTTACCAAAGATTCAGGCATTCAAGTGTGGAACTGTGGCAAAGCATGACTACTGATTTATAAGCTTCTAAATTGCACCACAGAAACAAAATAAGGCGATTTATTAAGACTGATCTCAAGCAAAACAAGAAAGGCTGAGATATTCAGCTCCCATGTGGCTGATCTTTTAAATTGAAGGAACAAAAGTTTTAATTGAGTTCTCTCAACTGTGCTGTGTTTGGTGCAGATTAGTAGTGTGATCTTTGATTAATTGTGTCAATCACATGTGGTCCTTGGCAAGCCAAAGCTGCATGAAACTCAAAATCTTTTAGCAGGGGGCCATTTAAAGCAAATTACCACAACTTTCTAAATTAAATTTGTTCCATTTGGTAGCAGAAAATAAGAGACAGCACCATGCTCCATTCTAAATTTTACTTTCTGTTGATGCAAAATATGTTAAAATAATTCCATCTGAATTACTTATTCTTCTTTGGCAGAATACAAATTAGTAATTCCCATTCTCAGCTGCTCAAATTAATAGAAAGACCTCATTTGAAAGCACCTAACAGAGAACCTACCATTATCCTGGTAGTTTGTTTCAGGAATTAATCATGTTTACCATCAAATTAATGCATTTAATCTCATTTTGATTTGCTAGACTTCAGCTTCTAGATACTGCTCTATTTTTTTTTTGCCTTTTTCCACTACATTATTGAGTACTTACATTGTGTCACCTATTTCTGCACCCAGAGCACAGTAGCCCCTTCTACCATCTCACCACCATAGGTAGCACATATGGTTTGAGGATTTTGGCATAGGATTTTTGGTTGCTTGGGTTTTCTGAAGGCTTTTTGTATGTGGTGGTATTTGTTTTGTTTTCTGTTATCATCCCAACACCCTTCTGAGTGTGAGCTATCCAGGTAGGAGTGTCATTCTATATATATACCCTATGCTCCTGTCTAACATTTCTTCACATTCCACATCTAACATTCAAAAGGATTCAGCCCACCAAATAGTCCAGGACATTCTGTGTAGCTACACTGCCAGTGTATGACTTACCATACCACTGGAGCACATTCTCCAGATTTGAAATCATCACTTCATATGTGCGTCATAACTTACTCTTTTGATTTGTATGACACTACATTGACTAGTACTCCAGACAGTACAAAAGACAGGAATCAGCACACCACCACTTTCTTTATTTTTTTTAAACATTTTAGCCATGTCATGTAATACTGCATCATTCATCTTTTTCATGAAAGACCACTCACTGAGTATTTCTTGTAATGATTTTTACTTTTCATTAGGTACCACTTTTGGATCTCCCCTGTTCACTGGCACTTTTCCAGCACTAAGCATTTACATCTCTCCCACATGCTCTGAAACCCTGACATGACCCCTATAGAAAGAAACGATATGGAAAAGCATTCATTATATGCACTCTGCCAATGGTAAATCCAGACTGCTTTCCTGACAAGGGAGCAAAGTAAACCTACCTCCATCAGGATAACTTTTCAAGTAGTACTTGGCAATGGTAAAAGGTGTATTTTTTACACAAGTACATATGTTTTATTACTCTTTGCAGCAACTGCATCCACATCCACACACGGAGTTACTGAGTGCCTTCTTTGCCTCAGCCTTTACTGCTAAGGCCAGCCCCCAGGAATCCCAGGCCCTGGAAGGGAGAAAGTCTGGAGTAAGAAAGGCTTTCCCTTGGTAGAGGACGACTGGGTTAGAGATCATTTAGGCAAACTGGACACACACAAATCCATGGGCCCCAGTGGGATGCACCCGCAAGTGCCGAGGGATCTGGCAGATGTTATTGCTAATCAACTCTCCATGATCTCTGAAAAGTCATGGAGAACAGGAGAGGTGCCTGAGGACTGGACAAAAGCCAGTATCACTCACTCCAGTCTTCAAAAAGGGCAAAAGAGAGGACCCAGGAAACTACAGGCCAGTCAGGCTCACCTCTGTGCCTGGAAAGGTGATGAAACAGCTCATTCTGGATATCATCTCTAAAGATATGGAGGAGAAAAAGGTTATCAGTAGTCAACATGGATTCACCAAGGGAAAATCATGCTTGACCAATCTGATGCCCTTCTATGATGGCATGACCAGCTGGGTCAATAGAAGGAGAGCAGTGGATGTTGTCTACCTTGACTTGAGCAAGACTTTTGAGACTGTTTCCCATAACATCCTCACAGACAAGCTGAGGAAGTGTGGGTTAGGTGAGTGGACGGTGAGGTGGATTACGAACTGGCTGAATGGCAGAGCTCAGAGATTATGATCAGTAGTGCAGAGTCTAGCTGGAGGCCTGCAGCTAGTGGTGTCCCCCCCAGGGGCCAGTAGTGGGTCCAGTCTTGTTCAACATATTCATCAGTGACCTAAATGAAGGGACCAAGGGTACCCTCAGCAAGTTTGCCGATAGAAAACTAGGATGAGTGGCTGATATACCAGGAGGCTGTGCCATTCGGTGACACCTGGACAAGCTAGAGAATTGGGCAGCAAGGAACCTAATGAAGTTCTGCAAAGGCAAGTGTAGAGTCCTGCACCTGGGGAGGAATAACCCCATGCACCAATACAGGTTAGGGGTTGACCTGCTGGAAAGCAGCTCTGCAGAGAAGGACCTGGTGGACAATATTAACCGTGAGCCAGCAATGTGCCCTTGTGGTCAAGAAGGCCAATGGCATCCCGAGTTGTATTAAGAAGTGTGGCCAGCAGGACAAGGTAGATTATCCTCCACCTCTGCTCTGCCCTAGTGAGGCCACATCTGCAGTTATGTGTCCAGTTCTGGGCTCCCCAGTAAAAGGAGGACAAGGAACTACTAGAAAGAGTCCAGCAGAGGACTACACAGATGATTAAGGGACTGGAGCATCTCTCTTATGAAGAAAGGCTGAGAGACCTGGGTCTGTTTTGGCCTAGAAAAGAGAAGATTGAGAGGGGATCCTATCAATGCTTCTGATTAACTACAGGGCAGATGTCAAAGAGGATGGGGCCAAACTCTTCAGTGTTGCCCAGTGACAGGATGAGAGGCAACAGGCACAAACCAGAATACAGAAGTTTCATCTGAACATGAGGAAAAATGACTTTGACTGTGACAGAGCACTGGAACTGGTCTCCTTGTCTGGAGACATTCAAAACCCATCTGGATGTGATCCTGTTCCACCTGCTCTGGGTGAATCTGCTTTAAGCAGAGGGGTTGGACTAGATGATCTCCAGAGCTCCCTTCCAACCCCTGCTATTCTGCAATTCTATGAAACTTAACTGAGATTTACATAACATTATCAGAAGGAAAAAATGTTTTGTTTAAAAATAATAGGATTTAGGCATAAAGTCCCAAGTTTATTCATTGCCAGTATGAAAAATATGGGATTTACAGTGACAGAAACCTACCCAATTGAAAACTGACTCCAGTCACGTTTGCACTGGTAGGGTTAATTGGCAGGTGACCAGTTCCTAAAAAATTTAAGGTATTTCTTCACAGAAGGTTACCAGCAAGTTGTTAAATTAGTTCATCATGTAAGCAAATGTACTCACACCCTTACTTTGGAAAGATTCTTTGAATTTTTCATTGATAGATTCTTTGAATTTTTCATTTTAATACATAAAATATGAAACAACCATTCTCTAAAGGGTAGGTGAGCCAAAACTTCTGACAGTTAAATTAAAATGTTATAAATTTTAGTAACAAAAATATTTCTTCACATTAAATGAAAGGAATTCTGCTACTCCAAGTATGCAGTTATTTGGGGGGCTTTTTTGTTTGGTTTTGTTGTTTTTGTTTAGTTTTTGGTTTTGTTTTTTAATCCACTGGCTACCTGAAGTGCTATCCATTAAGGAAAAAAAGGAAAAAAATCCCTCAATGTTCCTGTTATGCAGAACATAAGGCAGTCTTAAACTGGTGTTGCACATGCAGAAAAAGGACTTCAAGATGAACATAATGATTGGTAATTGGTCATGAGGAGACACAAAACCCAAGCAATGTGAGAAAAGGTACAGCCCGGTAAAAGCTTTGCCAGCTGCTCTGTGTTTATCTACAGAATATCATTACACAAACGAGAAAGACAGGTGAACAGATTGCTAACACAATAAAATACTAGCAGCACCTTAAGCAAAATCAGTGAGATAATGATTTATTGGACAACAACAATCAGGTGGGTGAGTTTTTGCAGTATTAGCACACTCTTCCCAAACACCCTTAAGTGCTTTGTTTCCCCTACAGAATGGTATAATAGCAACCCCAAAAAGAAGGAAAATCTGATGGTGGTTAAACTGGAGTAGCAAATATTTGAGACTGCCCCACAGTCCATTTTCACTCATGATGAATTAAGTCACCGTGCTGGGTTTCTATTTTTGAGTGTTCATAATACTAATCTAGAAAAGCATGTGCTCAAATCCCTATTTTCTGGGGAAAGTACATTAGCATATGCTGAACACATATTACCTAAGCTTTCAAAGTTGTACTCTGCAGAACAGAAGTGCCTCGCAGCTGAACCACAGCTTCGGTTTCCAGGAAGGCAGACAGACCTCAGGAAGAGTAACGGGTTTCACCGTGGGGAACTCAGCACACTACGGAGGCGTGAGAAGTGATGGGGCAGCCACTTCTTTCATGTGCAGAGTGGGTCACTTGCAATGCTACCTCTGTGCCCAGCCTATGGTAGGCTTTTTTTAATTAGCAAGAAATTGATCTTTCCCACCCCGAGTCTGTTTTGCCTGGGAAGGTAATTGGCAAATGATCTCCTTTTCTTTATCTTGACCCATGAGCTTTCTCATCCTGTTTTCTGCCCCTGGCCTGCTGAGAGGGGAGTGAGCATGGCTGGGGTGGGCACCTGCCAGCCAGGCAAGATCAACCCACCCCACTGAACTTGTAAAGCACTTACCAAAAGCCTCCTCCTGCAGCTAATCTCTGAGTTCGACCTTAAGATAATCACATTTCATTCTCAGCTGCTCCAAGAACATCAAGTTTAAATACAAATATTTACTTAGCAACAGCAAATCCCCTTTGCTGGGATACATATTGAAATGGGCAAATCACTCTTTAAATGCTTTTACAGTTTCCTTTGGATTTGTCTATATTTTTGTATTTAAACTCAAACATTACACTAAATATCTCTTCAAACAAAATAGATTCTGCAGTGTTTGTAGTGATTTGTTACCTATCAAGAGGAAAATAGCTAATTTAGCTCCCTGGGCTGGTTGATTGATTACATCCAATTCCAGATCTACAGCCCTGCCTTACACAGAGGAGTGGTGTGGCATTTGGAAGCAGCACCAAACTATTTTTCCTCCAGTAATGCAAACCCTCCATCTTGCTACACTGCCTGTCTTCACAGCGCTCTGCATTAGAGGACTTTTTAACCCACTGCAGTTACATTATAATATGTTTTATGAATGTGTCTAAATATTTATAACAATTCCTAAACACTGAGGCAAACAATGACCTCTTCTTGGACATGTCCTCAGTGTTAATGTCTTTCTAATAATTAGTTTGTTATACCCTTTTTCCTTTCAGAATCAGACTTCTATTCTAAAAAAACCAACCAACACAACAACAACCCCACAAAAAACTCAAAAAACCCACTTTGCACAGTTGAGAGATTGCTTTGCAGCCTCTTTTCAGCCATCACCATCTTGTTTTAGCAAGCACACATCCTAACAGGATTTTTTTTCCTCCCAGGTCTGGAGTTCCAGTATTTGGCTCACACTCTGCAGACCTGGTAGAATGCCAGCTTTCCCTTGCTGTTCAGTACCGACCTGTTTCAAACAATCTGCCACATACAGCATTTTATTTCTGGATCATGAAATAAATGTCTTAGTTAATCAAGGCATAGACAAAACTCTAACAAGAGGGAAACCTGACCCAGAAACAAGTTCAAGCCTGCTGACTGTAAAAGAGTTACTGCACAGTCTCTCTCAGGTAGTAACAGGCATAGCACATTCCTTAGGTTTCTCCACATTGAAAGTGCATCTTTATTTTTCTTTGCCTCAGCAAACTTGCTTATGATGTGTCTGAGGTGTTCCGTATTGTATTTTAATAAAAGCACAGTCATCTGTGTAAAGTTGCTCATATATAAGCTCATTTGCCTCATAGGAGGCTCTCAATAAGCTCAGGTTGGACACCTTGACAGATGTTCAGGATTTAACTACCTTGGCATCGTATCGCTGGCACAACCAACCACCACAACACAAAGATTTCATCAGAACTTTGTTCCAAAACGCATCTGTTCGAGCCCAGTGATGAAAGAAACTGCACTTACTGCCCTCAGCACAGAAACTTTTCCCAACTTCTCTCTTTTGACAATAATTTCAAATAAACATCTGCATAAGTAAATTTTTTTTATGTTATTTCTACTATTTCAGACTTAAATCATACAAACAAGTAGCTTTCTGAGTGCCATCATCAGCCAAACTGTGTTTCCTATTCTGTTTTCCAGATAGTAGCAAGCTTCAGTTGGTGTTTGTCCTGGGCTCACCACAGCACCCGTCTGTGGAGATTCACCCATGTCTAACCCATGTCTAACAATGAACACACTCACGACAGTCCTTCAGTCAGAGCATTTAACATCATCTCTCTTTGCAGAAAGAAAACAAGTACACAAAGAAGCATATATTTGCTGGAAGACAGTAAACTCACTGGATGACAGTGCATGGGAGAAGGCTCACCTGTGTCCCTGCTCCCACCCACTGCTGAACCGAGTCTTTTTGCTCCATTAGGCATTCCCAAGTCTCTTCACACAATATCCTCAAGGTCTGTCCTTGGTTTCCTGGTCACGCAAAAAAAATCTCTCCTGGGAAACAAATGGGTTTGTACAGCTATTCCTGTTTTCTGTGCTAGCTCAGCATACAGCTTCAGTTTGGCCATTTCTATTCCTCCTCATCAGAATGCATGCTGGATAAGCTGTATCAGTCTTCAGCTATTCCCTTCCCCCCCAAACTGGTTCCTTTTAAATCAACACACAGAATGCACAAAAACTAAGCAGAAGTTAAATACAAACAGGAATGTTTTTCTGTTGTATGTTTTTGGATGGACAGTTCTATATTAATTTATGGAGAGAGAAAATTAAAAAAAAGAAAAATCCACAACAAAAACCCAAACTAAACCAAAAAAACCCCTCAAACCCCTCTAGTCACTACATATTAGTGATTCATTCATATAAGGATTTAAAAATCACGCACTGTCTCTTCTGACAAGGTCAAGTCTCTCAGACCTGTTTGATGCCTGTTTAGGCAAATATAAAAAAATTACGGTACTACCTATTTAATGAAGAAATGCTTCTTTTCCCACATTCCCAAAAACAGCTTTCAGAAAAGCTATAATACATACAGCCTATCACTTATTACTCTTTATGAATCAGCAATATCACTTCCACATTATAACTATGCATATTCAGGTTCTCCCCAGATGTATTCTGCAAACTTCTGGTTGCCCAGGATTTCCACTAGTACGCTAACTGACAAAAGAGGCAAAGGCATTAACTGCAGAACTGCTGTGAAAAGCAAGAAAATGCATTACCACTAATGCTTACTGGAATAATTACAAAGCTTTGGGAAGAACATGATTCAAACTAGTTTTCCTTTGTTATGTTTGATAATAGCATCAAAAAACAACACTACATTGGAGACGCCAGAAAACAAAAAGAAAGAGAAATCTGATCTTTGAAAAATTAAGCATGCTGAAGTAATGCCAAAGTATTAACTCATACATGCAAAATTCACTTCAAATCCAATGTAGACACCTACTGTAGGTATTTATCAACAGACAACAGTAACCTGTATCTTCCATCACAGCCGAATTCCTTCTCTCCCACCACTGCTCTAATGCTGGATCTACACACCACTCAGACTCCAACATGAACATTAACTAGGGACCATACCAGAATCAGAGGCAGGCTCATGAGTTTTATTACCTGTAATGGGGCAAAGAATTCCAGTGCTTCCAAAGCTTTAAGGTAGAACATCTGCTGGAGCAGCTACAGCTTACATTTCAATGGCACAAAACATGTTAACAAGTTAATTGGTTTTACAATGAACACTGCATTTCTCAGCAGATTCAGCATGCGTGCAGTCTTGGATCAAACCTATTCATTGCTTTTCTACTGAGAAACTGAATATTTTTCTCTGAAGAAAATAATCAACATAAAATGAAAGTGTCAAAAAAGTTTCCTGATACTTCTGAAATCAAAGTTCTTGGTTATTCCCTGTAATTTAAAAAGTACTCTGAAAATAGACAGTAATAGCTGCATCCAGCCTGTCTTACACAGCTGCCCAGCCTACAGTCACACGGTCACACTACCTGCCTAAAACATGGGAATTGGCTTCAACACAGCCAAAAATAACAGCTGTCATCTCCTACTCAAGCCCTTCTGTTTTGCATAACGTGCAAAGTACAAGTCAGAACCTGGAAGTACTTTCCCACTGTGGTCTTTGCTTGAACCAGTCAAGGTTCCCACCACCCCAACCAACACTTTGTTGTTTTGTTCAGAGGTTCAAAGATGAGAGCTGCAGAAAGACCCCTTGAGATCTGCCACAAGCACAGTGGTATCATTTTCCTTCTGAAGGTGAGACACATCCACTCAAACCTACTGAAATAAAAGCCTCTTTTTTGCCCTTACTTGCTATCTTAGAGACAAGATTCCTTACACCTGAATTTAGCTCTAGCACCTGTAGCCTCTTCAGTTTTGATGTTTCCAGCAGCAGTTACCAGTTCCATAGCATCAGACCTGAGCCACAGCTCTGCTGTATTTCAATACTCAGCACGTACAAATTGGGCAAGCCTGCAGACTGCAAATGTCTGCAGAACTTCAGGGACTACCAGTGATGATCTAAAAAAAACCTCAAGGCATTATTAAACATTAAAAACCCACTTCTAATACATGACCCCATCAACTGCAGAAAAATACATAAAGGAGAACTATATTTTGCACACACACACAGAGCAATTAATTGAAAAGTCTTATAGTAAAATGCTTTAGGTTATTCCTCCGAGCAGTCAGCTTATCTAGTCAGGCAATGGTTTCCTGATATACTGAATATTTTACAACTTCTAAAGCTACAGTGCTTTTCCTTATCAAAATACAGGTGAAATTACAGGTGAAATAAAGCATTCCCTTTCTTTGAAAGTGTTTTGGAGACTGATAGGGACTTTTTTTTAAGCTGCAAATACACATGTCAATACAATTACTTATTTTTTGTGCCTGCTATTTCTTTTCCTTGTATAATTTTTATACTATTTGTAATTTTCAACAATTTACCTAGAAAATCATTACAAGTTAGGTTAAAATAGAATATACCCGATGAAGGGTCCGTTCAGAAAGACATTAACTTCAGAAGATGATATTGCATCCCAAAATTGCGCTGTGAACACAAACACCATTCAAGATCATGACTAACATCCATAATTATAGTATGTGTTGAGAAGCATTTTTATTCATTTACTTTTTTGTTTATTTGAGAGAAACAGGAAGTCCAGAATTTATCAACTGGAGATGACAGGCAGAAGAATAGAGCCTGGATCTGATCAAATTTGAGAATCTGAATGTATTTTGGAGGGGTATCAAAGATTATTTATATTCAGCAAAACACAATTATGTTTTTGAGATGGACTGAAAACATAGCAATGTAAGTCAAGCTGGCATTATACTCCTACTCTCCAAGCAGCTACTGCTTGGTTGATGTTACTACCTACAACATTCTAAGGACTAGTCAGGTCCCAGTACAATCTAAGACAAAGGAAAGGGAATTAACTACAGGAGTGAGTTTGTGTGCAATTGCAGTAAGATGGTAAAAGTACTGACTGATTACATGACAACTCATATCAGGAATATGCATTTATAAATTTATTCCATATATAACAAAAAAATAATTTCCAGGAGGTACATGAATGCAGATCAGTTCAGGAAGACCAATCTGAAACAAGCAGTTTCTGCATTGAAATTACACAAGATCCATGTGTGAAATACAGTAGTCATTGTTTTAACACGTCACTGAATGCTTAAGTACTGCAACAAGGAAGGCAATAAAAATCTGAAGAACAGGATACAAAAAAGCACAAACAAAAGCACCCAGGCTAAGACAGAAACAAACCTAGTACTAGTGTTGGTAACAGGACAAATACAGGAAAGGAATGGATTTATAAGCCCAACACAAACCTTGGCTCTTTGAAAAGTATCTTCAAGTTCCATAGTAAACCCAGCCCTGCTCCTCACTGGTAGCTTCTGAACACCAAATCCCAAAGCTAACTTCTACATCGATGACGAACGCAGGCCTCCTAACAAGATAAATCCTAGAGTAAATGAGTCAACTCGAATTACAAAAATTACATTAACAGCTCTTGTATATATATAATTGTCTTAGTAAAAGACAATTTCAAGAAAGCTATGCAAGTGATTTTATTCTATAAAGGAAAAAGTACATTACCTGTGAAGTGAGACTTGCCAAATTACCAGAAGAGCGATTACAAACATCTTCATTTCCCAGCAAATAATTTCATTAAACAAAACATGAAAAACCAGAAGGCTGCTACACTTCCTAATGTTAATGTTATAATGTTCCTTACCACAAAGCTGTTAGCACTTGTGAAGAGCAGGCATGTACATAAGGAACCTGTCTTACATACCCCAAATTTCTACACATGAGCCCGATGAGGCCATGATTTGCCACCCCACCATTACCAGGGAGCCATTCCTTCCTCGTGCAGTACATGTGTGGCTCCATGTTACTGCCCCAGCAGGACCTGCACTCAGCCCAGTATTCCAGGTGGCTCAACAAAGCCTTGTTACTCCCAACAGAGAACAAGTGGGAGAACTTTCTCTTAGACACTCCATTTCTCTCTGGACATATCATTAAATAAAAACTTGTACAGCACTTAGAGCAAGATACACTGCATGAAGAAATTTGAAAAAAGAAAAAAATCATAATTTAAAGAGAAGAGTTCCTTTTTTCTTCCTTCTGCCCAGGCCAACGCTAATTTAACATTCCTACCCATGCATCCTCCCCTGCAACAAATGGGGAAATTCTCCAGCAGAGAACCATTACACACTTCAGCAATGAAGTGCAGAGGCCAATATGACTCTCACACATTTCATTCCACATGCTGAGGAATTAATTCTGACTTGCAGTAGATGATGCTGCTGTGAAGCCTTGCCCTAGTGCATCCCACCACAAGCATCAATACAGGAGACTGCAATTTGGAAAGAGACATTGCCCTTACCAAAAACACAATCATGTCAGCTTCCAAAAACAGTGGAATCAGAATCCTGCTGTCATAAAAACTTCCTGCTTTAGAGTAACACTATAGCAAAACAGTTGAAACTATACGGAGTAAGCTTTTCAGTCATTCTCTGGAACACCCCAAGGTGTCTCTCAGGCTGATACAAACCAGATGCAACTGGGCTACGTGCAGCTGCAGCAGGTATTAATTTGTTTTGCCAGACTGGTCTCCCTCACTCACTGAACCATCTCTGCATGTACAAAGCACATCTGCCTGCACTGTACTTCCAAGTCTTTCTACAGCACTCTTTCCACTTTCCGACCTTCTTCACCCTGCCAATACAGAGCATGTTGCTGCTCACCAAAGCACCAGGGCATCTGTGGTGCAAAGGACTTGACGAAATAAAACACAGATTGATATTCCAGTGAGATTTTTAGCTAGAGGTAAGTTATTTAAAATGACGTCCTGAAAAGCAGTACTTATGTTGAGAGCAACAGCTCATGAAAAGCAACACACCAACTGAGGATGGGACCCAGAACATCCGATTTCTTTCAGAGGGAACAAGATGAACCAGACGCTTCTGGCACTTTACACCAGAATTCACTTAAAACTTTTATTTTTTGTGTCTATTTTTAAGATCAGACCAAAGCCCAGAATTTTACTCATGGCTGATGTTCTGTATGCACAGTAATCTAGCCAAGTTTAGGACATTCACCCCAAAACCTGCTTTTATCCCCAAGGCTGTTTTGTTGCTAGCATGTCTAGCCTAGAGAGAAGTTACATTTACCTGAAGATAAAGTTAAGGAATAAAACCATAATAAAAAATGATATGTATTCACTGTATCTGATTATGAGAAATGTTTGAGCATGAAGTATTTATACATAGTAAGGATAATCCCCTCCGTGCCAGCCCACAGCTGGGGGCTGGAAATCCTACAGCAAACACACGCACAAAGTTCCAATCTCTTATCATAACAGGATCCTCCTCAGTAAAGACATACCAGTCTGGTATCATGGTAAGATCCCAGCTACAAGAGGTTGTCTAAGGCCCTGGCAGCAATTTAGCTGGATCAAACAGTAATTTGCAATTTAAAAAAAAAAACCCCAAACTTATAGTTCTCTTCATTTTCCATCACATGTCATTACACATGGTTTTATCAAGCTCTGTATTATTCCCTCCAGTTATCTCAGAATTACTAGAAAGGCTCAAAACAAACAAGCAAGAAAAGAAGAGATGAATTTACTCTCGAGGGAGACACAACCCTAACCAGAGACAGCAGCTTTCCAATCCCATAAAATAAAATATAATCCAAAAGTTACATACACAAAAAAATGTGGCCTTCCACTAAGTACATGTCTTGTACAGGAAGCAATAAATAAGATATTAATTGGGGGAGACACTCTCAGTGTCAGAGCATCACTAAGATACAGAGAATAGTGGGTAGTGTACTGTTAAAATTTTAGCACCTATACTTTGGTTGTTTAAAAAACATGAGGTGTCCCTTCCCCTTAAGCCAAAAGAAAATCTGGATTCAGTGTTCTACAAAGCTCTTACTTCTCAATCAGAGTTTATAAAAAATTTACCATCCCAGTCACTTATATTCTTCCATATACTTTGAAGAGATGAATATACATGCTTCGTAGTGAGAAATTCAACCTGAGTCTCCTGACTAAGCTGGTGGTTTATTGCTTCACACTGCCAACTGACTTACCGAGTCCACACAGAGGTTTCCAGACCCTTATCCAGAAACACCACCTGGACTGGGATAACACGCTCTTGAGGATTTTCTCCCCATTCATAAAATCGGCACAGTTCTTAGCTGGGAAGAGAGTCAAAAGTAGCAGTTTTTTCAGACTGTTTCTTGAGTTTGTCTGTCAGCTAGTGCCAAGAAAAATCTCACTTAAGCATAAACAGACACAGCACCCCAAGAAGAGAGAGGAAAAAGTGTTAACGCCAAGCAGTCCAAGAAAAACAAAGTTTGGTATAATCAAATAACACCACATTCCCCTGAGAGCTGAGCATTAAGGGTCTGGTCTAGCTTTAAAGTGTCATATCCAGAGGCACTACACCTCTGCAAGAGGAAGGCTGCTCAGTCCCACATGAGACCATGAGTGCCAAGTAAAAAGACCAATTCTGCAAGGGCAAAGTACAGCCAGGAGTCAACATATGCAGACACTGCCTTCAAAACTTCACAGTTCTGTGCAGCGGATGGATTAGCTATGCCAAAATACTTCTGAGATACAAGATGTGTTCATTCACTGAAACTCTTGCTACTCAATTCCCCCATTTCTCCTCCAGGACCAGGCTGCTGAGACAGCCCCTCCTGACATGTCAGATTGAAGTGGAAGAGTTGACATCATACCTGATGGCTCCAAACTACATGTGGATTAGCAGCCTTGGCTTACCCCCAAAAAAAGCTTACACAAGAAAACAGGGAAGATGTAAAGAATCAAGGTTATTTTCAAGAAAAATTAGTAGTCACTTCCTAGGGAGATAGATGTGCTGCTTTTGCTGGCCAGTGCCATAAACTTGCCCTGATAGCTCTGCACCAAGTACAAATGAAGTATCTGTGAATTGAGAGCAAACCAATCAAAATTAAAACACTGTCAGGACAGTGATACAGACAGAAAATGGCAGAACAAGAGAAAAACAAGCATCTCCTAGAAACTGCATCTATTACTGGGGTAAGGTAAAAATTATCTTTCAATGTTTTCATGTGACTGATGGAAAAAACTTTGATTAAATCTCCATTCTGCCTGAAATACAACTCCATTGAATATACCAAATGCATTCCACGAAACCTAATCCTTACTTGTGCATTTGCAATATCTCATTCAAGACAATACAAATGTTCTTACATCAAGCAATAAATAAATAAATAAATAAATGTAACAAGTGATGGTACTACTACGGACAGAAAAACAGCAATTACAGACATACATTGCTTTATTATCAGAAAGTCAGAAGAGAAAAGTGAAAAGGACACTTTCCATCCAGGAGAGAATAATCTAGTCAGTGGACTTCAATCACCTGTACTAAGTGCTAGTAGTTTTAGCTATATGGTAACATATTGCAAGATGCATTCATTTGACTGTATACACTAATGGATTTATTTTTCTTTATGTCATGAAATCACCAAGTCTCCTTGGCATGATGGCAGAAGTTACAGTGCAGCAAATTCAGAGGACTGAGAAGGAAGGAGAAATGCCTGAGCTCTGTTTAACAGGGAAGAAAGTTTTCACATACCATCAGGTTTATTTCTTTGGTGGTCCAATTTTTTTTCCTTAAAACTCAAATCCTAGTAGATTTTCATCAGAATGTACAAGGTCATAAAAAAAGCAGAAATATTTTAGCACATAAATTTCTAATATGATAGCTGCAAAATGATTTTAGAGGACCAGACAATCTTCTTACCCTATACAGTTAACATCTGCACCAGTAGAAGTTCAAATAGTAGTATCAGGGCACCTAGACATTTCTGAGAATCTTGACATCTGGTTTCTATATCCACAGAGCTGTTCTGGTTATTTTGGCTCAGTTTAAAAACAAACTACTGAACTGCTGCAGCATACTGAAAAAAAATGTTTAAAGATGGTTTATGCATAAAAACATACTATAATGTAGAATTATACATGAGGTTCCCCAGTGACTGTTTGCTTTACAGAGGAAAGGTTAAACTGCTTAGAGAAACCCTCTGTAAGATGCTAGAAAATTAATCACATCGCATTGTTTATTGTTAGCTATTGCCATGCAGACATCGTATTACCCTGCTAAGATAATATCAACTTGTTTTCATATACCCAGGTGAAATTTTGCACTGAGCAATAATAAACTACAAAGAAATTTCAGAAAAATGCTAATTAGCTTCCACATCCAGCGTTCCAGAGCACAGTAATGTACTTCTGTCTATAAGAAAAGCTGCATTCCCTTTCTTTTGGCATTCTACAGCATATGGACTAGCAGCCAGGCTGAAGGCAGACTTTGACAGATTTAAAGATTTATATACAAAGGGAAAAAAAAAATCTTTGCTGGTTGCTATTGGAAGAGTTCACATAAAGCACCAAACTGACAGACTGAACTGGATGCTGATAATGAACTGGTGAAACAGAATGCATCTTCTTACAAAGCTGAAATAAAACTTTTCCTTAAGTTTTTGCTTATCCTATTTATCTCACACACAAAACAACTGTTTTGCAACATCTAGTTTTTCAGTGGCATCTTCAGAGAGTGCCAGAGACACTGTAAATAAAAACAATTCAACGAACACATTTACTAAAGTGGACGTGCCAACAAATTCTTAATAGCAAAAAAGCAGCATTCAGGGGTTTTATGCCCTTCCTCATTCATACTTCTTATCTTCCATCTTTTTGCAAAAGAACTAACTTCATTGTAGCTCAGCAATAACCTAAGTAATTACAGTTTTCCAGAAACTGCTGTATTCCTTTCTACAGTTTAATAACAAACCTTAATGCAATGTTTATATTGCCATAGTTCTAAACAGACTTCATCACAATCCGGTTGTGCTTCAGTCTTCCCAAATCATCCTGAGAAACCATCTCTAGCCTCAAGCAACTTCACAGCAGCCTTTGAAGAAAAAAAACAGACAGAAAAATCCCAACAAACAGAAGGTAAACAGCAGCCTGGCTCAGCAGATCTGTGTTACAGGGTGTTAGCCCCATGCTGCTATTCCTCCCTGGCCTTTCTGTAACACTGGCTGAAGCCCTTGTCTACTTGCTCACCTGTTCAGTTCTGCTCTTACTTCCTTTTCAGAAATACCTTTTCTCCTGTATGACATATAAGCATAAGGTATAAGAGCGTATTTTGAGACCTAATAAGACGTTTTGTTTTCAGAAGCCAGCTTCTGCTCGTGTGTGTAGTCTTCACAACAATTTGTTGCAGAGCAACAAGTAATTATTTGGATTGGACTTTTATCTTAAGTGGCTACAGGCCTGTTATTACTTCAACTTTCAACAGCAAAGCAGAACAAGCCAAAAAAGACTACCTAGAGTTAATCAACTCTGTTTTTATACAAGCTTCTCCAGAAAACAAACAAAAATGTAATATTGTATTCCTGTTGGTTGCATTTAGCACATGCGTGATGTCAGGTTCGTTGGTTCAATGGCAACAAGCAAGTTACAGAACACAAGACAACAGCATAACCACATAATTCAGCTCACACAGCAAGGGGAGAAAACACCCACTGCTAACAGGGCCTCTCTACACTACCACTATCTACCCATGATGTGTAGCATCAATTGCAACTAACAGTTGTGAATTAGTACAGGAAGAACTTGGTGAACAAATTCAGCATCTTCTTAACAGGTTCACTCAAACCTGTAAATTGACAGATTTTTAAAGCATTGTAAGTGAGAATCCAAGTGTGTTCCCATTCCAAATGCTACAGACAAGCCTTGATCCCATAAAGAACAGTGACACAAGGACAGAACAAGTGTCTGTAGAGCCCAGGGTCCTGTTTTCAGCTATGGATCATAGCAGATACCCAAAGACTATGGATAGCTGGAATGTGGCAAGCATTAACTGTGGCTAAGCAGCTTTCTGAACTAGAGTTGTGTCTAGGACTTCACTTATTCCATTCATTCAGTTGCTTCCTGAAAATACTGTAAACACTGGGCATCTGCAGCATCCTAGGGCAAGGTGCTCCACAGGTCAGTCATGTGCTGAAGAAAAACAGTGAACCTCTTGTTTGTTCTGACCCTGCTTCATACAATGGCTCTTACATTTTATACTATGATAAGATCCATGAATCTTCTCCTTACTCAGCACAGTACTCTCACATAAGCATCTGTCACGTCACTTCTTTCTGAGCAATGTCTCAAACCCTAGAGCTAGTAACAAGCTAAAGAGATCAGCCACACCTAGGTGTTCACACCAAGTTTGCCTGTTAGCACACAGGATCTACAAGAAGGGACTTTTCAAACTGAAACAGAGACAAGCAGCACCAGAGGGGATGGGAAGGAGATATAAGAAGCAATGCTTGCTGAGGAGGATGCATCTTCCAGTGACTAGTGATAGACAAGAAGGCTCTCTGGCATGCTCAGCATATCAATGAGCATCCTTGAGCTTCAAGATTTCCTCCAGAAGTTACTGTGTGAACACATACATACAGAAATACGGGGGGAGGGTGGTCTATGTGATGACAATACGACACACAAAACATACTGGCAGTTGGCCCTCTCCAGCAAATAATGAAGAAAATTAAGAAAATGAGAGTGTCTGCTTTAGCAATCTTTACGGATGCCCTCTGCTAAGAGGACACTGAAAGGATGCTGTTGCATATTGTTTACATCAGAGGCAAATGTAAATAGAAATCTCTCTACATACACACTGACACTTAGACATGTTTTTACATGCAGACTGAAAAATGGGGAAAAAAAAAGAAAACAAGGCCATGGACTGTAGTATACAACCATAGAACCCATTAAGATTTTTTTATCTACATTTAAGAAAAACTTCATGACTCAAAGGACCATCACCATATATCAACTCTAAGTAAAAGGCACACAATGCACAAACCTTGTTTAAGCATGGACAAGTCTGAGCACCTCAGCAGAGAAATTAAGCTCATTCAGTCTAACTTGATGGGAGCCTTCAGAGCTAGGCTGTTACCCCATGAAAGCACCACTGCGAACCTAACGCCTTGGTTATTTTACCCCTAGAGCTGAGTAGCACTTAACACAATTTATTAGTAAGAATACTGAGTGGTTTGCAGTAGCATTTGTTATATGTTTCAAAGCACAAAATAAAAACCATGACTCAGGAAAATGAGGCAAGAAGTGGACTATCCCAGTTAATGTGTGGTAATTTAATGCACGATAATCTTGGTTCATGATCACATATTTGAACTGAAATGAACTTCAAGACAACTAATATTCTAATAAATTTGCATTTTTAGCACAGAAACCAATGGAACTGAGAACTGCTACCAAACTGCAGAAATGAAGAAAATCCCACTTTCATCACTGAAGGTGAAAACAGGGAAAAAAAAGCAAAACAATCAACAAAAAACCAACTTTGTCTAGTTTTGAAGCATGTATCTATAAAGGAGGAATTGAGAAAAAGAAAATGCTTCAGGCAAAAAGGGTAAGAGAAGTCTGCATACACATTTGGAAAATAAGGTTTTAAGGCAGATGAGGAGCCAAACCCCTGAAGTTATAATCCAAACCAGGTTCTGCTAATTTCTTTATTAAGTTGCTTTTTGCCATGCTATAAGATTTACTTTTAGATTCATCTGGAGGTGTCACTATCCAGCCAGTGCAGAAGTGAGGAACCAATCAAATTCACAATTCATCTTTACAACATGATACATATCAGTTTCCTCAAATATTTATCCATAAGACTAAAGAAATAAATAATGATATGGCAGCTGTATAGGTAACCTGGATAAATTCAAGTTTCACAAGTAATTTTTTCTCTTATTTGTAAATTGAAAAAAAATCAAGGCTACCTAAGACCACATGGAACCTCCACTAGATCCCCAGATAGAGATTTTTGACGTTTGGCAACACTGGCACATCTTTCTCCTTTCTTGAATTCTTCACTAGAGTCAACTTCAGAGATCTTCATGGATACACAACTGTTGATGCAGCACGGAGACTTACCACTACCAACACAGCAAATAAGACATCCAAACCAGAAACCTTCATATTTGTCTTGGCTTCCCTATTTGTACAGAAGTGTTCATGTGCATCTAAGGAAAAGCAGAACCTTTTAATCAAGAATACTTGATGGGAAGCTTTCTTATTTTTTAGCTCTTTCATAGGAGCTTGCTTATAAATTATTGCAGTTCAGCTTTTAGCTTCACTGCATGACCTCCCATTCGCCGAAACTGTCTCCAAGAAACTTAATCTAATCATTTCTTATTTAAATAAAATTGTTTTTCCACCAAAGCTTGCCCAGTTTTGGAGAAAAAAAAGTATCATTAAAACATAGTAAATGTTTCCATATTAAGTTATCTGTTTTTTACAAATCTGTTATTAAATGGCCATGTTGGGGAGGTATAAGCAAAACCAAGTAACTGTAGCCACAGTTTTAGGCTGCTGCTGTGATACAGCTTGTAACCTGAAGCATTGCTAGGCTGGTGACATTTTGCTAAGGGACCATGCTATGAAGAAGCACTAAGCTGAAAACGATATTGATTAAATAAGACATGGAGAAAAAAAAAAGAAAATAGACAAAGGAGGAGGTCCCCAAGGAAACAGCAGAACTTGCATCCCCTTAACTCTTGCAGTTGAGATTTGTAGCCTCATTCAATTAGTGTGTTTGTTACTGTGCTTCTTTCAGTTTCCAATTCCTATTCAAGTGATTAAACACTGTAGCTCTTAAAGAGCCTGTTTACAAACTTTATCATTACTCAGAAGCTGTGCAAAATAGTATTAAAAAAATCAAAATAAGATGAAAAAGGGGAATGAGCCAACAAATGGATTAAGTAAGAAATGGATATCTTTGATCTTAATTCTATTTTAACTTTCACTTCTTCTGAATGATGAGAAAAGCATCAGCTTTGGGCCTGGCAACCCCACGAACTGCTGCATGAATACCTGTTACCTACTTTAGCACCAGATCCCGCTGTGACTGTGGAACAGTTCTAGGCCTTTAAAATGTGGTTAAGGCCTTAAATTTAGCCTGCAGCTCTATGATTAAGTTTAATGAAATTGTGGTCTACGCTGTGACTCACATGAGGAGTCATCACGAACATTTGTTGCACCAGACCTATAATATGCCCCTCTCGCATGTGGAAAATTAAGGTAACATTTCAATCTCACAGCACTCCCTCCCTTACTGCAAAGCCCTGCAGTATGGAAGAACATTGTGAGAGCGAAGCCATGAGTGCTTATAAAGCACTTGGAGATCCTTGGATAAAATATTATAATTAAAAATTAAATTACTCTAAACTAGTGGGAGGCATTTTGCATTCTTCCCTAACAGAGCTCATACCCCCACGCACAGCAGCACTGCTACAACGCTCCCCACTTTCATGGAGCCTGCAGGGACAGAATCCAAGCTAATTCCAAAGTTCAACCCTCCTGAAGTTATAAATCTGAAATCATCGCAGCTGAGCAAATTCAGCTTTCTTATTTAACTAAGGCTGAGGCACACTAGATCTGAAGCTTTCAGCCTCACTTAGGTTAGGAATCAATACAGTAACTCTTCAGTGAGCTTAAAAATTGTTCCTACCATAACTTTTTATAATTTTAAACAATCAATACTTGCAGAAAAGAAATATCATGACTAAGCAGTAAGAAAGGTTACTGAGATATTCAAATAAAAAAATGGCAAACACCTGTTCACAAGATTTTTATTATTATCATCTGGCTTTTTTATTACTTGTGAGCCAAGTTAAAAAAGCCCAACAAGCTTTGCTGAAATAATTTTTCATGCATACAGCATTCATTTTGTAAAACAGAAGAGCTATATTTCATATTTTAAAGCCTGCTACACCTGAAACTCTACAAACACATTGTAATGGTCTCCATACTGAAAGACAAACAGCTGTAAGCAGGAACCAAAATCAAGAATTTATTGTGCAATTATCCATACGTATATTATATTTGTCCTAAAAAGACTACAATGATGTTCAAAATGAGACTCTTGGTACTATTGAATATGGGGAGGACAGTGATAACCATAACAGTAACAGTTACACACATCAGCTATTGCATAATTTGGTAGCATCAAAACCCTAACTCACCTCTGTCATCACAAGAGGTGTCTGAAAAACAGAAGCTTCAGCAATCAGTTCAGTGAAGGCATTACAGGCAACTACAGAAATGAATGGGGAAGTAAGCTGATCCTCCACACTTTTACTACAAGCTTGAAGCCAGAGCAATAAGCTGGCAAAATTATAACAGGATACCTAGGGAGTGATGGCTACAAATGCCACACCACAGAGTTATGAGCATTGGGTAACTGGTTGTGAAGCATCCTTCAGCTGTGGCTGGATGGGTCAAGCAGTAAGTGTTCATAAATGAATGCATTTGATATGGGCCAGCTAAAAATCAGAAAACTCACCCAAGGCAGAAGATACTTATTTACATCAGTCAGCTGGTAAGACTTGACCACATAAAACCAAGAATTCCAACCAGCCTTATACTGTAACTGCCCTCCCTTCTCCCCCCACTGAACATGCAAGACTTGCAGAACAACCTTCAGCTTTTATACAGCCAAGTTCTGGGCACCCAGACTCCCTCCCTGCTTTTTTGGCTACCAGAAACAAGAGAACTGCCTGTCTTTATAATCTCTGTTGACAAGAGACCCTGACAAAAGCTAAAGCATCCCTACCCAATAGTCTTCCAAAGGTTGCATACAGCAGGGATATTAAGTTGGTATGCTGAATGCAGAACTAAAAAAACCATCCAACCGAACCAATACATGTCTGTTACAATTGCATAACATATTTAGAATCTTAAAAAAAAAAAAGCCAATTCAGGTAAAAACCTGGTAGATCTTACAAATGACATCTTCCTCCTGTTGCCACCTAAATAGGAAAGGCATCCAGAAAAGGTACAGCAGTTGTTTTAAAAAAGGCAAAAGCTCAAATGTATTAACATTACACAGAATCATAGAATAGGTTGGGCTGGAAGGGAACTTTTAGACACCTTTTCCAACCCCCCTGGCCATGGGCAGGGGCATCTTTCACTAGATCAGGTTGCTCAATATATTCCCCTATTTAAAGTATTAAATTCTGTCCTGGCCTTGACTGGGCCTCTCGTGCTTTTTCAGAGCATATTATTGATGCCAGTGGTTGCATAAGAGAATTACTGAGATTTTCAGAAAATGCCACCAGAAGTAAAAAACATAACCCTGGGAACAAAATGGAAATTCAATTATCTGCATCTTTTCCCAGATACATTATTTTTCACAAGCAATAACCTGGAATTAAGTTTAAATTTAAGATGTTCCCTCTAAAGCAAAAATCCATTTAAAAAAAATTACTATGCATTTGTATAATTACAGTTAGGTGTAAACATACTACAGCTCACTGTCCACAATGTCTAGCAGATAAAAGCAGACAAGTAATGCAAGAGACCTGGTGAATTTGGAAAGTTCCTGTCATCTTCAGCTAAAAAAGAAAAATATAAAAGAAAGCATCAGTTAGGTTCTAAATAGAGAGTTCTGCTGTGAGTCTAATGCAGGCCCTCTAGCAGCGAGATTATGTGATTATTTCTGGATGCCGCAGTCATGTGGTTGCACAGCAAAGCTTTTGTCAGGAACATGACACAATCCCATTGCACTCAAACTGCTGGCAGCAACTTGCAGTTTTGCATTTTCCTAGAACACACCCACAGTGACAGTAAAGAAATACCAGCTTTTCAGTGCTACCCTCTCAGCTAGTCAGAGTGTATATTCCTTGTCGCAGTACATCTAAAGGCTCCTTTCCCTCTTTTGTTTTGTACTGCGTATCATCACTTCAGCTGCACATTCACTGGGGCCTCCTAAAACACAGAGCGTTAATACTCCCCTCCTCCCAAACCACCTCTGCTTGAGAGGAAGCCTGGCTAAAGCCAGTAAAATCAGGAATTTTTAGCGGTTTGGGTGGTATTTGCTCTTACAGTATCTTTCCCTCAGGTACCAACAGGATTTACGATAACCAAACTAGATAATACTGTAACAAAGGACACACAGGACATGATTATCTACCCCATAAAGCATCTATCTGGATATTGTATTACTCTCAGATATGCTTTTCAAACATTATCATACCATCTCTCATTGTACCTTTCAGAAAAAACACTAAAAATATTTCACTGTATTACATCTTAAAGACCAACTCATTTGTTTATCTTTAACTCCTCTCAAACTACCCCAAACTCAGAATATTTACACATTCAAGTGCTACACGTATTTAGAAACAAGGAAATACTTAAAGCATGTGCAGAATACTAACCATAAGGCACACAATTGACAACTTTTATAGAAACTGACCACAAAATTGTTAGATGCTAAACAACAAAATATATTTATAATAGAACATGCTAGGGAAATACACATATTTAGCTCCTATGACATGACATCACTTGTTTTCTTTTACCTATAAATACTATATACTTGCTGCCAGGCACATGGAGTACTAGACATTACTTGATCCAATTACCTGATTTCAGGACAATTGGCATTTAGCCATAAAAATCATACTTTGCAATTTGGTAACTTGAATGGTATATTTTTACAACACTCCATTTTCTTTCTGAAAGCTCACAGAAGAAATTCTCAGCAAATAAAACCAATTCCCATCTAAAAGTTTAGCAAAATGCTATTAAAAACAAAACCTCCTAATTAAATTCACAGAAAACTGCAGTCAACCTACAGGTACTCCAGAAAACCTGGAAAGGACTCTATAATGAAGAAGTTCCTATTTCTAGACTCAAATCAATCAATTTACCAACATTAGCAGTGGGCTTTCCTGGGTCTACGAACACATGTTACTCAATGCTGTGAGGCTTAGGACGATGATCAGAGAGTGTAGTTCAACCACCAGTCTCTGCAGCCCTCCTAGAAGAAAGCTCCTAAATTGTGACTCTAAGTGGCATCGTAGCAGGGCTCTTGGCTGGAAGTGGAGTCAGAAGTGATTTACACACAGCAATTCTAACACTGAGCTTATACTTCGGTCCTTGCTAATTCCTGTAATAAAAATGCAAGTTATATTGGCAAAAGTGGTCTTCACACTGCTTCTATTGGTCAGGCTGAAGGCCATATGCTGTACCAGCACAACTCTTCCCCTGAAACCTTCCCCAACCTCTTTTTCTGATGTTTGTTATAACAGCAAGGTGTGTGATTCCACCCACTTCAGCCAACACCCCTGGGACACGAAGGCTTTGCTGGTATACCTGGCCAACCTTGGCGTGTGGCTGAACACAGAAGCTCAGAATAGCACATAGGGGGTGAGGCAGAGTTTAATGCACACTCAACTACAGCTGAATGCATGAGCAGCAATGTGCTTTTTTCCCTTGGGAACATGCTAAATGAGCCAAGCTGTAACGAACTCTGTTGTAATTGGTTAATGACTTTAAAATAAAAAAAAAACCAACACAGAAAATGAAGAGCATCTGCATAATGAAAGCTTGAAAAATATTTTGTACTTTCCGTATCTACAGGTCTCAGTTTAAAGAAAAAATGGGGCTATCAAATTCAGCCAGTAACTGCACACAATCATTAGGCACCCTGCTCATGGTCCAACAGCACAATTACCAGGTGCAACAGGGGAATACCGAGGGCTCATGATGCATCTGAAACTTCTGGGAGTTGTGTTAAACAAGGGTGGATGCAAGATAAAACCCAGCACCAAGTCTCGAACTGAAAAGCCAAGACCAATGCCTTCCTGCTATCTTCTTGTATCTCGTACAGCATCTATAAAACCATTCTATAATTAGAAACTAAAAACCATTATATAACTAGAAATTCAGCCGTATGGCACAGACACCACCTTTAAAAACCTTTAACACGCCACAAAAACCAACTTATTAATTTGACCTGTTTACAATAAACCACAAAAACTAATAAAAATATTTTTCAGACAAAGGCATGAAGTTTACAAAATACTGTTTTCCCAATAAGCTGAAATAATTTCTGAGAGGAGGAGAAAAAACAGGAAGGAGGTAAAGAAGACTGCTGCATTTTGAGAAGAGTTCCCACGTGCATAGGCGCATCACCAAATGTAAAGGTTCCTTTACTGCTTTGCAGGATGGATTGTTTTAAGCCTAAAAATTTTTAGACAATTCACAACCGATTCCCACATTAATTCTTATACCTTCTATGATTTTCTTCCCACTGTAATTATATAAACAAACTAAATCATCTTTGTATCAGTTTGACTGTTGCTGTTAGTACCTTCCTGAGGTGTCAAATGCAGCTAGGTATTTACTGTGCTTTTCAAAGGCTTTAAGCTTGGAGTAATGCATCCAAATCCATTGCCATGACATTCCTCAAAACTAGTTCTGAACTGAAATGGATACCTGAAGATACTGTCTCAAGCAGAACCTTTTGAGAGAGGGAAAACTAAGGCTGACTGATGGCATAAATACCACTTTGAAAGAAAAAGGTCAAGAGCAGGTGGGACAATCTTCCTAATTCACAATACACATTTAAATTGTGTGCGCTATTAGGATGGCCAATACAGCCCAAGTCTGAATAAAAGTGTCACAAGATTAATTTGGGTCTATGCTAAAGTATTACCTGTGACTGCAGAGTTTAATAAAGAATTTTGTCTTGGCTTCATGTGTTAATTGTGACTGAAAAATTCCAATTCATCATTCATGTCCATAAAACGTCGTATTTTGAACACTGCACTTGATAGTGGATATTTTGTTAAGGCTGGCCATTAACATTCTACCCAGGATCCTAAGGTGTTCTCACTACACACACCTTTAAAATAAAATAATACAGCATAAACAAACCTGTCAGATATTACAGATTGCAAAGTGACTTTATCATCAATACATAAAAGGTATTGACAGCAAACTGCAGAAACACAAGAAAAACGTTTATGCTGTTGTGTAGCTGTTATGGACTCATTTGATGAGCAGATTTGTTCACTTTAACTCTCAGCCCTTCCCATGACTAATCAGCGCCTTTGAACTGCCCTGTTTGCCAGTCAGTAACAGGCAGCATAAAACTAAAGCAATAAAGAAAACATACTGCAGACTTCCTTTTCTGGCTTTCAATAATTTCTCTTGACTCTGCTTCTCCCAGATCAATTCAGCTATTTAATTCCTGGACTTCAGGACTATAGAATTCCATTTACACCTTGTAAATATGCAATTTTAACTTCAATGAGTGTACATCTCTAATTCTGCTGATACATAGCAATCTGGTACCATAACTCCCTCATGTAAGAACTGATGAAGCCACATCTGGTTCATTTTAAAGGGAATTTGAAGAGAGCACTAAAATGCACTGATTACCCTGTTTATCTCAAGAGGTGTTAAGATACTGAACGATGAAGATGATCTGCATTCTGTATTAAACATTTATCTCATGATCTGCTAATTTAGTGTTGAGCCTGTTCACCAGCTTTAACTTTTAATTTTTCCCACGTTTAGTTTAATGCATCCACTTACCCATGCAGAAAAAGTTCCAGTCAGATTATATCAATTTCCTCATGAGTAATAGCCTGTAATTAATAATATCCTCCACTGACAAATTAATACAGAAATATTTAATTCTGTAACTCTCACTCTGCAAGTGCAGGTTACACAGACACAATATTCCAAAGACAAATTTCCAAATCCTCAGTCTCCAGCAGTTTATCCATTCAGCTGAGCACAAGAACAGTCTGACAGTCAGAGTGGCATCAGTTCATGACACAAACCCTTTCTAAAAAGCAGCAGCAGATCCCACTAGAATCAGTAACCCATTTTTCATAGTTGTTCTAAAAAAAAATAAATACCCACAGCCTCACTTTGTTGTTTTTTTTTTTCCAGAGGGGTCCTGGGCTTCATTTAAAAGCCCATCTTGTGCTTTTCAACACCACCAGCCTGTTCAAGGACCACAGGCTGGAGAGCACAGAACAAGCTATCACACATACTGGTTTCTATCACCAGCATCGTAACCAGCTGAACAAACCCCTTGAAGATGCTTAAGCATCCTTTACCTTGCAACTCGCTTGGTAAATCCCTCCCTGTGTGTCCCCCCTAACCTCTTGCCCACCCCCAGCCTACTCGCATTTTTTTCTGTTTTACCAGCACTGTTCTAGCCACCAATGCAAAGTGCTGCATCACATGGGCTTCCGTGAAGACAATTAATTTCTTAACTCCATCCCAATCAGACCCAGAGCTATTTCAAGATGTCTCCAAGGTCCTAAATACCAGTCTAAGGCTTGTTTCTTCAGTCCCAGGATCCTGACTACAAAACGACTTTCCGTTGTCACCCTGAAAAAAACTGAGGGGGAGATGAGAACCTTTAAAAGGATCTCCCCACCTTTAAACAGACACTTTCAGAAATTTAACATGTTAATTTTGCATAATTTCCTTAACTAAAAGTCAGTGAAGTTTCTTGAAGTCACTTCATGTCCTGCCTCCAACAGACCACATGACCACAAATGGCAGAGGCAAGCTTGAGAGAAAAAGTGGGCTTGCAGAAGAAAAGGCTGAGGTACTTAACGCCTTCTTTGCTTCACAAAGTGGCACCAGTGGCAGCTGTGCTCAGGATGCCCAGCTCCCAGCGATAGAAGTTAGGGATGGAGAGCTGAGCAGAGCCCCTGTAATTCACAAGGAAATGGTTAGTGACCTCCTGTGCCAACTGGACACCCATAAGTCTATGGGCCCCGATGGGATTCACCCCAGAGTAATGAGGGAGCTGGCGAAAGAAGTTGCCAAGCTGCTTTCAATCATTTCCCAGCAGTCCTGGTTAACTGGAGAAGTTCCAACCGACTAGAAGTTAGCAAACATAATGCCCATCTACAAGAAGGGTCGGAAGACGATCTGGGAAACTACAGGCCTGTCAGCCTGACCTCGGTACCGGGTAAGGTCGTGGAACAGATCATCCTGAATGTCATCACCCAGCACGTGCAGGACAATCAGGATCAGACCTGGCCCACATGGATTTATGAAAGGAAGGTCCTGTTAGACCACATCCACAGCCTTTCCCTCATCTACTGAGTGGGTTACTTTGTCATAGAACGAGATCATGTTGGTCAATCTGGACTTCAGTAAAGCTCAAAATGCTGAAAAATGTTTGTACAGGCATTCCTGAGCTGGAGGAGGCACACATTTGAGAGCTTGATGTACACGTTCAGTCTTACTTGGTTATAAGCACAGGTTACTCTCAAAACATTTTGTTACTCACATTCAACTACTCTGCATGCGTGTACTGTCTCACAGGACTTGCTCAGAAGAAGATACTCAAAATTTGTACTCAATACTAAAGCCATGTATTAATGCTTACTTTGTGATAGGAAAAATGTGGGGACAATCACCTGCAACATTCAGAATTCTGCATATTTTAAAGAGCCACCTTATTGTGACTATTTTCATAAATTAATACAAACCCCCCCAAAAAACTTGGAAGGCTTTATGTACCATCTGAGATCAGAACTAATGAGCATTTTACTACAAATCTGGGATGGATTCAAATTTAAAGTGAACCACACTGTTTATTGCCAATATTCAAGTTAAACCACAACAATTACATTAACAAGTTTGCGATCAGTTGACATAACTACTAGGTCCCTGCTAATACTAACCAACTTTAGGCAGCTTTCATCATATTGTAAATGGACTTAAATATGAAGTATGAGGGGGGGGTACTTTTTTAAAATGCATCTTTGTGCTTTTTGTTTTCTTCCATGGAACTGTGAAACCCTAAGGATGACAAGCTAAGATGATGGGACATTTTTCTAAATAAACCCTGTCAGGATGCTTTTTCATTGTTAAATTCTGCTTAGCTAATAACAACCTATTCTCTACAATTCCTTCCTTGAGCCATTCCCGTAATAAAATTTGGTGACATTTAGAGCCAAGGAAGCTCATCTGCTAACACATGGACAGATAATATCTTCGACAGCCTAATTTTCATCAAGGACAGAAGAAGAAATGATCTCTTGCTAACTCCACATATATCACAAACGAGATCAGCCTGTGCTTTTCATTATTCTACATGGATTACATTTGGAAAGGAAAATGTACTGCTGCATTAATACACCTCATTGTGCATCAACATAATTTGTAATTGTACATGTCTGAAGGCAGAAAGAAGTACGCAAGGGAAAGGGATTTCTTAGGGGAAATCAGAAAGTGAGTGGAGGATGACTTCCAACTGATGAACTCAGATTTGCATCTTTCTTATGTATGAATTAAGAGAATTCACATTTAATTCATGTGTTCAAAAACTTGGAAGAGATACACATTTAGTCCATAACAACAGGCCCCTATCCTAGGAGTGTGTAGTTACAAACTCCAGTGTTAAAGGCCCAAACTCTAACAGTTACAGGCTGTATAGAAGAGACAAATCTTCACATAACCAATAGCATAGCCCCAGACTCAAGTTTGTATATTGAAAGATAAAAACACCATAACTTCCACAAGGTAGTGTGGAGAAAACAAAGAAACATGAAGAAGTAAAACAAGGTAGATTTATTGAGCATTTTGTCATGCCATCACCATAGGAGGCTGAGTCCCCCCCCATCCAAATTCACCCAGCTCTGGGGCAGGAGCAGCACCAAACTCCCCTTCACCCAACCTGCACATCCTGACTCCTGCAGGCACATCACATGCATTTAAAAAAAAAAAACAAGATTAAGATTAAAGATTAAAGCTCCATGTATAGATCCATTGGCATGTCTACACGGACACAGGCATATCTACAGGGAACATGTTAATTGAATAAATTTATTTGATGTTATCATAGAAATTAAAAAATAATAGTTACAGATAGGAAGCAGGATTTTCTTCCACCTCATGCATCAACAGCATTGCTACCCCATTCCATAATAAAAGTATCTGCATCTTATTTCTAAGCCATCAAGTATTTAGTATTTGAGAATACTGACCTAAGTCTTAGACTGAAACAAGTACAAATGGAACAAACCATCACACAGAAAGATGCTAATTCAGTATAAATATGTGATTAAGAGCTTATTTTGTTTGCAGGCTACCATACGTCATGGTCTCTGCAGAAGTCATTGCTGAACTTCCAGATCACCCCTTAATAAACACGCTAAGCTCAGCCTTGCGGTTCTGTGCACTGTGCCAAAGCTTGTTAAGAGGCAGGCTAAAATGTTGACCTGCTTTCAGTTCTTCATGGGCAACAATGGCAATATAAGCCCACTAACAGAACTGCTGTGAGGATAAACACATTTTAAAAAACCAAACACCTTAAGGGACCACGCACAATACAAATTCCTTCTACTCAGTTTAGTTCAACTTGAGAATTATCCTCCCTGTCTATTCACAGACAAAAAGCTAAATAAAGGATGGCAGGGATCACTTCTGTCCTTCACTAAAGACACTAAAGAGCACTGGACACTAAAGAACATACAACACATTTACACAAAATCCCTATGCATCCTACCATAGAAAACAAAAACCTAAGAGAAAGACAACTACAGAAAATAAGATGCATTCAAGTGGCATACCGAGGGAAGAAAAACAACAACAAGCAATAACTTCTAATGGAAGTGTTTTCTGTTCTCTTGGAGCCTCTGCACTTACATTAGCTTAAATGGTCTGGTTCTTTCAATCTACAACTTGACAAGAACGTTGCTTTAGCAACTGACATGCAGCTACAAACTACCTCCAGCATAAAACAAATGTATAAGGATGGTAAATGCCATTTAAGTAAAATAGAAGGATGAGAGAGATGAAACAGGAAAATATTTCTAAACAATCTAGTACCAAAATTGACTAAGTGAAATTTTCCATTCCTTAAGCCACCAACTGTTTTGATTTTTTTCTTGTACATCATCTCTTTTCTCTCACACAGCGATTTCTCTAGATGAACAGAAAACAAAAGGTTAAGAAAAAACTGAGTATCAAGCACATCTGTGGTCAACTCATTGTCCTCATAAAGTTTTGGATATAAAATTAAACAAAAACAAAAAACATACATAACATTTGGTCTTATTTGGAATTTCTTTTAGCCCAGTAATAACCAGAGTTCTTACTACTGGTTTGAAATTAGATTTCTACCAGTATGGTACAGAACTGTAAACTCGAGCTATTTTTAAATAAATACACTCTTGGCTTGCATTTCCAAAGTTATAATCCCATGAAATACTGACAGCTTTTATGACTGACATGGCAGTCAGATTTATGGACATGCAAATCATGTTACTTTTTTCAATTATATACATTAATCTGGAATTATGTGAACTGGGCATAGTAAATCTATGACAATCGCTTACACGTTCAAAACATGAACGTTCAAAGTTATATCTTATGGACACATTGTAAAGTAGAACAACATGCACCTCACTGAGGAGTTATGTATTCCCACGTTTCATAATCTTACATAATTACCAGAGTTTATTAGAATTTGTGTTTATTTTTTTCTAAGTATATTTTCAAACCAGCAAAGGCTGACACTGATGCTTTTTGCGTGTGTTCTCACTGAACAGGATGACATTTGAGATTTAAAATTTTCAGCTTTATAGTTTAAACTATTAGCCTTCAAAAGCCTGCCTGTGGATTTATAAGTGCTGTCTGAAGAATTCACTTGAGCAGCTTTAAAATACTCAGAAGGAGACACCACAACATCTGTCCGTGACAAGCTGCTGAAAACCAGGCAGCAAGCCAAGCACTCCCCAAAGTTCCAGCCCAGCAAAATCAGACACTTTGGAACAGCTGTAAACGGCAAAGCAAGAACTGCTTTTAACATTAAATCAAAGAAATATAAAAGCTTGAGGTAAGCATACAGCAGATGCTTCTTGAAGTTTACTAAGGGAATGAGAAAGGCACCACATAGTCCATACCAACATATTACAGCTTATTACTATTTTATTGATGAAGATCTATTTGTGTCTTTTGAAATTACACTAGATTTAAAATATGGGGAGTGTTTCATCACTTCACAAAACTAAATTGATCCTCGTCTGAGGAGTTCACTATGCAAATTGACAGGAGAAAAACCTGACCGAGCAAACTTGTAGAAGAAAAAAGGGTAACACAAATTTGACTTTAGCATGCTTTTGTCCATTAGCTTCATACCCTGAGCCTTCCCAGAGATTTCAACTGTCTTTTGGGGGTTTGTTTCACTCTTAAGGAAACAAGAATTAAAATTATATTACAACAAAGAAAACTACAGAATAGAGTAAAAAAGGATAAGGCCACACAGAGATAAGCAGAGGGGCAGGGATGTGAAAGAAAGCTAAAGGAAATTCTGCAAGTGGAATTCTAAAAGGAATTTCTAACAGAAGTTTAACTCCTGGTGAAAGCTGAAGGAAAAAAAATGAATAAAAATAACCAGTTTTTTACTTAAAATTCAGTGTTTTGAGAATGAAAGTATCATCTCTTTCAATATCAAGAAGGCAACTCAGAAGGCTTTTTCTAGCAATAAGAAGTACAAGTAAAACATTTTTGAACATGTTGCATTAAAAAAATCTCAAACATGAATTCTTGAGCTACAAAATAAACCTTGAGCGAAATTTTACCTAAACCTGCACAGCTCCATGTTCATATTAGACTTTTCTTCTATATGGTAAACATTTTTCTTTTTCTGCTTTCTGCTGGAACACTGCAAATTATACAACATACAAGGAAAGAGAAAAAAAATAAATAAATCACACAATCTTCAATTGCTTTCTTTTTAATGTGTGATAACATACATTGGGCTGCACAACAGTCAAGGGACGGTACATGGGAAAGATCCCAAGTAAGCCTTTGGGCTACCTGGGGAGGTGTCACAGTGCAATTGACCCTTCCCCTGCACTGTAGCCCTGCGTGTGAAATGCTTTGGCTGGCATCACACGAGGTTTGAGAGAGGAACAGAAATTGCAGCCCAGCCAAACAGGACTGCAATGCAGAAGCATTTGTATGAACCCGATATCCAAAACGCATGACACAGTTAGTCTGCCAAATTTACAAACCTGATTCTGTGGAAGTTTAGTGCCATGAGATATGGAAAGAGCCAGTGATAGAACTGAAGGAGATTCCTGCATGGTTGGGCTGGGGCTAAATTTGGCAACATTAATTATAAGAACCATGTAATTGGGTACTTCTCAGATACACATCCTGACTTCTATTTATTGTCTGGTGTCTTCAAAGCACTGACAGAGCCCTGCACCATTACTGCAGGAGGCTGCTACTGCTCTTGCACCAGGCTGCAGGAATAGGGTGAAGTGAGGTGTTCAAACTGGAGCTTCCAAAACACAAATGCCTAGTGACAGGCAACATGCTCAGGAGGAACCTGCACACAGTAATCACCTTCTCTGTCAGTCTAAAACAAGTCAAGCATAATCCTTCAAAAAATGTACAATCCCACCAACTTTTCTGTTTGTTCTTTTTTGTTATTGTTACCTTTTGTTTTTTAAGATTGGGTAGTATTTAAGAGGCTGCTCCACTGTTGTTCTGAATATTCTTTCTTGGTTTTATTTTGGTAATGAAAGGGACAGTTTGTTATTGAAAACTTTTTATATGCTCTTGTCTAGATATTGAATAAGTGGTGTAAATAAAATTTAACTACCTTCCATTTAAAATAGGAAAGTTTTATCTGAGCTGATTGACAGCGTGGAGGAAAGCAGAACTGGTGGTTTATCAAGAGATACACAGGAGTGATGGGAGGGAATGAAAATGGAGAGTTCACAATAAAAATAAGGATCACCTAATTCAACTTGTGTTTGCCATGCAAGGAACCGGAGAATATTCTTCTGGATGTTATTCCCCTTCAAGACAAATTATTTCGGTTGGAATGCCATGGGAAACAACACAGCCTTGAAGTGAAGTGCCACAGTAAAAACAAAAACAGCATTCATAGCTTTCCCCCTAATACAGCACATATTGACCAACTAGTTTTTTCCATCACAGGTTTGCACTGAATCTATTTTGTACCTTCTATTGATCCAAGAGAACCAGACTATACCAATGCTGAGAAACATCATTTAAGTCACAATGGGCAATATCCAATCCTGCTCAGAGAAAACACAAGTTACCTGTGTTAATCTTGAAGACTGAGTGAAAAGGAACCAGAATTTATACCACAAGCTTCTTTGGCAAAGTAAGATTTAGATGGCACAATATCCCCTAATGTCAACTACCTGCAGTGTGATACTTCAATTCTCTATATAATAAACAAGTTATGGTTTTCTTTTTTTTTTACACATCTAACTAAAATTATGTTAAATATATCTTTATAAGTGGCTCTAGAAGGTTAAAATTAAATTATTCAAACACCATCCCAAAAGCAACATGAAATAAATGAAATAATAAACTCCACAAAACCAGTAATTATCACAAATAACTCATTCAAGATTAGAAAAGGGGATTCATTTCCTACAAGTCATCATGCTGCCGGTTTTAGAAATGATGTATTAGTTTGCAGGGACTAGGGTTAGCAGTGGCTGAGCGTGCAAGCAGAAAGCACACAAAAAATATTTGGAAGACAAATTTCTCAATTAAAAACACACAGTTATGCCACTCAGTAACTAGGGATAAAGATACTCGGAATAAACAATCTGCAATATACACCAAGAGCTAATGCTCAGCCACCTTGCTTTTTCTGTATCTTTAGACATTTAGACAGCAAAATGCTGATAGGAACTTAAGATGTGGATTTATCCATTACAAGACCTAAATTCTTGTCTTTATGTGAAGCATGAGTCACAACTATCACCACCTATCATCATTTCCCAGCCTCCAAAACTTGGTACAAATCAATATGTATTGGTAATACTGCAAAGCAGTTTGCTTGATTTTTTTACATGGCATTAAACAAATTGACTTGGACAGTGTGTGAGGCTTTCAGGAACTACTCTAATGGTAATATCTTAATACCAGTATTACTAGCATGATACAAAGATGTTACAGAATCTTACCGTTTAAAGTAAAAGAAACCAACACACAAAACTTCATAAATATTTGGGGAGATGAGAAGGGCTAAAATGAAGCCTTTGACACTGTTTCCCACAGCACTCTCCTGGAGAAACTGGCTGCTCATGGCTTGGACTGGTAGACTCTTTGTTGGATAAAAAAACTGGCTGGCTGGCCAGGCCCAGAGGGTTGTGGTAAGTGGAGTTAAATACAGCTAGTGGCTCATCACAAGTGGTCATCTCCAGAGTTTAGTACTGGGGCCAGTTCTCTTTAGTATCTTTATCAATGACCTGGATGAAGGGATTGAGTGCACCCTCAGTAAGTTTGTGGACAACAACAAGTTGGGTGGGATTGTTGATCTGCTTGAGGGTACAAAGGCTCACAGGGGGACCTGGAGAGGCTGAATCAATGGACCAAGGCCAATTAC
>VZRW01006929.1:273697-310724 GCA_013398125.1 Aegotheles bennettii
GGGAGACCTTATTGCTCTCTATAACTACTTGAAAGAAGGTTGTAGTAAGGTGGTTGTTGGTCTCTTCTCACAAGTAACAAGCAATACAACAGAAAATGGCCTCAAGTTGCACCAGGGGAGACTTAAGATTGGATATTAAGAAATATTTCTTTACTGAAAGGGTTGTTAGGCACTGGAACAGGCTGCCCAGTTAGTCACCATCCCTGGAGGTATTTAGAAGGTGTGTAGATGTGGTGCATAGGGACATGGTTTAGTCGTGGAATTGGCAGTGCTAGGTTAATGGTTGAACTTGATGATCTAAAAGGTCTTTTGCAACCTAAATGATTCTGTAAGTTCCTACTCAGACACCTGAGTTTCACAAGTTTTGTGTTTGAGGAATACGAAATACACAAAACAAGCAAGGTCTCTTCTTCTACTAAAAAAAAAATCGGTCAGCAACTGCAATGTCCTCTTAGCCCTAGACATCGCTCAGGTGATGTTTCATAACTCAGGTTATGAAAACACTGAATAAACTCCCTCTCTCAGCTAAGAGTATTTTTCTCATCTCAGTGCTTGTGCTCATCTCTCAGCTCTCCAGGATGTCCTTTTCTCTCCCAGCTAACTATCCACCTCAGGGCTGTTGTAGGTTGCTCTGAAGTTCCTGAATATTTGAAGAGAAAAAGAGCTTCAGGATTTTCACTCATAAATAAGGGAACAAAGTATGCCTAGAATGCTAATTACGATCATGAGCAGGTTAGTTACAGCCAAGTTTTTCCATGATTACATAGCAGGAGAAAAAAAGCAACGAGGAGCTCCCATCAGAGAGCAGCAGGGAGGAAAGCAAACAACACAAGCTGGGTATCACTGTCCAAGCACAGAGAGCTGACCTTTCAGTAGTAAACAAAACCTCCTGCAGATGCTGGAGTTAGGTGGGGTATGTGGCTCAGGCAGGAAAGGAATACGAAGGAAATAGTTTATGTGTCTTATGTCAGGGAGGAGGGAGGCAGTAGAAAACAGTGCCAAATCAGTACTCATGGTCACAGCAATCAATTAAGGCATTATTCTGAGTGACCATATGAATCTAAAAGGGAAAATAATTCACTTGGTACAGTCAATGAAAGTACTGAATTAAGAAAAAACTACAACAGAAGTCTGCTCAAAGTGTTTTGTATTCCTGGATGTACAGGAAGGCTGTATCATACTGATACTATGCCAAAAGCATTTGCAAAAAAGAGACACAGATCAGAGATGAAGTCTACTCAAGAGTCTGAAATGGCACAGCAGAGAGAATCAAGGGCAAAATCAGCATGGTGGGACTACCCAAAAAAGATCAAGAAACACGGTAAGCAAGAGCTAACGCAGAAAAACACTTTGAGGTACAGGACACATCTTAACTTGAACTGAAATGCTTGAGAAGCTTTTTTCAGTATAGTGAGTTTGTTTGCTCATCCTCTTTGCAGGACCGAAAAAGCTACAGGTGACAGACAACTAGAGTAAGGGCATCCTCCTCCTTTCTAGGTCACCTCCAGCATCCTCATCCTGCATGGTATCACCTTGTTACAGCTACACAATAGCTTCTAGGCTTATCTCCTAAATCTTGAGCTCCAGATCTTTCCCAGAGTGGCACAGCTGCCTATGTCACCCCTTCTTTAATGGTGCTCACACCTGCAAAAAACCCACCGGCAGACAGCAGGGATGGATCATCAACCTCCCTGGGCCTGACAAAGCCCTGGATGCGAAGGGGCCAGCTGCCTCCTCTGCCACCTCCCAGCAGCTCAGAGCTCAGGGCAGGTGTGCCAGCACCACGTTCTTCAGCAGAGCAGGCTCTCCACAGCATTTCACATAAAGTATCAAGCAATTTGACTGCATCTTTTTAGTGAACTGAGCTGTTAAATAAATATGAGTAAAAAAGAAAAAAAGCTTTAAGATGAGGGGACCTTTTTAATACAGTGAAATTTCCTCCTTGTAACTGTGTATAGTGTACCAAGCTGATTTTTAAAACGCCTCCAGGGCTAAACCTCAGAAAATAGAGCTTTGCAGATGACAATATCACTAGTTGCCTTAAAGGTGCATACAAGAAGCTATATATAGTATTGGGAGCCACAAATAGCAAATCACAAAAGATAAAATTATTTTATATTAGTAGAGAAATTGGACTGTTCAAAAAGACTAACACTACCTCTCACTACAGAGTACCTACCACACTATCTACTAGCATTAAAGGAATTTCAGGAATATTTCCATTATAATACTGATGTTTTCAATTCATCACAACTCTCCAGAGCAAATCAGTATGTTTCAGACAGCATCTCTCACGGTAAGCAATCTTGCCCTATACCCCAAAACCCAAAGGTTTAAACAGAAGGAGTTCAGTTATTTTAAAGCAAGTGAGAAAGAAAAATAAGCTTTTCCTGCCAAGAAAAGTAATTCTTCAAATGTAAAACAATTACAAGCAGCTCTAGCAGTAATAATTCTGAACTCAGAGATGAAGTCTGGCAGGTTAATATCCACCTCTGGGAAAGCCAAGAGACAAGCAAATTGCTCCACAAACATCTCTAGCTTATTGCTAGCTATGATGATTTTTATGACAACTTATTGTAACTGTATGCTTTTATAAAGCAAAAAGCAGAAGCTACTGTGAAGCCGAGCTTTATTTTACAGTAATATTTACAGCATTTTGCAACTTTCATAGTCACATTGCACCTGTAAGAAAAACCTGACTGGCCTTTGGACTTTACCAGAACCACACTTTAAGGTTCCCTTTTAGGGTATTGTTTCTGTTTAAAGATTCCAGTTTCCTTACAGATGCATTTCTATTAAATTCAACCCCCTTAAGCAATAACTAGCACAAGTTATTTTGTCACAATACAGAAATCAAAATATATCAGAATGCGAATGAACTCCTGAATACTTTAGAGAACTACTTCTAATTGATAAAGGAATGAAAAGTGGAAGCCTTGACACATTGAGCACAGGTTTTCAGAAGAGGAAACCTGGGAAACTTTTGTTTTGGATGGTCAACTTTTATCATCTTTAAATGACTATTTCAAATCAAGATGAACACTTACATCTGGAGAACAGGATATTTTTAAGAGAAAGTCACATATGTAATATACCTCAATTTTCACAGTCCTTTGTAATCTCCTTGCCTATTCACTGGACTGAAGGGTTCCTTTCCACATCCTCTCAGAGCTAATTATAAACAAAAGCAAACATAAATGCAAGCATTCAGAAATCTTCATTTGCTGATAAAAGTGACCACTGTCAGTTTTCAGAAAGACAAGAACAAGGGCAAAAAAAGAGCTTCAATCCGTTCAGCATATTGTCTTAGAATGATTCTAAATCCTGTTTTATTAAATACTTGCAATGGAACCACAATTCTTTTTTTTTTTCTAAGTTCATAGTAGTGTCAGGGACTTTAAAAAGTACCTTGAAACTGCCAACTTTTACTAGCCTGCTTCCTTAAATGAGGGACAATTTTTTGTACTTACCTCTTACACAATACTCTGCACCCATTAAAACAGTAACCATAAAAACAAACTCAAATGTAATGAAAAAGATTATAAGGCACAACATTATTGTAAAGAGATCGCTATAACTAATTTCAATGTGTAAGTTTCACAAAAAGTTTAATGTTGTTCATAGAATTCATTAGATACAAGCATGAAATTCCCAGGCAAAGAGCTTTTCTTATCAAAGAGTTTTTTCTTATCAAGCAACTGATACACAAGATTTTAGCCAGAGAAAGTTCTTGCATCAGTCAACCCACAGAGGAGGAGGTTAAATTGCTAGTAAATTTAAAAGAGTACTACTGAGCAAGACTGAGTTAAGAGAAGCAGGTTACAGTCTCAGTTCAGCTTTTAGCCAGTCCTTTATCCTTCATTTCAACTTTCCACTAGAGATTAGGCTTATCTTTACCTATAGATATGAAAGCTCTTGAGAGGAGACATACTGTATAGGTTTTAGTCAATAAGATGCAATTTAAAACTTAATTCCTCCAAAGTACATTAAGAAAGCACAAGATTCAGTTCTTGAAATCGAATTGCCTGCATTTGTACTCCAAACTCAAGTCTCAATACACAAAATAGAATTTTATAAAAGACTGCTGACTTCTCACTTACCTAACAACCAGAGCACTAAGGAAAAAGAGTAAAGAACTACCTCATTCTTTCTTGAAGCACGCACAAAACCAATTAAGCCAGCAGGTGAATATTAACCCTGGGAAAAAAAATTTCAGGTGTTCTGTCTACCAGCTTACTTCTACTGCAGACTCATCTTTAAAAATGGAAGTTTTACATATTCATTTCTCTCGAAAAAGCAAAATTTTCCTTTAAAAAAAATTAAGATTCTGAAGAGCTTATATCAATAATACCAATTTTTAATTCTCAAAATCCTTAACACAGACAGCACTAGGCTTCAGTGCTGACATGGAAGCCAAAAAGAGAACAAGACGCAGAGAAAGGTGTAACTGGCACTGAAGAACCACATCTGACTTTCCCGAGACCTAAAATGCAAGGAAAAGCATAAGATAATACCTTGCATGATCTTCTCCCAAGCATCAGAGTTTAAATGCTTGTAAGAGTAATGGTTGAGGTCAGAAAAACACTCAGAGAAACCACAGGAAATACTCACCAAGGATGCAATTTCTGATCAATACAAGCTTAAATACTGTTACAACTATAATGTAAGTCATTTTTACTTTAGAAGTTGTTTGTGCAAGTCCTTACTAACAACTACATTAACTGCAGATGAATAAAAGACAGGAAAAGTACAGGTGTAGACATTATATCACAGCATGTGGATTCCCTTTCAGGCCATACAACTCCTGCCCTACCCTCCTACGCCTGCTTGAACCTGGACAAGTTTCTTCATGAACTTGCTGAACACATCTAACAGACAGCTTTGGGATTCTAAAAATATTGTTTTTATCAATCTGTTGCGTTGTACTTTTTTTGCAGCATTGAAGCATTAGCCAATTTTGTAAATTTTTTCTAGGGAAGTTTCTTTTTGTTTGGGTTTTTGTTTTGTTTGGGGTTGGTTGCTTTGGGATTTTTTTTGTTACAGCTGCATTTTCTTAATATTAAAAAAAAAACCACAAAGCATATGAAGATCTAAAGTAGGAAAGAGAGAAAATACCCCTTCTGACAATATCCAAATTTGCAGTATACTAGGGGCTATGTCAGAGTTTCAGCAGAGTCAACTCCACAATTGAAACAATTTTGTCTTATGTGCCTCAGTCTTGCACAGCACGTTTTCCCAAAAACAGCTCCAGCTGACGAAGCTTTATACTATTCATGCTACACCAAAGGCTAAGCAAAAGGTTGTCACTGTAACAATCATGATAGATCCAATATAGAATCTGTCCTAGCAAATAATCTCGTAGACCATTGCTTTGTACTTAAACTATTTCAAAATTATAATAATCATGAAAGTACAAATTGCTTATAATAGTCAAAGCTGGAATGAAAATATGAAATGCCCATTCCTCTTGCTGCAAAGTTGCTTACTGAAGTTACTTGTAATGTGCATCATTCCAACTTGGTGTCTCTTCAAACATCACGTTCATTCCCTGTTACTAAATGTAGTCTGCTTGTCTGAAATTTTTTAACCAAGATACAAAAAAAATCAATGTTATATAAATCACTCTTTCCTGATACTGATGATGCATAATATGAGTCACCACTTCAAAGCCTCCAACACACCACACAAGCCACGTTCTTTTAAGTCGCGAATAAACCCTGAAGTGGTTTCTCCTGTCTTGCTTCTAACAAAACATGCTCAGTTCCCAACAGCAAATTTTAACTTTGTCAGTCAAGAGAAAATAAGCTCTACAAGCAGAAATGAAAGCTTCTAAATAATACATACAGCTCCTTTAACTCAGAATGCAAATATTTCCCAGAACTGTTCTTTTTTAAGCTGTTTTTAAAAAGCCAGAAAAAGAAACAAGTTACCAATGAAATGTTGGTATTGTACCTTCGTTCATTTCTTTTTCAGGATTTTTACAGTGAATTTGTGGTGTGATCCTATGATCTGTATCACAAGCTTAGGGGTGGGGGAAAAGGGTCAAAGCAACTGAAAGTTTAGACACACAAAGAAGTTACTACCCGTCACCTGGCTTATGGTGACTGCCATGCACACTTCTCCAGCAGCAAATGCCAGGCCATCAGACAAAGATCCACTCAATAGAAGATAGTTAAGCTAAATAAAGAAACTTCACTGTTGCCGGAATTACTAGACATCTGATTGCATGCAATAATTTGTTGGTATTGCTTGGCTCTGAAAAATTGGATGAGGGGAAACCCTCTTATTTGAACAGAAAAAAAAAAAGTTATTCTTGCTCAGAAAATAAATCATAGACGGTGACAACTTCATCAATGGGAAATTCTTTCTCACTGAAGTTTCAAGCACTTACACACCCTATCCACGTGAGCTGCGTACACATCTGCACTTGATGCTTACTACTATCCAGACAGACATCTCCTTCAGCCTAGGCAACAGCTGCTGCAGACGTGGGCCATGAAGAGCCCAGCACTAAAAGGCCACTGTTACAACAGTCCAGCCAGGATTCCACTCAGATTCCCATCATTTCTTGACCTAATAGTGACAGGAACACTTTCCTCTAAAAAAATGTTTCCTGAAAATCATGCTGCTCGCCTTTCAAAAATCACCAGTGAACAGTTTATGCACCAAGGTTTAATCTTCTGATTAACTTATCTGCTTAAGCTTCTCCAAAAATATGGACTTTGAAAACTTATACTGGGAGGACTGTAAGTCCTGTAGCACGATGGTCTGATGGCAGTGCGATTGCTCTAGTTGAGGAGAAAAAAAATTCAGCAACTATATTACATGTACAGCTATCAATTAAATAGTTCATTAGCTAGCAGTAACATTTGGAAGTCTTCCAAACAGATAGCCCACCTCAAGTATAACTCACAATGTAAGTACTACACTGTTATTAAAAGACTGCAGCAACGTAGTCACAATACAGGTATAGATAAACGTGTACACACACACATCTATAACCAAATGCACCTAAGGAAGTCACAAGAGAAAGGCAACACTTTGGATGGCATTTCCAAACAACAGAAAGTGAAAGGATGCCCAGACCAACTGAAGCAGCTCTGCAAACAGAAAAGCAGATGGATGTCAATGATCACCCCAAGCCCACAGAACTGAGTGGTACAGCACAAATGAGAGATGACGCTCCACTGGAGGAAGTAAATCTCAGACGACGGAATTTCCTTGCCTAGGGAACTATTTCTGTCTTCTTTTGCCACGAGAGGGACTGGTGTGCACAAAGCATATCTCTACATGTATGGACTCACACCAGAGAAGCAGCTTACAGCTAACGAGGTGCTAATAAGCTAATGAGGTGCTTACAATGGTCTGACTTTGTTCTCCAAAGGGTATCATTTTAGAAGAAAAAGTATATAGTAGCAGTACAAACATTCCATAAAAAAGATGTTCTAACACATTTTCATCTCCTTCCTTAAGAGGAATACTTCCAAATGGAGCAAGGTCCCCATTCCTATTCTGATTTCTAATGTCACCATCTATAAATGTCTTGCCTTGTATCACTGAAGCAAAAGCTAAAAAGGTTAACCACATATACTGGATCATCCCTGAAAAATACTGATGGTGCACCACGCTGTAGAAGTAGCTTTATTCTTGTTTCTACTTAGTCTGTTTTGAAAATTTAGCAGTTACATTTCTCAGCCATGTTCACAGGATTTCTGGTAAGGCCATCCCTGAAAGCCATGTGAAATTCCAGGCTATGAAAAAAAAAATGTTTCTTCAAGTAGGTATTGTTTTGTGATGAATTACAGTGTAATTAACTAGTGTTAGTAATTTAATTTATAATTTATAAGTATAAAATTGAGGAGTGGCTTTTTGGTCAAATATTATAATTTTTCACATCCAAGCTTCTATTGCAATTGAGCCAAAGGCAGTGAAAAAACAGCAAGAGGTGGTATCTGTCAGAGCTGAGCTCTGACAACCGCATTAGCACCTTGAGAATAAAACATGCCATCAATTACACAAAAGTAACCCCACCAAAAATGTCATGAATATATACAGAATTGCTGTGAACAGTAGTAACAGCAGTACTCAAGTATTTATCTTCAGTATGTTGTGACTGCATCGAATTTTACAAGGACACCACCATATCTAGTCATAATATTGTTTAAGGTAAGACTTAAGCAGGCATTATAATCTTTTCATGTAACCAGAGCACAGGTGGAAAGCTAGCAGAGATGCCTAACATGCCTCCTTGCATGTTATGTGAATTTGTAATTTCAAAATTGGTAACAGGTTAAGGAACATTCCTGCTCATTCTTTTCTTGCTTGGCTTCTTCCTCAATCACCACCCTCTTAATTTTGCTCTGCAACTTCAGCTCCAGCACAGTTCAACTGCAACATCACTAGAGAGATGCAAGTGGCAGGAAAGATTAAAATACAAGGAGGTTAAAATAGTTGTAATTAACATGAGACCCTGATACTGCCTTAGGAACAGGAATTCTGAATATCTCTGAAGATATACTAATATCTGAACAAAAAAGAGTTTGTAACTCTCCAATGCTTTCCCCCATAGCAGATAGACCAAATCATTCCCCTATCCTGAACAACCACATGAGCAGTAGCCAATATAACATCTGAAACTTGAACTTGCTGATACAAGAGTTCAGTTTCCTCCCACTAGGAAGCAGTGTTAAACCAACACATAAATGATTGGGATGAAGCGACCCAGCTCTAGACTACGTTCAATGAAACGGGCAGTACTCATTTCAGTACAGCAATCCAGCAAAAGCAATGTCACTTCTCACTGCCTAAAACAACCAGTGTCATACAAAGCATTGTTATCCAAGACTGTTAACTAGCAGACCTGTATGAATAGTCACTAAAGGATGGGAGACAAGCTCTAGCAGGGGCAGACCTCACACTATAGTCCATCAGCATGTAGAGTTTGGTACTTCAGGTCAAACTGAGAAGGCCATATGTAGATTTAAATGAACTACATGCCACTAGCATACAATGGATACAAAATCCCACATTACAGAATGTACCATTATCACACTATTTAAAAAGTTATACTATATCAGAAAACCTACTCCAGAACTACACTGTGCAACTAATTTAACTTATTCTTAGGTTAAAGAAAGAGGACAACACAATCAGCTTCTATGAACATTACCTACTGGCTTTATTATCTTAGTTCCTGGGTGGGTTTCTTTTTAAAAGATGTGACTACTTTAGCATTGAAACTAAATTCAGCCTAAATTATTACTACTTCTAAAACTAGAATAAACTATGGCAAAAATTGACCACACACAACAAGTCAGTACAACTTTGGTAAAATCAGTAAAACATTCAGTACCTGTTAAAATGAAAATGACACAGCATTAATCTCAAGGAGTATCTGCAACTAGAATTAAAATTCACATGCCCTGTACAACTAAACTTCTTCAGGTTCAGTTCTTCTCTCTCTCAAAAAAAGATGATTTTCCCACATGATTGTTTTCTTTTGCCTTCCCAACTAATTCCGTATTTATTCACAGTGATAAGATGGCAATGAGAAAACAAAGAACATGCAATGTTTTATTATAGCTTACCATTTGAGGGCCACAAAAATGATCAGAGGGCTAGAGCATCTGTCCTGTGAGGAATGGCTGGGAGAGTTGGAGTTGTTCAGCCTGGAGAAGAGAAGGCTCCAGGGAGACCTTATTGCAGCCTTTCCATACTTAAAGCAGCCTCTGAGAAAGATGGGGACAAACTTTTTAGCAGGGCCTGTAGTGATAGGAGAATGGGTAATGATTTTAAACTGAAGGAGGGTATATTTAGACTAAATATTAGGAAGACATTTTTTACAATGAGGGTGATGAAACACTGGCACAGGTTGCCCAGAGAGGTGTTTGATGCCCCATCCCTGGAAACATTCAAGGTCAGGTTGAACAGGGAGGGCTCTGACCAACTTGATCTAGTGGAAGGTGTCCCTGCCCATGGCAGGGGGTTGGACTGGATGACCTTTAAAGGCCCCTTCCAACACAAACTATTCTATGATTCAATAGCTGCTTCAATCCTGCTTTGTCTTGAAACATTAAATTAAGTGTTCTATTTTGCCTTTTGATAAAGTATGAAGAACAGGGCATCTATTAACATCTTTAATTACTAATAAATAACTCCTCCGAAAGCCATCATATTTTTTAAAACAACATAATATAATACTGCACATGTCCCATTCCAACCTAAGACTAAAAGTAACACAGGAGCACGACAGCACACCAGACACACTACATTTTTCTGATCCCCACTACTGGTACCAGAGTTTGACAGGAACACATTCTCTAAAGTTGCTGTTTCAAACTTGTATCCCCAAGGGGAAGAGACCACCAAGTCCAGCAGCTCTCAACTTCACAAACCACACAGATTAACATTTGTTTTGGAATATCTTTGCAAAACATCCCCTGCAACAGAGAGGATGGCATATGGAATGCGACTATGACCCTACTCACCACCTCCCTCCTGGCTGTAGCTGTAAGTGTGCAATGTGGTGGCTCCAGGTTCATGACAAACTACTGCTTATCATTTACTTTTGGGGTTTTTTTTTGCCAGAGGTCTATACTTTGTATGTATTACTTTTTTACAAGTTTCCTTTTTCCTTTTAAAAATTTAAGAAAACAATGCAAAAACAACAGTGTTTTCACATTGAAGTTCATGGGCACAGATATTCTGACATTTCTAATCCTGTTTAACACAAGAAATCTGCTGTGTAAGACACAGGACTTGAAGTCAAGGTATCTACACACTTTCCCTGGTTCTGTTATTCACTGAGCAAGCTTCAGCAATAACCTCCACAGCTCTGAACTAAATTCTTTTTTTTTCCTCTCTCCTTTGGCGATGATTGACATGTCAACAGCTAAACTCAGAAGATTCACAATATTTAGCTAAGCACAACAGTATATTCCTCCAAAAAACACACCCTGTCCGAGCTTTCTCACTCCAGAACGGACCTCTCATGAGAGCTGCAGAGACAAAAAATGCTACAGTTAGAGCACACCAGCAATCACAGGACTCAGATAGCTGATGAGACATGATACTTTCTCCTCCAGCAACAGAGCAAAACTGAAATCACGTCCCAGACATCCCTGTCAGCACATACAAGAGTTTCCCAGAGGCACAGTCCCTCCCTGGAAAGCATGGCCTTCACACGCAGGAACCCTGCAGAGGAACTCATATCCCCATTGGAATCAAGGAAAAAGGCCCCAGTGAGAAGTCACACACCCTCATGGGGCTTTGCAGAACACAGCTAGCATGTGGAACCACACAGTCATACCCACAGAGAGCTTCCTGTATCAAATGACCATCATGGCTGTAGATTCCTTGTTTGGGAAATAGTTTTTCCACAACATCACTTCTTGCCATGAAGACCAACTTGTACAAATGTGAGAAGAAAAAGAAAAAAGACCAGCAATCATATTATAGTATAAAAGACCAACAGAAGGAAGTATTGCATCTTTCCTCACACTCCCTTCACACTGAATAAAGCTGGAAGTGAGTAGAACAGTGTAGCAACATAGAAGCATAACTGAAAAAACACAAAATATTTATCTCAAAAATAGCACAAACTGAAATAGAAGACGCATCTGATAACCAAGCAGTTGCTTTTTGAGTTTGTCCTTGAAAGGACAGGTCTAACAGATCACCTAAACTGGGACAGTCAAGAGAAAGAAAACAAGTTAGCCAAAGATAGTACATCAGCACACACGAATTAAAGCACATTAAAGTCTTGTAAGGACATTCCCTCAAGGAAGATCAACCTGAAAAATCAAACAAAGGCCATCCTCTCTTCTGCAAATGGGCATAATGCATTTCTACTTACAGGCATTAATTTCTCTTCTTTAGTTAACTGTATAAAGTCTCCTGAATGTGACTAGATAGGCAATCCCTTAGACATACTAAATGGCATGAAAGAAAAGAGCAAGTAACAATATTCATAAAAAATTTCCTAGTAATTGGCAAAACTATAAAAGATGTAAAAATACAAGATTTGAGAGAGTAGAAGCTTCAGCACTTCTTTCCTTCCAGGAAAAACAGCATTATAAGCCTCTGTAAGGGATAATGCAGCATCCCCTCGGACACCTGCAAGCAGGACCCTGCCCGATGGTAGCTACATGAAGGCTCTCTCTCTGCTGGCTTTTGTTAACCATAACTTTCTTTCCTCTAGAAGCCCCCATCCCACACTCTGTGCAGCAGTGCAAAAACGCAGATGAACTGATACAAGACAAGCCTTCAGTGCACCATACGGTGCATATGTCTAACAAAAACAGATTTAAAAAGTTTAACCACGGCCTCATGGAGTATTCACAGGTTTAAGTTTCATAAAACTGGACCTTTAAAGGCTCCTTTCAACCCTAACCATTCTATGATTCTGTGATTCTCCACATGCTTTAATAAGCAAGAATAAAGTTCAAAGTTAATTAATTCAGCGATGACATTTTTAAGGATCAAAACTAGAAATAAAGTATTTATTAGTTACCTAGTCTACCTATAAAGAAAAAATATACCCATCTCATGCTATTCCTTGTTCTGTGATGTGATCTCCACACACAAATCTCAGAATGGCAGGATTCTTTTAGGCTACCCTCACAAACCTCATTACATACGTTACCTTTCAACAGGCATATAACAGGTTTATTTCTGTTCTGCCAATTCCAAGATATTTCTCTTGCAGAGCAAGTCTGTCAAATTTGTCAAGCACTGAAAGCACAAGAACACGCAGTAGCAGTAAAAATTGGAAGGCTCAAAATCTTTGCAAGGAAACATTTAACAGTGTCAAGACTTATTTCAGAATTAAAAAATTATTTAAAGCCTTTAAGCTACTTCTGAACGAAGCAAAAGATCATCTTCACATTGTGAAAATGGTAGGTAATAGTTACTGCAAATGAATGACTGCACCTTCCCACAAGGCTGGGGTTTAATGGTTCAGTCACAACACGTGCTGGTTTGCAGTGTGCCACCCATGACAGCAGAAAGGCAGGACTAGTGTTGTTCATAAAGAATGCAGGTTCTCTACAGTTATTTCAAGTCATCTTTCACAAATACTATTCCTTTGAAGGAACCATTCGTTGGTTCAGTTTTGTGAATTGATTCACCCCAAGCACTGACACCCCCCAGCAGTGGGCTGTGCAGCACCAGTGCACCTCACCGTGTGACCAGCACACAGATCTCAGTGAAGTTCAGTTCCCTGACTTTCAGGACACAACCTCTAGTGTCAGATGAGACTCAGACTCCACACTGAAGCTTTCTTTGCACCTATGGATAGACTATAAACAGTTATTGACTACATTCTGCCCCAGGCAGTGGGACAAAAGCTCCTCACAGTAGTCTCATCCATGCATAGTTTTTAAATCATTGCTACACTATAAATATAAGAAACTATGCATGAGCAACATTAAAAAAGAGCAATATAGTATTAAAATTATTTACAAAAGAGTAACTGCATTAGTTATAACAATTTTCCTATTTAGTCCATTTCAAAAGCTCCACCTAAAACAGAATTTACAAAAACAGACCTCTGAGCCACAAACCAGCGTGACAGAAGTCAGGTTTGTATTTGAACATTTTTTTTGTTTTTTAAATAACCAAGAGAACCATTTCTCTCATAATCACTTTAAATCTTATCCTTTCCAGTTTTGAAACACTGCCCAGTTTCTGTTTCTCCACAAACAGCTTAAAAGGCACATTTAAGACTTAAAAGAAAAAAAGCAGACCCTGCTACACATCAGTCTCCCCTTACATCGCACAGGATTTGGTCTTTTCTTGATCAAAGACAGTATTTGCTCTTCCATATTGGAAGTATCCCTGCAAGGCAAATGCAATACAATTAAGATTTTATGAAGTATGCCAGAAGAGTGTAAGATGACCAAGAGAAAGTTAGAATTTTCATACTGAATTCCTACCTGCAGACATTGCATTAAACACTGTTATTTCAAATAGGATTCAAACTTGTGTGATAATTTACTGACAAGAAATTTAACATGTACAAAAAATTCCATCCCTTCTGAAAAACTAAATATGGTTATACAAAGTTGAATTATACAATGCAGCCAACTAAATTCATTTGCCTAGTTCCAGGCAGGAAAACACACCAATACACTGAGACAGTTGTCATGTAAGGCATTACAAACTCTTCAGTGAAATTATGCTAGAGTCTGTATTACATGGAATATTTGAAATTGTTCATAATTTAAGATCCAAACTAGCCCATGGCTTATTTTCTAAAGCAATTTACACTCTGGTCCCTTGTAACTTTTTACCGTATAGTCAATGATTTAACCACAGTAGTCTCATCACAGAGTTACTAACTAGAACAGTAAGGAATTTAAATTGCATCAAAAATCTCTAGCATTTTGTTTTCATTTAAAAAATATTTAATCTTCAAAAAATTAACAGAATATGAAACATAACTAGTCAAAAGAAAAATCATCTTCAAACCAGACATATCTACCATAGATTTCTTGGCAGCCTAATTACCACAATAAATTCCCCATGAAGCTCCATTTTGTACATGTATTCCTCAGAATACCAAATGCAAAAAAAAAAACCAAACAAAAAATTCCCACAAACTTCAGGATTTAAGACGAAAACTGTTCAAAACACCGGAAAAAAAAGAAATAAGTATCTCATAGCTACTTGCTTTCACTTCCCAAAAAACCACAGTATTTTGAATTTGATTGCTTGCTTTATTTTCCCCCTCCCTCTCTCTTCTCCTCTCCTCATTTTGATTGGGATAATCCCTCCTTTGAAAGCATACAACAACTTAGTAAATATAAATAAATTTGAACTTTCACATCCTCATCCTTTTACCAGTATCATTTCTAAATCTATGATCTTAACTTTCCTATATTAAAGTAAAAATCAACCTTCCAGACGAAAATCAAAGTTAAGAAAGAAAATGCACATTTTAAGTAGAATGGTAACTTGGACATTTCCTAAATAATCATCTGGTAAGTCTTTAACACATCTGAAACCATTCTAGAAGTTGGTCAATCACACACAAAGCAGTTCTGCTAAGCACAGGCTCTAACAGGAGCTCCATTAGGTGCTTTGAAATATAAATTCTCACAAACTGTTTCATGTGGCATACACAGCTCCTGTATACTGTGCCAAAAATACAGCCCATTACTAAATTACAACTAATTACCATCATCTGAATGTGCTCCACAAAGCACAGGGAGATAATCTGACCTTAAATCCACAGGAAAATGGACCAATGACTGAGAATAGTGCAATCATTTTATTTGCTATCAGAAGTAAACCAGACATGTCTGAGTAGATTGCAAGTGGTTTTGACCCACGAAACAAATGCCCAAACTGAAATTGAACCGATTCAAAGAATAATGGATTTCATACAGGTGTGAACATTTTCAGTGGTTCCAATTTAATAATATCAAGATTTTTTTTTTTGTGCAACAACTACCAACAGGTAGAAGAAGCCTTATTTGCTAATTAAGCAAGGAGAGAGAATACCAAAAAGCACAAAGTCAGAAAGTATAAATAAAAAAATGTGTGCCCACATCTCTCAAAATACATTCTACACAAAAATACATTCTACATAGACTGACAGTGTCAACAACTGGCCTTTACCACTGCACATGTATCAGGTCTTTGATCCTAACCAGCTATAAAAAATGTGCTGCTTATTTAGACAGAGGAAAAAACTAAAAAAAAAGACAATTTATCTTTATGAGTACTCTTTATCTCCATCTGCTGCTCAGCTTAACAGTTCAGAGAGAAAGAAAAAAATCCAGGATAGATTAGTAGAAACCAATTTCATCGTAAATTTAGACACTTGTAAACCTCAATTCACTCAATTCTTTTGTGCGCTGTTTAAACAACGCGGTATACAGATTATAATTTGCAAGGTTATTCAACTCTCACCCACCCACAACCATCTCTATACTTGGGGATGAATAGTATTAAAACATATAACAAGAAATACATCAAGCCTGTTAAAGCTTCAAAGGCAACACAAGAAAACCATATCTAATTCCCTACAGCCTTTGCTACCTGTACTAATTCCACACAAAAAAACTTCATGCAAAGATTCACTTATCAAGTTGCTGGAAACCTTTCAAATAAAACAAAAACAACAAAAAGTCCCCCAAACATCTGACTGATTTTCAGTGAGGTTGTTTCAAAACTGTACGTTGATTTATAGCACCCAGATTGCTGCTGCTAAAATACTAATGCAACATTCAAGTTCCTACCTGCTGTATTATACTTACTTGTAGTAAAATACATTTCTAAAGCCTATTAAAATCTGCACTTAAAATGCTAATTATAAGACTGGAAAAGGTAACACTACACTTCCAGCTATGTTTCCAAAGTTACCCAGTTTCCTTGCATTAAAGTGCATGTTTGGATGTATATAATTTCTTTCAATAATCCTAATAAATGAAAATCCATGTTAAAATTGACATGTTGCAACTCGAAAGCATTTTTGCAATTTATATATTAAGAACCAGAGCATGCAAATTAAACTGTTGTTAGACATTGGAATGGTCTAGTTTTACAAGTTATGAAAGTTTCCCTGTAGAGAAATTTGTTCAGACAACTGATGATATCAGGGCAACAGTGCTTTTCAGTTAGCAACTGCATACTACAGGCAGTAAGGAAACAATTAGTATGTTTGATTAAAAGTGTTGTTCCTTCCTGAAATGGTTTGGAAGTATTTCCTGTCCACTTCCTCAACACACTGAGTCACCTCCACTTAAGATAAGCATTCAATTTGTGTACTCAGTGATTTTATAAATTAATTACTATATCGGAGGCCAATTACCTAAGGGGATTTGCATGGCCAATTATTAGGAAACACTTTGGGGAATAACTGAAGCTGTTTGATCTCACTACCACGGTTTCAAAAAATCTGTTTCATCACATCACAGCAACTCTTGCTGATGCTATGGAACTGCTAAATAGCAAAATGCTTCGATTGGCTGCACCAAACCTCCTGTGAGCTGTCACATAAGGGACAGAAAAGTTACCAAAACCTCAGCCACAGGGCAGGTAAAGCACACCTTTTTCTTTTTTTTTTTAAGAAAGAAAACATTAACGAGGCATGTCCATGCCCAAATGTAGGAAAAGATTGGTTAGTACTTTAACTGCATTTCCAGACATTATTTTCTGTTACTGATCGTTTCCCAGTCATATGGGAGAAAATTTGGTCAGGGAAAAATAAAAAAAAAGTCTATGTCTCAAAGTCTCAGCCCAGGTAATACCTTCCAAAAGCTGGGTATGAAATTTTACCTCCAGCGAATGACAAGTTTCACCTCCATCTGACTTGGAAGAGGAGAGGACCAGGATATCACTCTCAATAAATACGTATTTTTTCACTTGTTTAGCACAATTTGGTGCTAATATAGTGCTAACCTAGGGTTAATCTAAACTTGATGGAAAAAAAGAACAGGTCATGCTTCCTAACAAAATTTAATTCATTAAGAAGGGCTGATCTGACCGTTTTAAAGCAGCTCAGGAGAATTTTAAACTCTTGAACAAAGTAGGTAAAAGACATGCCTAAAGCAAAAAAACTAACTACATCTTAGTCTAAATTTATTGAAGGGAAAAGCATAAGTGAAGCAGCACCCATAGGTATTTGAATTTGAGATTAATACTCTATTAATTCAGATTTATGAAGCAAACTTCTGCGTTTTTCATGTGACAAATTGAGGGCCCTGCCTTACCATACTGTTAATTCAAGCTGTAACTCAAGCTTTGCGTCCCATTCTTAGACTTCTCGCTTGAGTTCACCAAAAAGCTGTTAGAAATAGCAGTTAAAACTCAGTAATTTCTGGTGTTCAGAAGAGCAGAATAGTAAGGATACAACAGGGGCTAACCCAGCCACTTTGCATAATTTCAATTATTCCCCAGGGTGGTTACTTCATCCCAAGGATTACAAGTTAATTGTGCAGGAGTCTTGTGAGATGACAACTGAGATCATGCTGAATGGGCCTGACAACCCTGTCTTTCTCAAAGAAGTTATTTTGGTTTGTTCCTGGTATCAAGAGGAATCTGTCACAAGCCTTTTTGATTTAACGATGGAGCAGCTAATCCTGGAAACATTCTGCAGACATATGAACACCAAGTAAATCACTAGGAATAATCAGCATGGATTCAACAAGGGGAACTCATGCTTGATCAACTTGATGAAGACCTACAATGAAGTGAATGGCCTGATCGACCAGATGAGAGCAGTGCATGTTGTCTACCTGGACTTCAGTAAGGTCTTTGACACTGTCTCCCATAAAATCCTCATTAACAAGCTGTTGATGTATGGCCCAGATGAGCAGAGGTGGACTGAAAACTGGCCGAGCAGCTGGGCCCAGAGGGTGATGATCAGTGGTGCAGTCTAGTTGGAAGCCAGCAGCTAGTAGTGAACCCAGGGGTCAGTACTGGGTCCAGTCCTGTATAACATCCTCATTAATGATCTGGATAACGAGGCAGGGTGTACCCTCAGCGAGTTTGCTGATGACACAAAACTGCAAAGAGTGGCTGATACCAGGGGGTTGTGCTGCCATTGAAAGAAAAGGACCTTGAGGTCCTGGTGGACAAGTTGAACATAGGGCAGCAATGTGACCTTGCAGAGAAGAAGGTAAATAGTAGCCTGGACTGCATTAGACAAAACTTTGTCAGCAGGTCAAGGTAGGTCATATGTCCCCTCTACTTAGCAGGTGATGAGGCCACAACTGGAGTACTGCATCCAGTTCTGGGCTCTCCAGGACAAGAGACACAGGGACTGAGTGGAGAGAGTCCAGCAAAGGGTCACAGAAATGGAAGGACTGGAGCATCTGTCCTGTGAGAGAAGGCTGAGAGAGCTGGGACTGTTCAGTCTAGACTTATCAATGTATATGAAGGGAGGGTGTGAAAAGGACAGAAGCAGGCTCTTTCCAGTGGTGCCCAGTGACAGGACCAGAGGCAACAGGCACAAACTGAAACACAAGAGGTTACCTCTGAACATCAGGAAGTACTTTTTGTACTGTGAGTGTGATCAAGCACTGGCACAGGTTGCCCAGAAAGGTTGTGGAGTCTCCATTCTTGGAGATACTCAAAAGCTGCCTGGATGTGGTCCCAGGCAACTGGCTCTAGATGGCCCAGTCTGAGTAGCAGGGTTGGACTAGATGACTTCCAGAGGTCCCTTCCAACCTCAGCTATTCTGCAATTCTGTACTTCAGGTGAGAAACAATGCACAGAAACAGAAAACAAAGATAACGAAGATAATGATCCTTTCTCAAACTTTCTCTGCAGACGTGACAAAATTACAAACATAATTATACCTACTAATACCTGCAAAATTAAGTGCCAAAATATATTGTAAGTATTATGTTTAAAATACAATATTCCAGTCCTGGAAAGTTAGTTTTTTCCAACCATCCAACTAAAGCAACTAGTTATCTTAAAATAGATGCAATATTTTCCACTCCTCAAACAGAAAATAAGCCATAAAAAGTGTGAAATTTCTGAGACAGTAACTAGATTTCACCTTGAGGCAGTTCCTACCATTAGCAGCCTTCTGGCACCAACAAAAATTCCATTTACAAAAGCTGTATGAAAATACTCAAACATAAACCAAGTTGTGGCAAATCTTACTAAAAAAGCTCTTCTAACAAATCTTTTCTTTTTATTCTTGGAAGCCGTAATGCCTTTCAAACAAAGATTTGGGGTAGCTGATGCTGTTCTCACAAGATAAAAGGACAGAGTCAGCAGAGAAAAACAGACTAAAATAACATGAGCAGTATTGTGAATGTCCACGAGTGTCTTTCAGGCTTATTTGAATTTTCCTTACAGAAGAACATGACTTTAACAAAGTGCTCAGAAACTGGAGGAATCCTGTACAGCATATACAAGCACTTAACTGATTGCTATGATTCATTTCCATTTCCCAACATCTCTAAAATTTTAAATAAAATATTTATTTTATGTGCAAATCCCAAAAGTACCTCTTATGGAGAAAATAATACTACTTCAAATGCTGAGAGCAGATTCCTCAGCTCACTTCAGGAACTCCACGAGGAGTATCCATAGAAGCTAGACTCACAGCAGAGAAGAGCTCTTCTAGGTGTTAAGTCACACTAAAAATTAACTACAGGTGCTACAGACTGTCTCCTACAGAAGTGTCTTTCACTTCCTTGAGGTGGGAAGCAGACTTAGCTTCACTAGGCTAAAGTTAGCCTTTGAATAGCTTTGCGATACCTCTTCCCCTAGGAGAAGGAGGCAATATTCCTCCCTCTCTTCAACTTTCATAAAGCCTACATAATTGCAAATCCACTTAGACTGTTTGCAAATGGAAAAGGCAGAAAAAGTCAACACAGCTTTGTTTTAAAGCTTTACAGTTTTAGAAAATAAGGCTGTTCAATGTGTGCTCTATGGCAGCAGCACACAAGCTGGCAGAGGCAGCAGCAACCCTGCCCCAGGCTCTCCTCGCATGCAAACATCTCTAAAGGAACTACCTACAAAAAGGCTGAATTCTTGTATTCCTTCATCAAATTATGGATACATTCTAAAAGCCTCTATTGCAATAATTCATAATAAATAGCTCCGTTCTGGAGCTATTTCATTATAGAAAGCAAGCTGTAACTTTCTCTTCAGGGAAAACTCTTTCTTTAGAACTTTTCTCTTTCCTAAAAATAGCCTGAAGCCTATGCAACTTCTCATGAAAACCAAACCCTTCAGGATGCTGCAAATAGATGCTTTAGAAGCCAAAGCAGACCACAAACTAAATCAGCAACTGCAGCTATATTCAAAGTGTCCAGAGTCAAAGCTTCCCAGTAAAAAAAAGCTATTTTCCCAGAACAATTTTCCCCACCAAAACTGATGATTCCTTATGTTCATCATAAAAAAAAAAGAAGCCACAAACCCACACCATGCACCCACACATACACTTGGCAAGAAGACTTAGAATGAAACAGAATCAACACTTCTGCAAGGTGTATGGTCTGATAACCAAGTATCAGTAACTGAATATGAAAACTTATCTGTCAAAACCCGTCCTTCCTCAATAAAGGATCTGAAAAAAAAATAATTGGCCTTTTTATTTTCTAACATTTTCTGAAAGGAAAAGAAAATATATTAAGTTTACTGCCTAATTCAATAGCTTTGGTTATTTCATACGTATTTAGGGCATCTCTCAGATCTTCATGCGTCTTCTGCTTTTGGCCTGAGGCAATCTTATTCAATATGGAAGAATGCAAAGGTGTTAATTGTGCTTTTTAAGAAGTTCATGAATCCATAGGCTTGGAAGTGTTCATTTCTCCAATATTACAGTAAAAGGTTACTAACAAGTTAACTTTAATGAGAGACAAAATCCTGGGGAAGGTGCATTTCTGGTACTGAAATAAACATATATCTATAAAATAAAATGTTAAAAACTGAATACTATTCATATCAGTAGTACCAAATAAAATTTCCCTTAGAACACTTAAGGAATGAGCCAAAGACCACCTCACAGAAGAGCAGAGAACACTAACAGGGCCAAGAACAGAAATAAAAAAAAATTGTTTTACTGAGATGAGGAAGTGAGAAGGATTCACAGAAGCTTAGAAAGATACAAAGGGGAGACACGGATAAAGTACACATTTGTAAGGTTGGAAAGGACAATAAGTTAATAAACTACTGACATTTTCTTTTATTAAGGACAGAAGTCAATTCAACTCCCTTCTACCACAAGACCGGTCTAGTTAAGACAGAAGAACCTCTTTACCTTACCAAAACTCTTCACTCTGACCCATGTGACATTAACAAACTAAAGGAACACAATCTAGACAAAGTTGTATTTATCTAAGATTGTTTAACTTCTTGTGGAACTTTAAAATATACACTCTTTGCTGTTAAAATCTGAGCATGTTTCAAGTGCTGCCATGGGCCCAGTTCTACCTAACTTTAAAAAATGAAATGTGAATATAGTCTACTTACACATGAATTGCATTAAGGCATTAAAAATGCTTTGGAAAGCAGGAAAGAAATTTACATTTGAATAAATTGACTCAATTTTGCTGATGAACTTTAACGATTTGCTATTACCAAAAGAGTAATCCCATTTCTCCATCTTCCTCCCCCATTCCTGCATATCTGGCTGGCTACTATTCAGCTCTTGTAGGAGACTACAGCTTGTCTCTCATTGTTAAACTGATTTAATCAGGAAATCTGGAGGAGAAAAAAAAAACAACAACAAAAAACCCCCAAAAAAACAACCAACCAAAAAAAGCCCAAACCAACCAAAAAAAATCCAAAAACACCAGAGTTTTCCAAGGGGCAGGAAGGAGGGTAGAAAAAAGGTCAGTTCAGGTCTTCTTACAAAACATCAAACTGTTTTCCTCTAGTCTGAGTCAGCTCAGCAAGGGCTCCAACAAATGTTGAAGTCAAAGCTGGGGAAGCAGTGAGACCAAGGCAGAGGTCAGAAATGGTCACAGCACACTTTAAGATTCTGCCAAGTGCATCATGACATCAAGTTCACTGTCTTAACAGACATGACACAAAAAACAATACTATGATCCTGTCCAAAACTGAAAAGTGAAAAGTGCCGATGAAGAACATGTTCTAAACCCTGAGGAATGCAAAGAAGGATCAGCCAATTCCAACATATCATCAACCAAACGTAAGTCAGTGTTACAACACTGATACAAACAAGATCACATGTAAGCTACCACAGATGTGCATCCCAGTCCACACCACACCTTTGCTGTCTTAGTTGAAGCTCTGCCTATCAAGCTTTGTAGAAAATCTACATCTCAAACTAGAGAAGGAGCAGAAAAGAAACAAGAACAGGAGGTTTCACAAAACACAGCCTATAAAAGCATTTTTTTAAAGAGAGCTCATTTAGGGCAGGGAGGTGAAAAAAAACCCCAAAAGCGCACACACAAAAAACCCCAAACCACCACCACTATTCTGGTACAGAAAATGTTAGGAAATGGATTTTTTTTCCCATGTCTCTTTAGGATTAAAAGAGAAAGAAACTAGATTAAGTTACAGGAAAGTGTGATTGGTGCTAAGAGCTGGAAAGGAACTAGTTATGAAAGAAGAGCAACAAATTGTCCAAAGAGATGGCAAAAAACATATTTGCCAAATTTGAGGAATGGACCAGTAATGAGCCCTTGTACCAAAGAAGGGCAACAGCATCCTGGGCTGCATTATGAAGAGAGCTGCCAGTGGGTCAAGGAAGCTGATCCTTCCTTTCTAGTCAGCACTGGTGAGACAACCAGAGTGCTGGGTCCAGTTCTGGACTTCCCAGTACAACACAAGCATGAACATACAGGAGAGAGCCCAGCAGAGGACCACAAAGATTCGTGCCTTGGAACACCTGTCATACTGGGACAGACAGAGCAGCAACTGTTCAGCCTAGTGAAGAGAAGGCTCAGAGTGGATCTTACTGATGTGAATAAATATCTGATAGGAGGGTGGAAAGAAGACCGAGACAGACCTGCCTTAGTGATACCAAGTGAGAGAAAGAGGTAGCAGATACAAACTGAAAAACAGGAAATTCCATCTGAACATCAGGAAACACTTTTTCACCACAGGGTGGCCCAGAGAGGTGTGGAGTCTCAATCCTTGAAGGCATTCAAAACCTGACTAGACATGGTCCCAAGAAACCAGGATGAACTAGACAGTCTCCACAATTCCCTTTCAACCTCACCCTTTCTACAATTCTGTGATTTTTTTTGCACAGCTGCAAATCCATCTATGATGTACAGAAAGCGTCACCCACAGCCAGGCAATTCTACACAGACAGCAGAGAAAATTCGTATGTGCTTCCTGAGAACCACAGAATGGTTTGGGTTGGAACGGGCCTTTAAATCTCACCTAGTCCAATCTCCCTGCAGTGAGCAGGGACACCTTCAACTAGATCAGGTTGCTAATTAGTTATCATTACAATATTCCAAGCAAATCGTTTAAAGATATTGAAGAAACACAAAGAAGGCTTGACATGATCCTGGTACACTCATAGTGTCATTGATTTAGTGAGATATAGAAAAAAAATAAATTACTGTTGTATATTAAGAGCATTGACCTATGAAAACAAATCACCAGTTGTTCGTGGCTCAGTTGCGCAGTCTTGAATACTTTACAACATGTTATTCTGCAACCTATTGAGGCTCATAAATTAAGGAAGGTCAGGTTGATCAACAGCATATTAGAAGAAACCCAGATGTTTGCAAAAGCCCATAGCATTGGACACACACTCTGCCACACGCTTTCCCAACCTGACCTGAACCAGTGTCCCAGCATGACACCAGTGATTAGCCCATTACTGAACGTGGAGCTCTCCAATGACTCACAGGTTCCCAAATCTTGGAAACTTGTGCTGATAAGGCAGTAAACTGGCAGTTCAACAGGGCAATACTTCTTAAGCTTTTCTCCCCAGTTTTATTAAATAGCATTATAATTTGCCTATCATACAGAACTAATTCTCATGCCATTCCCACTGGACATGCCATTCGTTACTTTTCAGCCTGAACTGCAGTGAACCTACAGCACCCACTGAGAGTTTTCTTTTCAGGAGAGGTACGGTAGGATAATAGACACAAAAGGTCTACAACATGGTAATTGAAATTATTTTCCCTAAGGATCTACCATTGTACTCTGATGGGCCCATAGAGCAGTATAAAGCACCTGGATAACTAATTTTCCTTTTTGAATATTCATACTACTAATCTATTACCAGAAACGTACAAAGCTTATTCAAATATTACTACGAGGCTGCAGAGGGTGCTCCAACACTGCTTATAGACAGTTTCTGTTCACATTCCACAGCAAATCACTCACTGATTTTTCAGAAATAATTAGAATTTGGAAAAAATTTTGAAGGCAGGTCAAGATTAGACTTCCCCCAACGCATTGTTTTATCAAGAGAGAAAGATGATACAAATCGAAAAAAATCTTTTCCCCCCACCAACAAAAGGTGTTCCAAGTGGAAATAACATGCAGGGAGGCAGCACCTCTTCACAACATTGCCTTTTTCCTCCACCTAAGATATGAAATACGTAACTGCTCCACATGGACCTAATGGAGTGCAGAGTGGGGAAAGTGGGCACATAGATACAGAAATGCATACTGGAATATTATCAACTATATTGTTCCAAAGCTGCTTAAGTAAATAACCTCCCTAGAAGAAATTTCTGCTGCTTTAAGAGTAGCTCCTCAAACATTGCAAAGCTTTTTGCTCTCTTTGTGACCACCCAACACCACTATAAAGCACTCTCAGTGCAGAATGCAGCGGCTTGTGCAGGTCGTGCTTTACTCTTGGGGGTGGGAATCCACAAAATAAGAGTACCTCTACTTGTGTATCGCAGATATTACTTTAATATCTAGCCCAGTTTAATTTACTAGCTTTCAAGTAAGAAAAGTGCAGATAAAAAGCCCCAACATCTTCTTTCGGCTAAAGTTAATTTTAACAAGAATTTGTACTTCTCCCCTTTCTTACGGCTTTTTTAATCTCATTCCAGTAAGCGCACAGTGAAAAATGTTACATTATCTGACCATACTGCCATTTAAATATATTAATTCTGAGCCAGCTGGTGAAAATTAAATAGAGGAAAGGCTTTTAAAGGCTTTTAAATTAAATTTTTTTAAAACATTGAAATAGTGTAATTAGCTGATCCTTCACCTTACTGCATTCAAGCTCCAAATCAGCGAGTTCTAGATTTGACAATTCGTATGTTGAACTTGAAACACAGGGCAGATAAACCAAACATACAATACAGCCTTAATCAAATACTTTCACAGTTCTTTTAAGAAAGAACAGCTAGCTCAAAGCATCAAGTAGTTCAAGAATGAAAACCCTGCCCTTTACATAGCTCACTGTCTTGCCTCACTACTTCTGCAGAGTTCTGCTTACAGCAAATGCTGCCTTTGTCACTGCAAGATTACTTGCACTTCTTTTTATACAAGGTCTGCACCTTAACGTCACCTAAAAATAACTCTGGGTGAGCCTGTTTTATGGTAAAGAATTGAACCAGAAGTCCAACTCTCAGTCCCACGTGACCTGGGTTTCAGACCGCCCTCTGCCCTACAGGAATTAACAACTTCCATACAAAAGAAAGAGATACAGAACAGGTGCAATGTAGGTTAAGTTTTCATCTTACCAGTGTCACATTATGAATACAATTTAAGACACAAGCACTAAAGACACTGAAGATGCAACTGCACAGTTGATACATGGTAATATAAAGACCACGCTGCACCAAAAGAGGAGTTCGTGCAGCTCCTTCTCCCTGACTAAGCTGACAAATAACTCTGCAAAATTACATAAACAAAGCAAGTAAGTTTCCACCTGTGGTAGGAAGCTGATCCAATGCAAAACACTCCCACACAATTTCCAACACTAACAGCAGGAGTTAAGACAGGAGCACATGCCCACGAGTTGAAGCCCCAGCAGTGCACCAGCAGCATTCCTGCGCTTTCTGTCCTGTCTTGGTTGACTTCAAATCCACAATGGGAACGCACAAAGATTCTTGATAGGAGTCATATAGGGTGCACACTGGAGGTAAGTGAATACATCTCCCTTTGCTCTGAAAGGATCACTGCTGCGCTGATACACTTGATGGTATCTTACAGTACTTCACAGAAAATTCAGGTCATTATAATAGAAAAGTTGCCTAACGAGCAGTAAAAGAGAGTCATAAACAGTGTATAGGAACAGAGTTAAGTAACCCCAGTTGTGATATGGAGTAACTACAAAACAGACTCATATTTTATCAAAAGAGCAGCAAACAGGTCCAAAGGTTAAGTTTAGTCATTACTGATAAAACTTATATCCAATACTGTAAAACCTATATACATCACAGATACCAGCATTTAAGAGACACTTCTGATTCCTAGTTTTTTATTCAGCATTTATCACATCAATTATTTTACACAAACCAAACAAAATGCAACACCTGTACAGAAGCAAAAAACCCACCTCAATGAAATGGTTTTCTGTACTTTGCACTGAGGACTCACAGAAAGCTACTGACTCAGGAGACTTGCCTCACTCTCCGAAGCACAAAAGCATTTCAGTAGAAGGAAATCTTTTTTTCCCCCTCAGAAGCATTGCATGTCAACATACACCAGTGATTTTACCACAAGAGGGAGATGAGAAAGACAGACAAAACTGACTGGAGGCACGGTTAGTGAAGCATTGGTTTAAACATGACTAATTAACAGTTGAAAATCACCATTACCTATCTCCCATATGTTCTCATTTGTAAGCAAATGTTGGACAGTGAATCTTAACATATGGCAACAGTAAGTTGCACTCCAATCTTTGAATAGTGAAGTACATACAATCTGGCCCACTGCTTCAGCTGTAAAATGTTATTGCAGGGTAACCTAAAAGGAAAAATAGTCTCATATAAAATAGTGGACAGGGAGAAATGGAAAATTAGGTATAAAATGGTTAAGAAGCTCCCTAAATTAAGCTTTCCTGGCTAGTTTGGTTATTGGCTTACATTTAAGGGCACTAAATAACTTCATCTCACCTTCATGCCTCAGTCTGCCATTTGAAAGCTAGGTAGAATGACTACTTGTATTTGAAAGATGCACTGATGATACACAAGTTTTGGACCACACACAACACGCAGGCATACACAGATATATATAGACAGGGAGATAGAAATAACTATAAAAAGAGCTGGAACCAACATCACAGCATTTCATTGCTTGACCTGACTGATAACAAATGACTCTGAGCTTAAGCAAAAATTGTGATCAGCTTTCTTACATTAAAACTAATGTTTCCAGGAGAAAGGTTGTCACTTATTAACTCTTACACAGTTTATATTTTTTCTAAACTAATCACAAAGCTTAATAAGCACTGATCAAGTCAGCTGAATTTAAACCACAGACTCTTTGCTTCATGTAGAAAACAAAAGCAACTGAGCACCTTCAATTCACCTGCATTTATTTGTTAACACCTGACAGAACATTTCTAATGTAGAGTAAAAAATTTTTTATACTTAAAAGCATGTGATGGCTTTTTAAAGATGCATTCATTTTTTTAAAAATTGCATCCCAGTTCCTTATCTAAAAATATTTTAAATTCCGAGGTGTGAGCTATTTTAACATGAAATGGTATTTAACTTACTGGTTTCTTGTCATCAGCGATACACAGCACTGTCTACTATGAAAGTGCCAAATAGTAACTCTGAAAATATAATAGGAAAAGAATAAATCAACTGAAAAATAGATACAACCTAAGGCTTTCTAAAAGAAACTAATTGTCAAAGGAAATACTGTGGCCAATTAACTGATACCTTTAGAAGTAACTGGACAAAAAAATAAAGTTTCAAGGGAATATATGCTCTGAAATAAAGATAAATGCCCATTAACAAGCCTTGCTTCCTTGGCTTTTCTAGTGAGAGAAGCAGAGAAAAAAGCCTACTGCCTTTCTATCTCAGTACCTGTCTCCCTGCTGTCACCACTATTATCAGGTATGGTACCTGTCAACTATCCTGACTGAACTCAAGGAAGCAAAAAAAATCTGTAGCAAGTCTGCAATTATGTGTGAAACCCCCCAAAAAATTCTAGGGGAAAGTAATGTCTTAGTTAGGGAAACAGAAGTAAATGAAAACAGTGAACAAAACTTTTGAACACAGAGGTGGATACAGCCTAGAGAAAAAACAAACAAACAAAACCCCAAGTAACAAAAAAAAAACACAAACAAAACCCCACAAAAATCAAAAACCAGTCTTACTGAAAGTTGAGTACATTCTCAAATACACTCAATCAACTGCTTAGACAAAACAACTGGCAAAAAATTATCAGAATACAAAACTACAAACAATGCCCTTCCACAAAGTACCTCCAAAACACCCCCATTTCTGAAACCAGGTTCTCCAACATGAACACACCAGTTCTGAAGAAAATGCTCAAAAAAACACTTTAATAAAGAAAATATTCGCCAAATTAACAATTACACCAGTGAACACCTGTCAGTAAACAATATGCACTTTTAAACACAAGGCACATCAAATAACTTGCCCTCCTCAAATTATTTGTTGCTGATCATGACATAATATTCTTATACTCAATTTTATACAAAAATTTTAAGATAGCGACAAGGTGTACAGGAATCTCATTCCTTGGAAGAATCCACTGCTTCCTGTAGTCTTCAGAACAGACCTCTAGAACAGGCCAAACTCACTACCAGATGCATACAAACCAAATAGAAACAGACTTAGAGAAACGTCAATGAAAAACTTTCAAGTATCTCTTTACAACCACCCAACAGAGCCTATGCATACACTTGGAAGAATGCAATGTTTCACACATAGCACCACATGTCCTTATGGGATCTATACCTTGCAACCACTATGTTCAAGGATGAACATGCACCAGTCAGCACCAAGGGACAGAGAGAAACCTGTTAACCATACCCACTTCATCTCTTCCACCTCAGTGAGGACCTGCAAGATTCCTTGAAATACAAAGCAAAATAAATCAGGGGTTCAAGAAGAGATTTGTTTGATGGCCCTTTACATTCTTCCCTACTCCTTCCATCATATTAACTCTTCCTTATTGTACAAGGCTTCCATTCATCTTGCATCATAAAATGACATCATTTCAATTGAGCCAAGATGTTTTTGTAAGGCTGAAGACTAGATCAGGTGCACTAGTCCAGCTTTATAAAAAAAAACTTAAAAAAAACATTAGATATGTTCAGCAGTGCAGGCACTCTATATATAGTAAATCTTGAAAATAAAATAAAAGCAGACAGTGCTTTGGGAGGATTTGGAGGGTTTTATAGGAAGCATGCTGGTATGTTCTCATTCCTACGGTAAAAGCACAGGAACTGGACTAAGACAGCAAGGTGAAATTTCTGCCAGGAGATTGGTGCTTACAGAAGGGGAATTAGAGAAAGAGGCACAGGCAGGAGAGCCCATACCATTCCTAAAGAAGATTCCTATGTGACAAAGATCCGAAAGTCACTTTTAGACAAACATGCAAGACCCCTTTCATGCTCAGTTCCCTTAATGGGAGGAAACAATGACCTCAATAAACTGGGTTTGTAACATCTGATGAACTTCAGAACATCAGGAAATGTTTCCGACATTAAAAGGCTTACAAAGGAAGGTGAGAATTAGAAGAATGCAAAGCAGAAATGCAGAACACCCTGAGCATCCGGTTAGTTTAGCTTCAACCACCTATAATTCTCAGAGATCAAAGTGTCAGTCAATGGCAGGAATTAACACATTCCAGCATAAACATTGCTCCAATTTAAAATAACCTGTATCCCATTTGAAAATAAAGAGCAGGCATTTTAAAAGAGTAGAAGAGCGCTCCTCCCTTCTTCCTCCCTTAAATTGCTGCTCTTAAATTTTTATATAAGATGCATTTCCTTCCACCCTATCTTCACTTGTCTCCCCTCCAATGTCCCTTTCCCCGTTTGCTTTTCTTTCATTCACTCACCCAGTGTGGAATACGTGATGCTCACTCTTAAGTTATTAATTTGGAATGGTTATCAAGTATGAATAAAGGCCCTGCAAGAGAAAATAAGTGAGCTTATGGCCTACAAAGTCAGAGCAAAGTAAAGGCAGTCCCTACATGACACTCCGAGGTCAACTGTCTGAGGTCAACTGTCCTTGCTGTAGATTGTTACACATTCCCATAGCTTCCCTGCATAATCCTATTTCCTTTCGTAAATCAGTTCCTGATGATCAGTATTTCAGGGCATTTTATTCCTAAACAGGATCAAAAGCATTAACACTACAGGGAGGAGAGAGTGGTGAATGTAGATGAATTGGAGTAAGAAACACCATCAGTGGGATCAGAAAGATCAAGAATTGCCAGGTCAGAGGCCTGAGGAAGTAAAGCCAAGGAGTCGCTGACTGCTGGGGAGACAAGAAGGAAAATCCTACAGCCTCCAGGATAGAACAGAAATACACAGACATAAGTCTGAGCCACATCATCAAAATAAATAAAAGCAGGACTTTCTAGCTAGAGCAGCAAGGTATACAAGGCTGGATCTGTAAATTGTCCAAACATTCCATCTCCCAAACCTCACTCTTCCCTACACCCTCAATCTAGACCTCTATAAAATGCATGACAACTTATGTCACTCACCGGCTTCCCAACAGCAGGCAGCTGACACTGCCTCTAAGGAAAACTGTGTTCTGTTACACTGAGCTACCCATCAGATACGGGTTAAGTGCTTTGCTTTAGCTGACTTAGGGATAGCTTGAGTTTTCAGGAGTCAACAGCTTCAGCTAGCACAGAATGCAGCAGCTCCCTTCCTGAACACAAGCAGGGGGCATACAGCCATTATACCAACGATCCCCAGCTTGTCATTTTAGACACAATAAGGAGTTGGAATATTTTGTACTTTCAAGATGAAAACAAAGACTCAGATGAGAACAAGACGAACTCCAATTTAGCAGCATCCTCCAGTAAAACCAGCAATTTGGAGAAACCTGCTCTTCACACACACTATGAAGGATGGGTAGTCTTCAAACATGAGCCAAACAAACAGGCTCAGCCTTTAATTAATGTATTTTTAACATCATTATTTCAAAATAGTTTTACTGAATTAATTTAAATGCATGTTGCTAGCACAACTGCCAGAAAAGTAGATCATCATAACTATTAAAGCAGCTAAATGAAACATGTCAAAACTATTTGGACTGCTTATTTTTCAGTTATTTCAGTAAGAAAATATTCTTCTGTCGTTCAACACAGAGGGTATTTTTGGCAGGTGATTTTTTGTTTTGTCATTCTTCTAAACAACCTGTAAGGCATTGTGATCTTCAAAAAGTACTTTTTTCTAAATTCTAATATGTACCACCATGCTGGGGGAGGAGAGCAACAGAATCTAAATATCCAAATCAAGTTTCTAAGAGAAAGAGCAGAAAATAGTCTTCAGGACAAGGGACACATTAGGTGACACCAAAGGCTGTTTGACAAAGTTAATAAAGAAAATGGTTACCTCACTAGAGTAAACCTCAGCTTGAAGCACTGAGAAGCCAGTAGTCATTATGGAGACAAGAAGTATAAATTAATTGAAAACATAGACATTTTAAGGAAAAAAAGTTCACCATTGAATTATAAGGGTACCATCTGCAGCTCAGCAAACTCCTATGCTGCAGACTATCATAAGTTTAAGAAAAAAGCCCAGGGGAAATACCAGTTCCTATTCAACTCGTCTTTTTTCCCTAGGCATCTGCTACTGGACACGGAGAAAGAGCGAACCACCAGACATCACACCAGGCTAGACGGACCTTTGATCTGACATACTATGACTCTGCTCACAGTAACCCACATCAAAAATAATTTTGCAAGGTGTATGTATTTCTCTCACATCAGAGTAGTTAAGAACAGCCAAGCAATTCTTTTAATAGACAACTGCAATAGTTACCTACTTGCCTTTTTCAGACACAGGTAAAATCAAGGCCAAGAAACAACATGACTGCAGGTAATGATTTTCAGTCAGATGCAGAGTTAGAATAAAAGAGCAAAGAATTCTGTTTCCACACTTGTGCTCAAGCCACTAGATGGTGCTTCTGAAAGGAAGCAATTCAGTATGCAAAGCTCTCAAACTGAATAATGTATGCTGATTTATAAATTGCCTTCCTCAGGATTATCAATAGCATTGATTAACGTGGTTCAATAGCTGCAGCCTCTGATTAGACTGCAGCAACAAGAATAATTAAGCAGATAATTGAGATCACAGAGCTGATCATGAAAATAGTGAAGATTTCAAAAAAACCCAGTAACTGCTGTTTCCTTGAGTAAGAAAAGCTCCTCATTCTTCTGTCTTTAAAAGTCTGTAAATGTTAATATAAATATTGCATTAAATAACAGGTTTTGTTCACAAACTGCTGTGCCCAGACTTCGATTACTGTATGGCACTAATAAAAAGAAGCTTTTTTCAAACTGCATTTACCTCTTATTTCACTCCTCATTCAATTAGTTTTCCCTAAGACATTTTTTCCAAGACTGAGCTCACTCTAGTTCTCTTCTGTGAAGAGCAAACCCTTCACTTTTAAGATTTGGCAATCATAGCTAAAATTGCTTTCTACCTGTCACTCTGTAAAATCATCCTTCCTTTTTCATTCATTCCACCAAAACTAGTCTCAACAGTTGCTTGGCTACTCCAGTAGCTCCATCCTCTCTCATTTCTGACCATTTATATCCATAAAAACACTGCTTAAACTAATCCTCCCTCTTCCTGCATCACATTCTGCTCATCCCTAAATGTTACTTCTGCTCAGAGAGCACCACTGCAGAAATGTGTTAACAGGCAGCAAGAACCTCTTGTCTTGAAGCTGAATCTGCTAATCCAACTGAAGAAAGTAATGATCAGATTAAAAAAAAAGAATCCAATGAAAAGTACCCAGGAAGAAAACAACTACAATTCTCACCATCCCCAAGCACTCCAGGGGGAGAAGATGCATAACCTCTGAGGCATGTGAAAGAGGGCTGCTGAGTACCTACTTGTCAGTAAGTGTTTACTCCTAGCTACAAGTTGGGGCCATTTCCGTAAACCTGTACTTACACCTCCATGGGAGTTATGCAGCCTTTTACTTACAACAGACACTAGTGGCACAGCTGCACCTTGGCTGATCTTACAGGAGAGGGATGTTAAAAAAAATATATCAGACAAAACCTCCAGGCTTATGCACGCCTTGTGAGGATCATTTAACTGGGACAAAGCAGTCACAAACTCATTACTACCAATGAGTATGGATTTTGTGTGAATTACAGGAAGATAAATTCTTCAACATTTACCACAAGTAGTTTGTATTCTTTTACTATGCAGAAAAAACTAGGAGCAAAATGTTAGTGAATGCACAATTGAAATAAATATCAAAAAAAGAAGGTAAGGTCTCAGGAAAAGCCATATTCCTTGGCTTTTGTTCCTCAAGCAAAAATTTATTCAGATTCATAGATGGAAACACAAAATAAGCAATCTTTTTTAAAAGTAAAAATATGAAAAAATAATCATACACCGAAGATGTTTCAGTCTGTTATGCTAAACAGATTTAAAACAGCTTGAAGTGGTGGTTAGAAACAGACCTCTTTTCTTCCCTGACAAACACTGAACAGTTCTTTCAAAGTATCAGTAAACTTGAGCTTAATTCAAAAAAGCTGCCGCGGTGAGCTGGTTACCCAGGCTTTTCTCAAGACAGTCTCTAGATTTAAGCAGCAAGATTCATAGAAATTATTATGAATACTTTGGATATCAAAAGCATTTCAAAACTCTGCAAAACCAGTCCAGTTCTGTATTTCTGCTGGATGCTCAGATCTGCGTGGGAGCAGGTTCTGACCTGACACCTGTGGAATGCTCCAGCAGCAGAAGGTACAAGATAAGAAATTCCCTGAAGTGACAGGAAATATTTCTATTATATCTGTGCATACAGACAAATATTTTGGTTTAGAAGGGATTATCCTTTGTCTCAGGAAGGTGGCAGCGCCTGGGAAACCTGCAGTGTCCTGAGGAGGTCAAACAGAGTAACTACTGTTCCACCAGCATGCTGCAATTCAAGAACACCGCTGCTTCAAATCACTCCTCTGCATTTTCTCCTAGTCCAGAAACAAACACCAGCCTCCCTCCAAAAGCCTGACACATTGAATCTGGAGCCCTCAAAAGGAAAACACATCTTACAGGCAAGATTTAAAAAATTAAATAATAATTGATGCAACACTGGAGGCTGAAAACAAAATCTCATCTCTGTTCTATCTCTAACACATCAGTTAAGAATCTGCCTCCTACCAGCTATACAGATCATGCCACTGCTATTTATTTCATTCTCTGGTTACCTCTACCATCGGCATTTGATCCGGGTTATTAAAATCTGGTATATCAGCATACCTGAAGAATAGAGCTGGACAGGAAGGGCACTGACTGCACAAGGACCAGGAAAGGGGCACTGTTCTCCTGACATCCTTACGACATGACTATAGTCAAGACTTCCCACTTCCTACACCCACATCTTCTCTCCCATCCTTGGTATTTTCCAATGGATATGTAGCAGTTACCAAGTACCTCTGCCTAAATGAAGGTCCCTGCTTCTTACAGTGACTTGATGATTATCCTGATAGTTTTGTAATTCGATCTCGTTAAGCAGCACCTGTTCCATTCCATTTCCTCCTCTCCCCCATTTACAAAGATTAAGCTGAATTAATTTCCATATTTGGGGGTTGGGGTTTTTTTGGGAGAATTATGAAATGGTTCCCCTGGGATTAAGCTAAACCATACATTCAGGTTTCTGAACAAGATGTACTGGGGATGTGCTGCACTCTGACGCCACCCGCCCTCACCTTCAGAAGTATCCCTGAGCAGCAACCAAAGCCAGAGGCCAAATGCCCAGTACCATCAAAATCTGCTGCCAGAGAGAAACCTTATTATACAATCTGGGATGCTTCAGAAGCAGCATTGCCCATCGTGAGTAGTAGCAAAACTTAACTGATAAAATGTAAAACGTACCTGGTGCTTGAAGTACCTAGCAGAGGATTATAACTAAACAGCGTAAATCACTGGTGGTGACAGCTCCCAGCAGAGTAAATACTCAAAAAAAAATCATCTTCAAAATTCATTATATTTAAAACCATTTCAAAATAGACTGTGAAACCCAACAACCTTACGGGAAGTAATCTTAAGGATTTCTGGATGAATAGGAAACAAGTAGCATAACCAGGAAAGTTACAGTCTCCAAATGTGAGCTTCTCCACTTAATTCCTACCAAAACAAGTGTTCTTCAGACTTCTCTGTATTTAATTAACATTACCCACACCAATCCAACAGGCACATCAGAAAAAACCACTTCTTTCTGAAGGAACACACGCTATTACGATTTGCTGGTAGCCTGTTCTGGATACAAGTACAAAAATGATGTAGTAACCTACCAAAGCTCACAAAAACTATTTGCAAAGAAGCATAAATATACAGCAAAAAGGACACAATGCTGGTTTTAAACTAAGTGTCATGTAACAGGCTTGGAAAGTTGCTTTACCACAGGGAAAGTCCCACAGAAATATAAGCACAGCATTTGATACAGACCCTGGATGCTGCACATGCAGCATACAAAGGAACAGTATATTAATAATTTCTCATAAAAAGTTGAAAGCTAAATTGGAAAGAAAATTAACGTGAAATCTAATTAGTTTTGATAAAAAAATAGTGACAAAAGCTATTTTTATAATAATTTCTCCTACATTTAAGATTACCAATATTTATTTTGGTCCATTAATTGTTTCTTTTTCAGTTGTTCCCTGTTATGAAAAACAAATGCAGCTACCTGTAATTTATTACTGCATTTTCAGTTACTTAATCTACAGATTCTTTTCCTTTCAGTTACTAGCAGTACCACCACACAACCATGTGTTCTTCAGCAGTACTCACCAGGGTTATGACTACATACAAAAGCCATAACGCCAGCATAATCTGAACTTTTATTTTGCAGTATCACCTCGACTTTTTTTTCCCCCCTAAACCCCAGCATTCCAGCTGTAATTCGGGAAGATTTACACAAATGAGGCTTAGCACTATTACTGAAATTAAAACGTAAGGAAAAAAACTGGTGGTAGAGCCAGACAGGGGCAAAAATGAAATCAAGTAGTTCCTAAAGTGAGTAACTATAGTGACCGCAGTGCTACCCGGGCCAAGGGATGGTGCCGGGGATGCTCAACCCCCAGCGATGCCCTTCACACCCGAGCCGAGCACCGCGGGGAGCAGGATCGCTCTCCGACAGTTATCCCACCTGTGCCAGAGGTAATTTCATTACAAAGCGGGCTATGGTTCTTGGATTCCTCCCAACAACTTAAAAGTGAGGAAAAAAAAGGGCAGAAAATGCCCATCCGCGGAGCACCACGCAGCACATTTTTAAGCAGAAAGTTGCGAGGCGCTCGCAGGGCGCTGGCAGCAGAGCGGCACCGGGCAGCCGGGCACCGGGCACACCGGGCGGGGCGGCCCGGGCAGAGCCGCGCTGCTCTGCGCTGGGGGGGAGGGCAGGTCCGCAGCCCCCCCGGACGCTCCCGGCGCTGTCGCCCTACCGGGAGCCCCGCAGGAGCCGGGCAGAGCCGCCCC